>BSBM01002380.1:0-348004 GCA_027924585.1 Larix kaempferi | reverse complement strand
GTATTTAGAGAAGAGTAGGGTGGTTAGAGAGAAGGGGGAATATAGGAGGAGATGGAGGGGGAGGAGGGTAGGGGTAGTGATTGCTCCCACTTCTAGGTAAGAAAATGAATTTATTGTCTCCATTTTATCAAGAATTCAGGGCCTAAAAAAAGTATCATGGTAACAAGTTGATGAACAATGTGTACATTCTAGTTAGTATTACTAGAAATATTTTGTAATATCTATTTAGATGTTGCAGTCTTTATTTTATTTAACTATGTTTCATATATGAGACAAATGGTGTTGATTTCCAGCCAAACCTTCTTAACACAGTCTTGAAATGATGCTTTTTGACATCTAGAGATCACAAACCAAGTGTTGTTCAAGAGGTCGATCATGACAACAAAACACTCTTAATTCTAATATTTGACAAGTTCATCTTTGGTTAAAGAAGTCCCAATTTTTGGATCAACCCATTTTATTTACATTCGGGGAGTTTTGAGGTAAAAAATGGGCCTTGCAACAAAAAAAGGTACCATCAAAATTCACTTTATAAAAACCAATAGGATTCAAGATGATGATGTCAACCATAAGGGTAAAATTTGTAAAAATAACTGGAGGGAAAAAGAAAAAACTACTTTTTCTCATCATATATTTGACATATATCCATAACAGTTTGCCCAAATTTCAAGTTTGGGCACTCATTTGATGCGGAATTTAATTCTATATCCAACCCATATAAACACTGCATACTTCTGAGGCACCCATGACATTAAAAAAAAAATTCAATTAAAATACGTTTTTTTATTGAAATTTTCATTTTTTTCATACCATGGGTGCATCAAAAGTATGTAGCGTGGGTATGGGTTGGATGCGGAATTAAATTCTGCATCCAACAAGTGCCCAAGCTTGAAATTTGGGTAAATCGATAAGTAGATATGTCAAAAATACAAAAGAAAAAGTAGTTTTTATTTTCCCCCTCTAAAATTTAGAACTCTTATTTTATTATTTCCATTAGGAGGCCCATTTTAGACCTCAAAACTCCCCTAATGAATGCACCGTTCAATTGAGGACATAGTAGAAGTGCAGTTGATTTCGTGCAAAAATTGGTGTTCGATGATCCATAGTTGCCACGTCAGATAGAGACCTAATCCCCCAAAGACCAAGTGTGGCCCAACAACTTGCACCAGTCACTCTCATGTGCATGAACACTTACTTCACCTATGCACTTACCTTAGTGCATGGCATAATATTTTAGAGTTAACTAGAAGTATTTATTCATAGGTTATACAATTGCTATATTTATTCTAAATGGTCTGGCTGTAGAAGCTAGCGCCCATTTTTTATATGACAATAGTATTTTCTATAATTGTGAATCATTGAGAAAAGTTTTATATTGTTTATAGTTTTTTCTATTTTTAATGACAAGTGATCTAACTCATATACTTATCTAAGTTTCATAACATTCCTATATTTCCTTGGATCAAGTTCCATCAAGGGTGAAGTGCAGAAACTTGTTTGTTAGATTAGAATTAGAATTTACATAAGTAATTTAGCACTGAGTGCTTGTTGTAGTTTTCCTACAAATTGTATAAATTATGTATTGTTGAAGTAAAGTGTCATTTCCATACCATTTATGAATAGAGTAGTTGCTGCTTGTTTATGCCCTTTCATATTAAAAGTAATTTTTTCCACGTCGGATCTTATTTTTTGTATTTGTTGTTAGTGAGAATCCTCTGCTTGTTATGAACACTCGCATGAAACATTGAATATTTTTAATGCATGTCTTTTGCGATGTGAAGGTAGAGTTTTAAAAGGGGTTTCATTAAAGGTTGTGAACTAGATGAGAAATCTCATGGTTCTTGTCTTTGGTGTTGCTAGATAAAGAACAAAATGACAAATAGGAAAGATAGATCTCTTGCTCTAGAGAAACCCTTAGTTAAGAATTAATTTACTTACGTTTTTATCATAGCTAGAAACTTCATTGTTTTGATTGATCATATTAGGATTTACATACTACTAGACAAAATCAACTCCCCTGTAGTTGGACATATTGTGTAGGTCCCTCATAAGTTTGTATAAATCCTTGGGTTGATGATTAAAGTAGAGGTTTAGATGCGGCATTCTTGTTGTTTCCTTATTCCAATAGATAGAATATTACTATTGATTGATTAATATTGTAACTTTTTGGTGCTTTTGTTGGGGAGGTGTTCTAAAACACAAGGGAAATGAGAAAATTTTATAGTAATTTAATTTACATGCATGATAAGCAGGGTACATTTAGAGAGGAATGAAACAACACGAATTAGATTCATTATTGCAAGTAGGTCTCTCTCAACCAGCTATTAGTTTTTATTTTTTCTTTCAGTTTTTCAAATTAGATAACTCATTTCAAATTCTTATACCTACATACCTAACAAAAAACCTAAAAGCAAAAATAGAGAGAGAGAGAGAACACATTCCTAGCATGAATATCGAGATCCAGGGACGAGTTTGGCCAATTCCTACCAAAAACACCAGTTCAATCCAACCCTTGTTCAAGCCATAGAAGAGGTGAGGAAACTTCTGAAGAATACCTTGTGAATTCTGACATTAAATCCCCTCCATTGCATCATATGATAAGAGAAGGATTCAGTATTTTTTTTCCCTAGCTCAAGTGAAGAAAATGGTGAATCCTCTAGTGACCAACAATCTGAGGAAGAAAATGCAACAACCGATGAGGAAAAAACTATAATATTGTACTTTCCCATCATGGGAGTCGATGATAATGAGGCAAGGATGAAGAAATTTAATCTAGATACCTTACCTAATTTCCATGGCCTAACCTCCAAAGATACATAAACCTTCCTATTTGAGTTTGAGGTGGTCTGTAGAACCTGTGACTACCTCTTAGATGCCCAAAAACTTAAGCTTTTTTCATTTACTTTGAAGGAATCTGCCTTACAATAGTTCATGAGCCTAGAATCCCATAGCATAACCTCTTGCTGTTAAATGAAGGATACCTTCATAGATAAATACATGGATTACTATAAATTGAGGGAAGCTAGGGATGAGATCTTTAGAATGCAACAAGGAGTTAATGAATCATTTGAGGACTATGAAGAAAAATTTCAACTGAGTTATAAGAGAGATCATAATTGCACCCTAGATGATGAGTCCCTCAAACTAGTACCCCGTAGAGGATTTAGGGAGTAACTCCTAGACACCTTGAAGCTCTTATCCAATGGTGATATTAATCAGTAGGACTATGATTAGGTAAACAAAATCTTCAAAAATCACTCTAGGTCCATAGAGAAGAAGTCCATGGGAAGAAGCCTTTCTCTCCAATCATCCAAACACTCTAGTTCTACCCTCACCAAATCAAACATAGGGAATTTGTTTGATGACATGAAAATAGATATCTTCCACTCTTTTCCATTACAAATGGATACCATGCAAGAAAGAATGAAAAGGAGGAATCATATAAATCCTTGGCTATATTGTGTTGTAATTGTAGGAATAATGATAAAAATAATGAGTGTCCATTAAACCTAATGCAAGTTAGTATGAAAAAAGTTGAATGATGTGGACTGTACTCCAATGAACACCCCATATATGGTTGTCCCTACCTAGGGTCTCTTAAATCCAACCTTTGTGAACAAACAACAACGCCTTTCTATTACATAAACCCTAGGAGACCAAGCCTGCCAAGACCATTCCAACAACCTTATGGATAGTCACTGTACCATAATTTCCAAGGGTAGAAGCCTCACTAATCATATGGAAGGCCACCTTACCAACACCCTTCTTCTCAACCACCATTCGTGCCAGCATATGGGCATTAACCTTTAATGAATTCATATGGACAACAACATTATCCTACAACTGAATGAACAAAAAATCCACAAAATCAATGGCAAAATCCTCAAGCCACATATGGGTAAACTTATCCTCCTTCCATAGGGTGGAGGCTAAACAACCAATAATAACCTACCATCATGCCTATTAGTTTTTGTACCTATGGAAGTGTTCCCCTAGTGACTTTTTCCTAAGTCACTTACTGTGATGTACCTGCAATAATTAATTAATGCAAATACACGAAATATCAGAAATAATAGAACAGAATCGCTTTTATATTGATCACGGGCCACTTCGAGGGGGCAACCTCCTTTGAGCAAGCTCAATATAATTAACTTCACGGTGCCTTCAATGACCTCAACACACACTTATATACTAAGTCTATGCCCAATACTATGAGTCAAAACCATGGGACATATAATACTACGGGACGACTTACAAAGCATATGCGTCCAATACTATGGGTCAATACTATGGGCTAATATAAACTACGGATCAACAAATACTACGGGACGACTTACAAAGCATATGCGTCCAACAATAATATACTAACATAGTAAAGAGAAGGGTTGACATAGGTTCCTAACATCCCCTCTCCCTTAGAAAAAGCTTTGTCCTCAAAGCTTTGGTTGGAGAAATTGCTGCAGAATCTGAAGGAGTGGTTCCTCGGTAGCATCCTCGGTTTGCATTTCGGGCCACTGACGCCTTTGGAGTGTCAAGGAGGATTGCTTGGAAGGCTGTAGATGAAGAAGAACCCTGTCAGCTGCGTGGAAAATGCGCTTAGAACGGTGCTGATCGGCTTGTTGTTTCAGGCGAATTCTGGCCATGTGAAGATTGTCCTGCAGAATGAGAAGAATCTGATCGCGGTGTCGAAGAACCTAGTCAATTTCCTGAACTGGAGAGCTGCTAAGGATGTATGGAAGAAGAACAGGCGGTTTTTTCCATAGCCTGCTTCATATGGTGTCCTTTGAGATGTGGTATTGTACCACCAGAGCGCTACTAGGAAATCCATAGAAATAGTTGGCCAAAGATGTGTAGGGATGGCCACAGGTTTGAGCAATCCCGAATGGAGTGTCGTTTCCCCCTTGTTGACTTGGAAAGTATCATCGTCAGCCACCATCTGTTGAATTGTCATTTTTAGTCCCAACCAAAAGAAGTTACATTGTTCTCGGTCATACATTTTGCAAAACCCAGAGTGCCCTATTGATGAAGAAGCATGGAGTTCATAGAAGAGATAGCCCTGTTGAACATATTGCAACCAATTTGGAACAAGCAGAGAAAGAGCTGTAAGAGAAACTGGGTCATCAATTGTGCGAGAAGGAGCATCTTCCACCATATTGTCCTTACCCTTCTTGTAAGTGATCACATAGGGACAACCCATGAGTTGGGTAACCCATTGCAGGTGTGTTGGGGAGGAGACCCATTGTTCCAAAAAAATTTCCAGACTCGGGAGATCAGTCTTGATGTAGAAATAATTCCCTAATAGGTATGGCTGCCACTTCTGTACTGCATGCAAAATAGCCATCATTTCTTGTTGAGAGGTAGATGTGGTTACATTCTTACCGGAAAGGTCTCTTGAAGGTAGCAAGCTCATTGGTTCAGCAAAGATACCTGCATATCTATCCAAGGAAGTAGTTGAGACTGTTGATGGGTGCATCTGAATGGAATTGAGTTGAGCGATGACACCATGTGAATTCTTCTTAAGGATTTTTTCCAGGCGATGTGAACTGATGATGTAGAGAGACCCTGGTTGTAAGCCCCGAAATTTGTGGTGTGCCCCATTGACTTTAAACTGCATCCAAAGTTCAGCAAAATCCCATAAGATGGGGCCAAGTGTGCGTAACCATTGAACGCCCAAAACCACATCACATCCGCCTAAGGACAAGGCAAACATGTCGGAGCGTAGGTTATAATCTTCCATAGAGATACGCACATTGTGACACTTCCCCTTGCAAGGTAAGGTGCCCCCATTGGCAACCATGACTTCAAAGTTGGAGCAACGATGGACAAAACAATCAGCCTGTTTGGCAATTCGAGGGTCAATGAAGTTATGAGTGCTACCAAAATCAATGAGTATGGTAAGAGGGAGCTTCTTGAAGTATCCCCTGACCTGCATTGTTTGTGGGGTGGTGACGCCGGTTACAGCATGGAGAGAGATCTCGGGTGGATCGTCCTGAGATGGGGTGTCAACAGGCGGGTGTTGCATGTCGACCTGATCATCTACTGTATCTGTAGCTTCTTCATCAAGTTCTAAGGCAGGCGGAGAATCCACATCCAAGATATAGAGCTTTTGTTGAACACATCTATGTCCCCGAGTGAATTTCTCATCACAATTATAGCAAAGCCCTTTTTCTCGGCATGCCTGCATTTCTATTTCAGACAAATGCTTGATAGGAGTTGGTTGAGGAGCAGGCGTGATGGGAGGTCGTTGGGAACCCATATTTCTGAAGGGAACAAAGGTGGGTTTGGAGCGTTGTTGAGCTGCGATCTTGTCCTCAGCCAACTTAGCCAACCCTAGGACTTCCATCATTGTGTTGGGACAAAACATTTTGACCTCTGAGCGGATTTCATCCTTGAGACCACTGATAAAACAACTCCTGTAGAATTCATCAGACAATCCTTCTGTGTGATTGGCTAGTTTCTCAAATTCCATCTGATACTCTCTCACTGTGCCAGTTTGGTGAAGTTTAGTGAGTGCTCCTGTGAAGTCGTCAAAAGCACTAGGACCAAATCATGGCAAAATGAGTTGGCAAAAATCTTTCCAGTTTGGCTCGGGATGAGCTTTGATGTACCAACGGTACCATTGAAGGGCTTCTTGTTCCAAATGAAAGGATGCAAGTGGAACTTTCTGAACATCAAAAGTATTATGCAGACTGAAATATTGTTCTGCTCGATATATCCATCCAGTCGGATCAGTACCATTGAAGCGAGGAAAATCAAGCTTCGGCCCACGAAAAGTGTTAGAAGCAGAGAACCCGGTGGCTGCAAAAGATTCTGGCTATCTGGTATTGTTCATGGCTGAATGTTGAAGATGGAGGCTGAGAAATTTTTCATCCAGATCTTGGAGTTTGGTTTGGATCGCTGCAAGTGCTTCCTCCATGGTGTGTGCATTTTTTTTTTCCAGACTGGAGCGGCTACGGCTCAGAAGGAATCTGGAACAACGCCGAACGGCTGGATCTGGAACGGTGTGCAAAATGGATCTGAAACAGTACAGCAGTGATCGGCAATAGTTCAGCTGAAAGTAGATATAGACCCCAGGTATGTGCGGCTTCCTAACAGTTCAGGGTTTTCACTCGGCTACTAATGCTGTCTGACGGCTTGTGTATTGGGGCAGTACCCCTCACTCCACGGCTTAGGTAAAACTGATAACCGCTTTGCCACAAACGACAGCTCTTGGTTTACCTCACGGGTGGGAACTAGTCAATCAGGTAGGGGTCGTTGCCCTTTTCGCTTGGCAGGTCCTCTCAATGGCCAGCTACTTTGGGGTTCCTGTGGTACTCCTCACAATGAGTTTTAGGGCTTATGCCCAAGTACTTCCCACAGTTAAGCGGATAGGGATTATTCCCAGATCCGAACCTGCAACAGAAAAAAATTTGGGCAGAAATTCCACCCAATGTTCAAAAATCGAATCTATATTGCTCAGAATTGCTATTATAGCATGTTTCCGGAACTGGAACAACCACTCTGCTTCTACCCATGAAAGCGGAATAGAAATCTGGGCACTCAGTCAAAAGATTTTCTCGCTGCAATTTCCGCGGCCGTCACCGAAATTCTGAAAAATTGCTGATTTTAAATCTGCGATATCTCCACTTTTAGAACTCCAAATGAGATGATTTGTTTTTTGAAACTGCATATTTTTGAAAGAGGAATTCAGATATGCAATTGGTTTCTTCTGATTTTGTGCAGAAAGTTTCAGAAATTGATCTGAAAGTCGCCGCCCAAAAAAAAAAAAAATTCCCACTTGTGCCAAGGAAAGTGCTCTGATACCAGATGTGATGTACCTGCAATAATTAATTAATGCAAATACACGAAATATCAGAAATAATAGAATAGAATCACTTTTATATTGATCACGGGCCACTTCGAGGGGGCAACCTCCTTTGAGCAAGCTCAATACAATTAACTTCACGGTGCCTTCAATGACCTCAACACACACTTATATACTAAGTCTATGCCCAATACTATGAGTCAAAACCATGGGACATATAATACTACGGGACGACTTACAAAGCATATGCGTCCAATACTATGGGTCAATACTATGGGCTAATATAAACTACGGATCAACAAATACTACGGGACGACTTACAAAGCATATGCGTCCAACAATAATATACTAACATAGTAAAGAGAAGGGTTGACATAGGTTCCTAACACTTACAAAGGGGGAAAAAGTGACCCTCATATTAAATGACTTGAGAAAAGCATTTAATGAGACTTTATAAACTTAAAGTCACTTTTTGATAAATTTAAGTGGGTGAGGGAAATTAATAATTTATGAGAAGTAAATGGAGCATTTAATTTCCACTGTTGATCTAATTCAATCTCATCCATTGGATTTAGAAAACCCTAGGGTTTGAACAAAAAGGTGAAGGGAGGCAAATGAAACTCACTTTTGAGAGATTCAAGTGAAGAGAAGAGAAAGAGAGTTGAGAGTTAATGCACAGAAATGGAGAAAGCTAGGGCATTTTTGCTTTAGCACACAAATCGAGGAAGCAACAATTTTTAGTTTGGCACACATATCGAGGCATCTGTACACTGTAGAGAAGTGGCACAGTTTTCTAGGCAACCGTACAACAAAAAAGTGGCATGCATCTCTAGACACCGTATAGCTAAGTTAATGCACAGAAACTGAGAATCTGTACACAGCATTTATTGTTGTTCGTACATCATAGTTCTCGAGGAGTAATTTTTGGGCATGTTTTCCAAGGCAAAGGCATGGGATTCAAGGAAGAATTCTGGGCACAGTTTTCAGAAATTGTAGGCACAGTCTTCAAGGTCTGTACAGTCTGTGCAGACTGTACCTATTGCACATAAATCGAGGCAGCAAATTTTCTGCATAGAAATCGAGATTGGGTAGAGAAATCGAGGTGTGTGATTTGGCATTGTTTTCGAGGTAGTAGCTTGGAACAATTTTCGAGGAAGCTTCTGGGTGTGAATTTCTATGGTGGAGATAAGTAAATTTTTACTGTAAAAATTATGTACTGAGTATTGCTGAATAAATAATAACTCTCTCTCTCTGTGACTGGTTTTCCCCATGGGGGTTTTTCCAGGATTATTGGCCGAAAATTCTGAGTCTGATTTTTTATGGTGTGCATGTTAAAATTAAATTTCTACCTATTAGAATGATTTTATAGCATGTTTAATTGTCTGAGAATTTTTTTTTATAAGTAGTTTCCATCCTATGCAAAACCGACTGAAAATGAAAACCGTTGAAGTGTTGACATAAACTAGGAAGCTACAAAACTTAGGAAAATTTACATGGTATCAGAGCTTGGGGGTAGAAAACAGTAATATTTTGCAGACACAAAAATTTCCAGAACTTAGTAATTTCAGGAATTTTCTTATGTTAGTGAACAACACTTTGTTGGGTTGAAGTAGAGATGGCTACAGGACTTAGGTTGGAGGATAGGCTAGATGGGACAGGTAACTTTGTGCCATGGAAGGCTAGGATTTTGCTGGTTTTAGAGGAAAATGAGACATGGGAGGAAGTGCTTACAAATACTACAGCAAACCCCATTCAAATTCCCACTGCCACAGATGCAGCAGCATTATCAGCCTTCAACAAGAAGGACTGTAAGGCTAGAAGAATTATCCTTGATGCAGTTAAAGATCAAATCATCCCTCACATTTCTGGCAAGGTTAGGGTACATTTGATGTGGACTTCTTTGACCAGTTTGTATGAGAGTACCAATGAGAACCCGAAGATGGTTCTTAAGGAGAAACTCAAGAGCATAAAGATGAATGGAGGAGAGGGAGTGACAACTTACCTTACAAGGATATCTGCAGTTAGAGATGATCTAGAAATAGTTGGGGAGGTGGTCACTGCTACTGATGTTGTGCGTACAACAGTGAATGGGGCTTCAAATCCCTAGGGTGCATTTGTGCAGGCTATAGTGGGAAGATAGAACCTACCTTCTTGGGAGAGACTATGGGATGACTTTGTGAATGAGGAGACCAGGAGAGGTCTCGTACAGGGCAGTTCATCACAGGGTAGGGAAGATGAGGAGAATGTGGGTTTTCCAGCAAAGGGGAAGAAGAAGAAGGGTCCCAAGAAAGGTGGGGCCAAGTAGCAGCAGTAGGGTGGGTAGAAGAAGGACTTGAGTAAAATCAAGTGTTATGGTTGTCAGACATCTAGGCACTATGCTTCACAGTGTCCAAATAAGATGAAGAAGAAGAAGGGACAATAGACTGCAGCTTCAATAGAGGTTGATGACTTTGGAGACAGATTTCAGAGGGAGTTTTCCCTCTGTGCTAGACAGATTGAGAGAGAGAGAGCCTCTTTAGTTACTAGCACTGATGGATATGGAAATGGAGCATTCCTTGTTGGCATGCCATCAGACAAGTGCATCCACCACTGGTACTTGATATATTGATAGTGGAGCTTAAAGCCACATGAAAGGAGCTCGAGAGATGTTCTTCGAGCTATCATACACAGGTACAGATGTTGAGGTTGTACTAGGTGATGACACCATTGTTAGAGCAGTTAGTCAGGGGACCATTACATTTCAGAGGGAGTCTATGAGTCCCATGACTCTAAGGGATGTGTTATATGCCCCTAGGCTGAAGAAGAACCTTGATTCAGTTTCCACCATTGAGGACAGGGGCCTTGGGGTATGTTTCTCGAATGGGAGAGTGCAGGTATTCCCCAGGACTATAGGATTATCTACCTCCATGGACATTGGGGTTAGATGTGGAAATTTGTACAAGATCTTGTTTCAGCCGCAACACGCTCTAGCACACAGCAGCAGCAGTGAGCTATGTGAGCTATGGCATCAGAGGATGGCCCACTTACATCACCCAGCTCTAAGATTGTTGAGGAGCATGGTTACAGGTTTACCCAAGTTCAACACTAAGCAGAGTGATGTGTGCAGGGGGTGTGCTTTGGGAAAGTACACCATGACTGCTTTTCCAAGAAGTGACACTAGAACAACAGGAGTGCTTGACTTGATCAATTTTGATATTTGTGGTCCCATGTCATCAGTCTCTTTGGCTGGTTTTGAGTACTATATCATCTTCATTGATGACTACTCCAGGAAGACCTGGATCTACTTCTTGAGGAGCAAGAAGTCACCCCTAGTATTGAGTGTCTTCCAAGGGTTCAAAGCCCTTGTGGAGAAGCAGACAAGGAGGAAGATTCATATGTTGAGATCGGACAATGGGGGTGAGTATACCTCCAAAGAGTTCAATGCTTTTTGCATACAGGAGGGTATACAGAGACAGCTGACAGTTCCCTACACTCCTGAGTAGAATGGAGTAGCAGAGAGGAAGAATAGGTCGATTATGGGAGCAGCGAGAGAGATGCTCCATGATTAGTGCTTATCGTTCTTTCTATGGGAAGAGGCATGCATCACTGCAGTTTATCTGCGGAACAGGAGTCCTCACCATTCTTTGGGGAGGAAGACTCCTAAGGAGATGTACACAGGAAAGAAGCCTGAGGTGAGCCACTTTCGCATATTTGGTTCTTTGACTTACTCTCACGTCCCTTCTGAGAAGAGGACGAAGTTTGATCCCACTGCAGAGAGAGGCATCTTTGTGGGATATGATGAGAATTTGAAGGCTTACCGGATTTATCTTCCTGGCCAAAAGAGAGTTGTAGTGAGGTGGGAAGTCCAGAGAGAGAGAGAGAGGGAGCCACAGGCTCTCACACCTCCGGTGAATCAGGCTTATTCGATACAGGTTTAAGGTCCACAGGTTTTCAGAGTGACTGGATCACAGAGTACAGGGACAACTCCTAAATGTTTAGTGGTTCAGGTGACAAGTACTATAGGGACAGGTTCAAGGACAGGTTCACGTTCTGGTTCGCAGGTTACAGGTTCTTCAGGGATTGGTTCATCAGTCACTGGTCCTCGGGGTGTTGGACGTTTTGCTTCTGGGAGTTCATCAGATGAGGCTAGACCAATATGGGAGGATCCTTCAAGGAAGAGGAAGCATAAATGGCTTCAAGACACCTTGAATGAAGCAGAGGAATTTGGTAGACCCCATGAGGAGAATAGGAAGTGGCATAGATATCGAGGCATCTGTACACTACAGAGAAGTGGCATGGTTTTCTAGGAAACCATACAACAGAAAAGTGGCACGCATTTCTAGACACTATATAGATGATTTAATGCATAGAATGTGAGAATCCATACACAACATTTATTGCTGTCCATACAACACCATTTTCGAGGAGTAATTTCTGGGCATGTTTTCGAAGGCAAGGGCACGAGATTCAAGGAAGAATTCTGGGCACAGTTTTCAAAAATTGTAGGCACATTCTTCAAGGTCTGTATAGTCTGTATGAACTGTACCTATTGCACATAAATCAAGGTAGCAAATTTTCTACACAGAAATCGAGATTGGGCACAAAAATCGAGGTGTG
Source organism: Larix kaempferi (assembly GCA_027924585.1). Classification (NCBI taxonomy): domain Eukaryota; kingdom Viridiplantae; phylum Streptophyta; class Pinopsida; order Pinales; family Pinaceae; genus Larix; species Larix kaempferi. The sequence continues at coordinate 335,604 of BSBM01002380.1, read as the reverse complement.
TGATTTGACATTATTTTTGAGATAGCAGCTTGGCACAGTTTTTGGGGAAGCTTTTGGGTGTGAATTTCTATGGTGGAGATAAGTAAATTTTTACTGTAAAAATTATGTACTGAATATTGTTGAATAAATAATAACTCTCTCTCTCTCTGACTGGTTTTCCCCATGGGGGTTTTTCCAGGGCTATTGGTCGAAAATTCTAAGTTTTATTTTTTATGGTGTGCATGTTAAAATTAAATTTCTTCCTGTTAGAATGATTTTATAGCATGTTTAATTGTCTGAGAATTTTTTTTTATAAGTAGTTTCCAGTCTATGAAAAACTGGCTGAAAGTGAAAACCACTGAAATGTTGACATAAACCAGCAAGCTATAAAACTCAAGAAAATTTACAATGCCTCCTCCAGCAGCTAATTCTAATTAACAACAGCCTCAAAATTCAATCCCTACATCACCTAGGACAACTCTACCAACACAACCAACTACAAATCCCAACAACATGCAAACTCAACTTGTATACAACAGTGAAATGAACAAATATCCATCATACATTCTAAACGTAGTAGAAGCTAATGAGAAAAATTTACAATCTAGAAAAATAGTGACACGACCTTCTACATCTAATAACATAGAAAATTCAGACAGACCTCACCCCGCTTAAATGAAACAACTCCCTGATAAACAATTTGAAATAGAGGAAAGAAATAGAGGGGATCCTCCCTCTCCTATCCCTCCTTACCCCCATAAATTGCAATCCAAAGAAATACAAAAACCTGAAAAACATATTCTAGAGGAGCTAAGAAACTTGTGTTTCAAAATACAACTCTTATGGTCTATTAAAGGATTTCCAATACATAACTAGTACATCAAGGACACCTGTATAAAAATTCGAGAGAGAAAGAGGAAAGATTGTGCCACTAAAAATGTAGTGGGACAAATTAGAGTCTTAATGATAGGGAAATTTCTAAATCCAAAATATGTTGATCTAGGCAGTCCTATAGTAGTTGTGCACATTGGGGAAAACTTAATACAAAAGAATCTGAGTGACTTAGGTACAACAATAAATGTGATGAGCAAAGACATTATGTTGAGAATGAACATTCAAGATCTCATAAGGAACATTACTACCATCCTACAACTAGTACATACTTCTACAGTATTCCCAAAGGGTATGCAAGAAGACATCATAGTTTCCATAGATTCATGGAAGTACCTGTTATCACACAACTTGTAGTTGTCCCTAAAGGTATCCCATCTGGGATGATAGAGGAGATGGACAACTAAAGAGGTGACCCAATAGATGCCACGGTTCCCAATGCAAGCTAGGAGTCACGTCAACCGAGGAACTCTTCACTTTAGATCAAGATGAAACAAGACCTAGGGGAGACCCTATAGCCAATCAAAGGTTATTGGACCAAGAAAAAGGTTTCTAGGGAAATGTGAAAGATGAGTTACAGAAACCAATGCAAGGTTAGGTGGACCTAGAGGTTTAAGTATGGTTGAAAGAGGCTTAAAGAGTGACTATTGTTTCAACCAATGAGTGATTTAGGCCACATAATGAAATTAGATAACAAGATATAGTACCATAAAAGACACATGTAGGACCCACTTCCTTGGGGTATGGGAATGCTTCAAATGGGACCCACAAGGTGAAGTTAAGGGTGCAAATGGTACCAAGGGGTATGCAAATATTAGATCTATGGATCTAAGATGAAATTAGGGATACCCACATATGGGATCTAGCACTTGACACTATTCCCAAGGAATGCGAATTGCCTTAGGTGGACTAGTGCCTTGAAATGGATGGGAAAATGGAGTCAAAAGGACGTGAAAGTGTAGATCGGGACACCTAAGATCCAAATCAAGGGTATTGTTCAAGATCAAGTAGATTGGATGGTTAGATCGTACTAGATCTAATGTTTCACTAGGTGACCCAATTGGACAACAATCCCCAAAATAAGGAATGCTGCCCCCAAGGAAGAACTTCACAAAGTGAGACATTAGATGTAGGTTTCAAGCTATGCTCGTTTCAAATCCAACGGGATCTCAACCACCCATGTCGTAGAAGCGGACAAACTCAAACCCCCAAGGAGTGCGACTTTGCCCAAGGAGGGATAAAAGCATGGAAAAGTGTGTCAAATCAAGTCCAATGGCCACCAAACTTTAGATCCACATATTTTATTCAATTATCAATGTGGATCTAGAAAATCAAAGTGATCTAATGGCTAGATCTCCATAGATATGAGATTTAAAGTGCATCACCAAATTGACCCAAGTGGGGCACAACCCTTAAAATGAGGCATGGGGCCCACAAGGTGAAAATCAATGAAGTGAGACACTAGGGGTAGGTTATCAAGTGAGGAGAGTATGAATCAAGTGGGATCTCACCTACCCATGTGTTGGACCTAACCCAGTTAGCTTCCCCCAAGGGGTGCGATTTGCCTCAAGAGGGCTATTTTGCCTTGAAAAATGTGTCAAATGCAACCCAATCACCACCAAACTATAGATCCGAATTTCCATGGATACTATAGATGTGGGTTTTCAATATCTTTCTAAAAGCTAGGCTAGATCCAAGTAGATCTAAGAAAAACAAAAATGAGGGTTTTGACTTTTAAGGGTTTGTGACCAATGAAGAAGAATGGATGGATCTAGGCACATACCTTGTAGAACTTACCTCAATTGTTATGGCCACCTTGAAAATTGATAACATTCTCCTATGTGTATATTCAAGAGTGAGATCCAAGATCTCCAAGCAAAAATGTCCTCCTTCAAGATGCCAAATCGTCCTCCTCCTACAAGACAAGATCAAGTGAAACAAGCCAAGTAAGATGATTATGAAAATGATGGAAAGATGTAATAGAAAGCATCAACTATGTCACAAAGATACAATAACGATACTCCCTATCACCAAGATCAACCCAAGAGAAAATATGTGGATCCCTCCAACAATAATCCTCTTCAAATCGTCCTCCTCTCCACCAATTCGGCCTCCCTGCAAGAAAACAAGATGTAGCTCCAAAATCAACAATGATACATAGAAGAGATACTGTATACTCAAGATGCAAGAGAATCCACAAGACAAGAGAAATATGCTCCACAAAGAAGTGGTCTATTCTAATATTCCAGAGCTCCAAAGGTGAGCTATACAATAGGGGGTCTCCTCCTTATATAGGATAATAAAGACCAAAACCCTAGATCTTAAAACACTTTACAACAAGATAAGTGGTTGAGATTAAAAGATCTCAATACATAATCGATGGCTAATATGAATCATAACAACATAACACATGGATCACTCAAAAATAATGATGACGTCATATCCTAAAGTACTCATGGAGCGTGACGTCATCCTCTAGAGGGGGCAAAAGTACATGGGCCCACCTCATATGACTAGGACATGACTCATGAAGTACATGGTGGGGATAGGAGGCATCAATCCTTGCTATCTCATCCCCATGGCACAATAAAATAATATAATATGTCCAAAATAAATACAAATGATCAAATATATCCTCAAAATCTATGACAAACATGTAGTAAAAGGCCTCCTGTGGCCTTTGTGGACCCACCCAAGTGATGAAAACTGGCTGGAAGATAGGGGGTTCACCCTGGAAGAACTCTATGAAAACCAAGTTCCAAAACCTTGCCTCAATTTACCAAATTGAAATCCTCAGTGACCCTTTTATCCCATTTCTAGACTACCTCAATAACTGTGAAAGTGCTGAAACTGCCTCCTAGGGCACCTACATTGTCAAACTGATCCCACCAGGCTCTCCAAAAGGGGGGTTAAATGGTAATATCAAGTGGTTGAACCACCCCCTCCTCATACAGCGCCCTAGGTGAACTGGCTTCTCATGGCCCCTACTGCTCAGGCTGGGAAATCAACCCCAAATCTAGTCAACAAGTGGAAAACTACATCTATCACTATCAGAAGTGCCCGAAACTAAATGATAAGTGTCTCATTGGATCAAGAAGACCCAAATATACTAAGAATGTGTACTCATACACCATGGGTTTCCCTGATGGGCTAGCTGTAGGGTCCACCATATATGGATAGTGTATAGTCTGACGATCTGGAGAAATAATAAAACCTGTTGAACTGCATCAATCATCATCTGAATCATATGTCCATCATATAGCATCATCATCAAGAGTATGTGGGTCCATCTATCATCATCAAAAATCATGCATGGCCCACATCATCACGGATCCCAAGAAATGACCATAGTCAAACTGGGTTTGACTAGGTCCATATACAACCAACGATAAATCATATCAATAGACTAAGACATGTTTCTCTAATCATACTCACAACTTAACTTAAATTATAACATCATTTAGTGGCATTAAACATATTTCTTCATTCCGTTGTTATTTGTATTCACTTGAACATTAGCTTAAATGACAAACTCACCTATTGGACATGGTCTAACTGCTAGCTAAGGATGAAGGCTAGGAACAAGGTTGGGAAAAGGGGGTGACTTGTCTAAACTCAACTAAAAGACACTTTGGGTTGGGAGAAAGGGGGAAGCTACAAACTCTGGGCTAAACCAAAATAAACACAGGGAATGGTTATGCCTCACAAATGGGTAAGTTGTTTAGAGAGTGCTTATTCAACTTAGGCATCATTTCCACTTTTATAAAAGATGATCCAGTTTCATTAGGATCCATTGATTTCATTTCATGGCCTTTTTGGCCTACATAACCCTTTGGATCTCAGGTGTGCTGATAAGCACAACTAATTGCAGCTTGCATCTAGGGCATGTTTGTATACATATATAAGGTCAGCAATTATTTAGATATAGAATTTAAGTACCATTGCTTTTTGGACCTTTCTTATACTCTTCGAGGAGTATTTTTAGCAGTTCATCACTCTTTCCCTTTTTAGTTTCCATGGGCGAATTTATGTAAGTTCCAATAAGTAGTACATGAGCTTTCAGTTTTATCCAACAACATCTCAAGTGACTAGGGGGAGTTTGAGCCAGTGCCAAACATTGGGGCAACCGACCATAATGATTTAGGCCTACAATCCAACTTACCAAAGGCAATTTTTGTCACCAACTCAGAGCCGAGACAGTAAACATACATGGATGTAGTCCAAACATAGAGGTAGAAAAAAGGGGAAGTCCTCAATATCATAAATTCAAGTAAGACAAGTCATGGGGTTAAAGCCAAACCACGAAAGTCATGGATGGATGGAGTCAAGTGAGAATGGATCCTAAGCTAGCAGACAAATGGTGTCAAGAAAGACCATATCTATGCAAGGTAGTAAACCAGTGAGCTTTGTCAAACAACCTGAATGTGCAAGTGAAATGTTCATTTTATAATTTATCAGTTTATAAAGTTTGCCACATCATGAATCATATACCAAGCTAATGTTGTGAACATGACTAAAGAAACAAGATAATAATCAACAGTCAATGATTGAAAATCCATAGGTCATACAAGATCATCATAAGAATAATCATCATATATCATCTGAAACACTCCTGCAATACATCTCTAGGCACTGAACCGAAACTGTATGGAATAAAGGGTCACATCGGTCATCAAATCTGAACTGTCAAGGCTCAGCCTTGACACAAGGTCTAACATAAGTCTGAATAATACACTGCTTTGATCATGAGTGATATCAAAATATAAATTCATCATAGCCAAGCTCTGGAATGTGCAGATATATGCTAAGCAAGAAGAGTATCCCTGCTACTATGGTGTGATAACAATACCCTATTGATTTCATTGTACTTCACACAAAAGCTAACTTAGTGGATACCCCCTTCTACTTGAAATACCTTGGATCGCAATAGTTTATGCCCATATCAATTGTAGGAAATGCAATATGACCATTTCAAATGGTCCATAAAAGAAGATATTAAACCTCTATGCCCCAAAAAAACCTCACCTATATATTGGGAAACCTCTTTGGGAGCCAAGAGAATACTTTGATCAACCTATCCATCCTATTCTAATGATAGATACTTCCTTAGAACTCATACAACCACAAGAAGATGCAATAATTTCCAATTTCATACAAAACATCTATGACAATCCTACTTTTCTAAGCAATCAATTTATAGTTGAAGAGTTGGAGATCATAGAACTCGAATAACCCATGTGGAAGAATGTCTACCTTATAGAAGAAACACAAAAGTCTACCAAAATAATAGAAGTTTCTCCAAAAAAAAACTAAAAACCAACAACCATATACTTCCAGAATAAGAAGACAAATTGATCCACCTCCTTACAAAATACCAAATAGATTTTGGATGGAGTTATCTTGACATGAAGGGAGTCAATCCAACCATTTTCTAACATCACATATACGTCAAAGAAGACGCAACTCCTATTATTAAACCTTAGAGATGGACAAACACAACTCTAAAAGACATTGTTAAGGAGGAATTACAAAAACATGGAATTGGATTCATATACCCTATTTCAAATAGTGAGTGGGTATCACCATTAGTGATTTTCCCAAATAAAGGGGGGAAATGTAGAGTCTACATAGACTACAAATAACTAAACAAAGCTACAAAAAACCACAATTTTTCCTTTCCATTCTTGACCAAGTACTTGACACTTTGGGAGGGAAGAAGTTCTTCTCCTTTTTAGATGGATTAAATGGATACAATAATATTCAAACTCACCTTGGAGACCAAGACAAAATCAAATTCACTTATCCTTGGGGAACATTTTCCTAAAAGGTCTTCCCTTTTGAAATTTGCAATGCCCTAGCTACCTTCCAAAAGGCAGTCTTGATTTTTTGTGTGGATTTTATCCATGATCACATGGAGATATACATGGATGAATTTACCCCCTATGAAAATGAATTTAAAGAATCCCTCACCAAATTAGAAAATGTTCTTAAAATATGCATTGAAATGAACATTTACCTCAACAATTATAAATGTCAATTGATGATGGCTGAAGGAGTACTTACGGTTATCATGTCTCTGCTAAAGTAGTCACACTTGATCTTGTAAAAATAAAAGTCATAATTAACCTTCCCCCACCTCAGAAATAGAGAGATGTTAGGAGATTCATAGGACAATATGGTTATTATAGAAGATTAATTCAAGATTATAGAAAAATAGTTGCTTCTATGTTCTTTCTACTAAGAAAAAAATGTAGAATTCTAGTGGAATAATTATTGCCATAAAGCATTTGACCACATCAAAGAAAATATTATGGAATCCCATGTCTTGCAAGGACTTGATTGGGAGATTTCTTTACACATCCACTCTGATGCATCAAATAAAGCATTTGGTGCAGTTTTAGGCTAAGAAAAAGACAAAAGTACTTATGCAATCTGCTACATCAGCAAAAACCTCCCAGGAACAGAGCTGAACTATACAATCATAGAGAAGGAATTATTGGTAGTAGTACACTAAATCAACAAGTTCAGACACTATATCACTGTATATCTAGTATTTTTCCACACTTATCATTCATCAATTAGATATTTAATGAATAAATCGGATGTGAGTTGTAGGGTGATAATATGGCTCTTACTTTTGCAAGAATTTTAAATGACCGTATTAGATAAACCTAGGAATCATAATGTTGTAGCATATTTTTTGTCTAAACTGAATCATGTTGCACATAGAGAGCTAGTAGATGATGCATTCCATGATGAGCACCTTTTTTCCATTTCTACACATATTCCATAGTTTGCTAATATAGAAAATTACTTAGCTACTAGAAGATTCCCTCAGCATTTCACTTACAAAAAAAGATGCAACATGGTACGTAAAAGTTTTACCTTTTCATGGATTCAATGATACCTTTCCAAGCAAGGACTATACCCCATCCTAAGGAGATGCATCAGAGAAGAGGAATTCCATGACATTCTTCATGATTTTCATAATGAATCATGTGGGGGAAATTAGGCATCCAAGAGAACAAGATACAAATTTCTACAAATTGGATATTACTAGCCAATGTTACTGTTGATGTATATGTAACTTCGGAATGTATTTCATCTGTGTATTTTATATATATTTATTGTACCCTTATAAGAGATGTGGCATTCCTCTATAAGGAAGTGTCGTCATATGGATTGCCAAGTGTCGCAAGTGTGTGTACTTACCGATGGGTTATTAGACCACCATGTGTGGGGTCGGCCCTGAAATATATTTTATAATGTGGATGTACTTAGCTAGACAAGTCGGCCCCATAAGGTCACTGGGAAAACAGGTTAGTATAAATAGAGATCAGGTGATCTCTATTTGGATCATTCAGAAAAGTATATCTCTCTCACTCAGAAATTGGTGCACTAGTGAGGAGGAGGATCATCTTCTACTAGGAGACTATCTCAGTGTATTTTGGTTGTACTTTGGTTGAGCCATTGCTCTCTATCTCTGAGGAAGTTGTGGGGTTTTTCACCTTAGGGTTTTCCCCACGGAAACTCTGTGTCTCTTGTCTCTTATGCTTTTGATTCTTGTGATGCTTGTCATACTTATTGTGATTATCATGCATTGATATACTGTATATGTTATTCTCTCAGTAAAGATCCTAGAGTATTGTGAATTAATGCTCAAAATTTAACATGGTGTCAGAGCTAACCTGAGAAGAAGACATTTTGCAGTGATGGAAACTTGAGTTTCTTGTTTACTGGGTTTCTCTCCATAGATTTTGGAAAAGCAGTATAGTAGATTGAATCTACTCATCAAGGTGCATCTATCTATCCAATATGAATTCAATTCCGAGCATTTTCAGATTTGGCCCTAAAAATTAGGGTTTCCACAAAAATAGGAATTTATGAAATCTGAAGACATAGCTGGACGCTCCTTGCAAAAATCGAACTTTAGAGCTTTGGATTGAGATTTGTGGCTGGGTATATCTCTGAGAAACTCAAACCCTAATTCAGGGCTCTCCCTAGTGAACTCGAGAGGACAAAAAGACAAATCTGAAGGGTAAAGATTTGCTGATCTCAAATTCTGAATGCACCAGGCTGATCAAATCATCAAGGCGCATCTTTCTATCCTTTCAGAAATTTGAAATTCACATTTTGAATTTTTAGGGTTTTTTTGACAAACCCTAATCTAGGACCAGATCCAGTTTTCAGCATTTGAAGTGGTAAGACCTAAATCTTTTCTATTTCCATTTGAAGTACTCTTTAAGATGTCTCATCACACCGAGCTTGAGGATAAGCTTGAAGGGGTTGATAACTTCCGAGCTTGGAAGTATAGGATTGGGTTAATCCTAGAAGACAATGAGTTGGACTCATATATAAAAGAAGACATCCCTATCCCAGAGGATGAAGAGGCTAAAGTATTGCATAAGAAGAACTTGGTCAAGGAAAAGAGAATCATTGTTGATTCTATCAAAGACCATCTCATACCCCATGTGTCTTCTCTAAAGACACCCAAAGAGATGTTTGACTCTTTGACCAAGCTATTTGAAGGAAAGAACATAAATCGGAAGATGACCCTGCAAAACCAATTGAAAGGGGTAAAGTTTCAGAATGGAGAAACCATTCAATCTTATTTTTCAAGAGTCTCCTAGATCAAGGAACAACTAGAAGCAGTGGATGAAATGGTAGAGAATGGTGAAGTTGTCATGACCACTCTGAATGGCTTGCCTAGGTCATGGGACTCCTTCATTCAAGGAATCTATGCAAGAAAGAAGTTGATTTCCTTCAGTAGACTACGTGAAGAATTCTCACAAGAAGAAGCAAGGATTTTGGCATGAGAAGAAAAGATGGGGAATGAAGATCAAGCTCTCACAGCTCACACCAAGAAAGCGAAGTCCAAGAGAGAGCCATCTCACTCCAAGAAATCTTCACATCACTTCAAAGAAAGAAGAATATGCTTCACCTGTAATGAGAAAGGACATATTTCCATAAATTGTCCCAAGAACAAGAAGGACAACAACAACTCCAACAAGAAGAAGAAGGGCAGCAAAAGAAGGTTTCATGCTCATGCCGCTGAGGATGATGAACCACCCAAGAAGAAGGCTAGGGCAGAAAGTGATGATAACTCATCAGGTGAAGAAGAGTATGTTCGTATCTCTGCTCTCACAGGTACCATCTCCCATGGTTGTAATGATTGGTTGATTGATACCGGGGCTTCCAAACACATGACTGGGTTTAAGGAATCTTTTGTGAATCTATTTGAACATGAATCACCCCATAAGGTGAAACTTGGGGATGATTATCAATATCCAATCAAAGGAAGTGGTGAAGCCTCCTACAACCTAGATTCTGGAAAATATTTGAAGATGAAAGAAGTTCTTTATGTACCTGGGCTCAAGAAGAACTTACTCTCCATCTCTGCATTGGATGCAAAAGGCATGAGGGTTGCATTTGTGGATGGCCAAGTCCTAATGTGGCCAAAGGGAAAGAACATAGATGATGCAATAGTGATTGGAGAGCAAGAGGGAGGTTTGTATAAATTGAAGGGACAACCTGAACATGCCATGGTACATGAATCCATGGAGCCAAGTGAACTTTGGCATAGAAGACTTGCTCATATGCACTATAGAGCACTTCCAATTGCAAGCAAGGATGTAGAGGGTCTTCCTGAAATCAAAACCAAACATGAAGGTGTTTGCAAAGGATGTGCAAAAGGTAAGAACATTAAGAAGGCTTTCCCAAGTAGTGAAAGCAAGGTAAAAGACATCCTGGAAATCATCCACTCAGATGTATGTGGTCCTATGTCATCCAGTTCTCTAAGTGGGTACGTTTACTATGTCTCATTTATTGATGACTTCTCCAGGAAGACTAGGGTGTACTTCTTGAAGAACAAAGATGAGGTGTTTGATAAGTTTAAGGAATTCAAAACCTTGATGGAAAATCAAACTGACAAGAAGATCAAAACATTCAGATCCGACAATGGTGGAGAATTCACCTCAGGTGACTTCAAGAAGCTTTGTAGTGATTCAGGGATTAAGAGGGAGTTGACTGCTCCTTATAATCCTCAACAGAATGGAGTTGCAGAAAGGAAGAATAGAACTATCATGGAAGCAGCAAGAGCAATGCTCCATGACCAGGATCTACCTATGCATCTATGGGAAGAAGCAGCTAGAATAGCTGTATATGTGCAGAACAGAACACCCCACAAGATATTGGACAACAAGACACCAGAAGAGGTCTTTTCTGGTAAGAAACCTGAAGTCAGCCATCTCATAATATTTGGTTGTCCAGTATTCACTCATGTCCCAAAGGAAAAGAGGACCAAACTAGATCCTTTAGGAAAGAAGGGTATCTTTGTGGGTTATAGTGAAAGCTCAAAGGCTTACAGAATATACTTTCCAGGGTTCAAGAAGATTGATGTCAACAGGGATGTGACATTTGATGATAACTCAACATTCATCAAATCAAGGAAGGAACCAATCGAAGTTTATGAAGAACCTAAGGAAACTAAATTTCAAGACACTACCATGACTAAAGCAGTTCCAGAAGTTGTTCGTGAGTTTGAAGATCCGCAAGAACCTGTAGATCCACCCCATGAGGATAACTCTCACAAGAGGAAACCTGCATGGGCTAGAGAGATCATTCAAGATGCAGAAAGATTTGGCATTCTAGAAGAGGAACACAAAGCAAAGAAGAGAACCAGATCACATACCAGCTATGTTGCTTTACTCTATGACATTATGAACAAAGAGCCTTCCAGTTATGAAGAAGCAGCAGAAAAGAAAGAATGGAAGGATGCCATGGTTGAGGAATACCAATAAATAATGAAGAATGATGTTTGGGATGTTGTCCCAAGACCTAAAGAGAAGTCTGTTGTGACTTCCAAATGGATCTACAAAATCAAGCATGCTGCAAATGGCAGTGTAGAGAAATACAAGGCAAGATTCGTAGCTCGTGGCTTCTCTCAGAAAGAGGGAATAGATTATGAAGAAAATTTTGCACCTGTAGCTAGGTATACTTCCATCAGAACAGTACTTGCCCTGGCTGCCGTGATGAAATGGAAAATACACCAGATGGATGTCAAGACTGCTTTCTTGAATGGTGTAGTTGAAGAAGAAGTATATGTGGAGCAGCCACTTGGTTTCGAAATATATGACAGGGAGTCGTATGTGTGCAGATTAAAGAAAGCTTTGTATGGCTTGAAACAAGCTCCCAGAACCTAGTATGGTAGGATGGACAAAATCCTATCTAGTTTGGGCTTTACCAAGAGTAAAGCGGATTCCAACCTTTACTACAAGGTTGAAGAAGGGAATCCTGTGGTTCTACTCCTGTATGTGGATGACTTATTTGTAACAGGAGATGACAGATTGATTGCAGATACTAAGAGGAAGCTTGCTGCTGAGTTTGATATGAAAGATTTGGGAATGATGCATTATTTCCTAGGTATGGAGGTGTCGCAGAGTGCAGGTTAGATCTTCCTTGGTCAAGGGAAGTACACAGTAGATATCCTGAAGAGATTCGGGATGATGGATTGCAAGGCCATGGCCACACCTATGGCATCGAATCTGAAGCTTCTATGCGATGCTTCATCTCATTCGATTGATGTCTCTATGTATCGTCAGATGATTGGGTCCTTGATGTACCCGACGAACACGAGACCAGACATTTGCTTTGCTGTGAACACATTGAGCCAGTTCCTGATGGATCCGAGGAGTGTTCACCTGGTTGCTGTAAAGCATGTTCTGAGGTACCTGAAGGGTACAGTGGATTCTGGGCTCAAGTATGAAGTGAATCAAAAGTTTAACTTGCAGGGTTATGTTGATTCAGATTGGGCTGGCAGTGCTACAGATAGGAAGAGCACATCTGGGTGCTGCTTCAGTATGGGATCAGGTGTGATCTCTTGGTTTAGTAGGAAGCAGTCCTGTGTAGCACTGAGTACAGCTGAGGCAGAGTATGTTGCAGCTTGTTCAGCTAGTTGTGAGGCAGTATGGCTACGGAAGCTACTGTCTGAGTTATTTGATCTCCCGTTGGATGCTACTAGTATCTTCTGTGATAACCAGAGTTGTGTGAAGCTGTATGAGAATCCAGTGTTTCATGACAGGTCGAAACACATACAGATCAAATATCACTATATCAGGGTTATGGTACAGAGAGGAGCTGTGAAGCTCCTGTATGTTGCGACGGACGAGCAGATTGCAAATGTGCTGATGAAGCCACTATCCAGGGTGAAGTTCGAATACTTCAGGGAGAGGCTTGGTGTTCTTCAGATCGAGGACACTTCGAGGAAGAAGTGATGGACACATTTTATGAAGCCATTCCAAGCATGTTGGAAGGAGGATCCTTCACATGGCTGTGGATTTAAGCACTGGATGATGAGCATCAGGATGATGTTCTAGTTTTTGCTTTGTATGATCAGTTGGATCATTTATATGTATATGTATGTATGCATCATGTTGGATGGTGGATATGATCAGTTGGATCATTTATATGTATGTACGCATCATGTTGGATGTTGGATATGATCGGTTGGATCATTTGTATGTATTTTGTATATGCATCATGTTGGATGCTTGGACCATGTATCTGTATATGTATCAGATGGATACATTGTAGGATCAGGTAGATCATGTATATTGATATGTATCAGGTATGATCAGGTAGATAATGTATGTTGATGGATACATTGTGTGGATCATGTATCCATGTATCAGGTGGATACACTATGTATGATGATATGTATCAGGTAGATACTTGGTGTGCATCAGATGGGTGCATTTTATGATCAGGGTGATCATGGATGACGAGCTTCTCGAGATGACATGCAGCAGGATGTTGCAGTGATGATGATCACGATGATCATGTGTACATCAGGATGATGTATGAATAGTATCAGATGATACTTTGTGGTCGTGGATCAGGTTGTGTAGATGAGCATGTCTGGGAGATCCTATAGGTCGGAGTTGCGTACCCATAATAGCCTGGGATGCTCTTTCGAGACATTGCTCTGGGAGGACATGTAATTTGTGCCCTGGGAGATCTTCAGGTCGGAGTTGTGTACCTGTAACATCCTAAGATGCTCTTGCTAGGTTTTTTCCTATGGCATGTAATTTGCTCCTGGGAGATTTGGACAGGATGAAAAAGGCCTCAGATGCTTCATCCAGGTTTTTCCATGACCACATGTAATTTGCTCTTGGGAGATCTGGACATGATGAAAAAGGCCTCAAATGCTTCAACCAGGTTTTGTGGTGGACCACATGTAATGTGCTCCTGGGAGATCCGACAGGTAGAGCTGTGTGCTCATAATAGCCTCAGATGCTTCAGCCAGGTTTTGTGGTGAGATCACATGTAATGTGCTCCTGGGAGATCCGACAGGTAGAGCCATGTGATCGTAACAGCCTGGGATACTTCAGCCAAGTTTTGTGATGGGTCACATGTAATGTACTCCTGGGAGATCCTACAGGTAGAGTTGTGTGCTTGTAATAGCCTGGGATGCTGCAGCCAGGTTTTGTGATGCATGTAATAAGTCCTGAGAATTCCACAGTATGGCCAATGATGATGAAGACCTGCAGGTGGTGGGCCTACATCCAGTATGAAAAAGGACTAGCTCTGTAGAACTTCCTATGACGAGTAGAGTCAGAGATTGGTTGAGATAGCAGCAGCAGTGATGATGATGATGACGATGATCCTGAGAAGAGAACTTGTCTAGCAGATCTGTGTCGAGAAATACCTTCCTAGTTAAGAGGGAGTATTGATGTATATGTAACTTTGGAATGTATTTCATTTGTGTATTTTATATATATTTATTGTACCTTTATAAGAGATGTGTCATTCCTCTATAAGGAAGTGTCGTCATATGGATTGACAAGTGTCGCAAGTGTGTGTACTTGCCGATGGGTTATTAGACCACCATGTGTGGGGTCGGCCTTGAAATATATATTATAATGTGGATGTACCTAGCTAGACAAGTCGGCCCCATAAGGTCACTGGGAAAACAGGTTAGTATAAATAGAGATCAGGTGATCTCTATTTAGATCATTTGGAAAAGTATATCTCTCTCACTCAGAAAGTGGCGCATTAGTGAGGAGGAGGATCATCTGCTACTAGGAGACTATCTCAGTGTATTTTGGTTGTACTTTGGTTGAGCCATTGCTCTCTCTATCTCTGAGGAAGTTGTTGGGTTTTTCACCTTAGGGTTTTCCCCACGAAAACTCTGTGTCTCTTGTCTCTTATGCTTTTGATTCTTGTGATTCTTGTCATACTTATTTTGATTGTCATGCATTGATATGCTGTATATGTTATTCTCTTAGTAAAGATCCTAGAGTATTGTGAATTAATGCTCAAAATCTAACAGTTACATAAGGATGCGGTAGCTTATGTTTCAAGGTGTTATGAATTTCAGTAAGCTAACAAAAAGAGATGAGATGCTTCTACATCCCAATGTAACCATAAAATATTTTTAAAAATAGGGGATGGAATTCATAGAACCTATTAACGGGCCCCATCCAACATGAAACATCTCGTACTAGTATGCATTGAGTATCTAACAAAATGAGTGGAAGTAAAATCATTAAGGTTGGAAATTGAAGAATCAGTAGCAAAGTTCCTAACAGAAGAAACCTTCACAAGGTTTGGTGCACCAAGAGAGCTTTTTACTGACATAGGTACCCAATTTACATCAAATCTAATAGTGAACATATTAAAGCTCAATAAATTCAATCACACTCAATCAAAATCTTATCATCCACAAGAAAATGGCCATGCAGAAGTCACCAAAAAATACATAGAGAATATATTGAAAAAAACAGTTCAGATTCATAGATAAGATTAGGCAAACCAACTTCATAAAGCAACATGGGCATACAATACCACCTTGAAGAAAACCACAGTGCTAACACCTTATTATTTGGTTTCTTAAAAGAGAATCACGTTGTTGATTGAATTTGATCTCAAAACATTAAGAACAACAACATGATTTGACATCAACCTATCAACATCACAAAATGACATATTTCTCCAACTCAGCCAATTGGATGATCTTAGACAACAATCCCTCCATCATGCTGAAGTAACACAACATCAAAGGAAGCTATGGCATGGAAAATTCATAAAAACCAAGGATTTCAAAGGAGACTAGGCCCTTCTTTATGATTCAAGGTTCAAATATTTTAAAGGAAAACTAAGAACTAGATGGGTGGGACACTACAAGGTTGACATCATTTATGACAATGAATTTTGTGTGAATATCAACCATAGATGAAGAACACTTACCAATGTAAGTAAATGACCATAGATTGAAACTTTATAATAATCCTCTTACCAAGATATAATTCACTAAGGCACTAAAAAAGGTAAAACTACATCTCATAATAGGGAAACAATGCCCTTCCTTGACTTAAGTCAACTCAAAGTTAGAAAAAAATTTTAAAAAAAGAGAAAAAGGAAAAAGAGAGAAAATTCTTAGATGAAAAATTCTCTTGAAGCATATAAGATAGTTTAGAAAATTGAAAACCTCATCTGAGGTAGTCTTCCAGCCTGTACAAGCAATAAAAATTCTAAAGAGGAAACCTCTTCTGTGGCTCTTAAGAAAAAAAAAAAAGAAAACTGAAAAAAAAGAAAGAAGAAAACTGAAAAAAAAAAAACAAAAAAACATAGTTTTTTCATCAGTTGTACTAATACTATGCACTTGCAGATCACTCACAAAGCTTACAAAGAACACCTCTACAAAAATTCTCTTATGGACAAAGCTTCCAATGAAGACAACCTACAAAATTTCTACAAGATGTACCACTTCTACAACATTTTATGAGACACCAAGCACATCATCCCCAATAGGAGAATCAAGACAATAAGTTATCAAAAGGTTAGTCTACTCATCTAAAATCTAAATTGAATATCTTATATATGTATTATCTAGATTGTATATCTTTATTCATCAACTTGATGAGGACATCAAAATAATTAGTTTGGGGGGAGAGGAAATTTCAATTTCATATGTCACATTCCTTCCATATGCCAATTTTTGTGCATATGAAAAACCAAGCCTTTCACATCCCAAATGTCACAATGAATACATGCCATATCAGACAAATTTGATTGCTTCATAAAAATGACAAGATCACCATGTAATGAGAAACAATGGATCTAAAAACTGTCATAAATCTTCGCTGTAAATCAAATCCTAAAATGATGATCATAAAAAAAAGAGACGTTGGTTGTGGAGCATGATATTCCTGATTCAGAGATGATGTCGTTTCAGCCATGTTTGTACCCCAATTTTATATGATATGCAGATGGACTATAAATGCATCCCAGTGGGGGTGTGTGTGGGGGAATCACCCCCCTGACTGGGGGGTACGGGGGCCAGCAGTCCCCTGGTGAAGGTTTGGGGGAAAAGCCCACGAAAGAAATTTTTTGGGCTGTCTTGTTGGCCAAGAGATTACGGGCCCATGGTTTTGGATAATCCGTGGTATTTTCCCATGGTAATTCCCTTTTAAAAGGAAGAAATTGTAATACGGCTGTGTAATGTATTGTAGAATTGTAAATATCTCTGATTGTGTAAAAGAGAATGTGAGAAAGTGCAGAGGAAGTTGCAGCAGATGTCCTACAAATTGTATCCCTTCATTTGCTGGATGGTATAATAATAAGGACTGACAATTTCTATGTGGATGTAGACCATCTTGAGTGAACCACGTTATATTGGTGTCTCTCTTGTAATGTGTTTTATGTGATTTATATTTGCATATTGTTTATTGTTATTTCTCCATGATCTTGCTTTTCTAACAATTGGTATTAGAGCCAAAGGTCTATTTGGCATATAAACTCATAGGAAAGAAGGGTTCTTGGTTCGAGTGGGAGAAATGGAAGAAGAAGGAAAGTTTAAGGTCGATAAATTTAATGGCCAAAACTACCAGTTATGGAAGATGCAAATGGAGGAATATCTATATCAAAAGCATCTATTCCTACCTTTGGGAGGAAAATCAAAACAACCATAAACTATGAAGGATGAAGAATGGGATGTTCTTGACAGAAAGGAACTAGGAACGGTACTGTTGTTCTTGGCTTCGTCAGTGGATTTCAATATCTCAAAATAAAAGACAATGGACGGTATGATGAATGCATTGGGTAAGCTGTATGAAAATCCCTTGGCCTCCAACAGGGTATTTCTAATGAAGAGTTTGTTTAATATGAAGAGTTTAGAAGGTGGATCTATTTTTTATCACTTAAATGAATTTAATACGATGGCAAATTAGCTAATTTCTGTAAAAGTGATATTTGATGATGAGTTTAGGGATCTTCTAATCTTGTGTTCATTGCCAAAATGTTGGAATGGCTCGGTCATGGTTATAAGTAACTCTGTCTTCGGTTCAAACACTTTGAAATTTGATGATTTTTTGGTGTTATTCTTAGTGAGGAAATGTGAAGGAAAAGCAAAGGTGAGACATCAAGTAATGTGTTGACCATGGAGAGTAGGGGAAGACAAAGGGAGAGAGGAAAGAGCCCAGGTAATCACATCAAGTAAAAAAAGGGAATATCCAAGTCCATACTGGGAAAGATAGAGTGTTGGAATTGTGGAAAGAAATGACATCTGAAGAAAGACTGTAGATCTCTAAAGAAGAAAGGAGATGGAAAACAGGAGACTACTCAGGAAGCCAATGTAGCAGGTGATGTGTTAAAAGATTCTTTGATTCTTGCATTAGATAATACTAGTGATTATTTGGTAGTATATTCATGGGATTCATGCCATGCTACACCCCATAGGAAATTATTTCATGATTATGCTTCAGGCGATTTTGGACATGTTTTATTGGGTGATGATGAGCCATGTAAAATTGTTGGAATGGGTAAGGTACGAATAAAGTTAAAGAATGATGAATGGATGTTGAAATATGTAAGGCATATTCCTGCTATGAAAAGAAATATGATCTCGATAGGGCAGTAGGGAGATGGTGGCTATTTATCTACATTTGGAGAGACGTGGTGGAATATCACAAAAGGATTGATGGTGATAGGAAAAGGAGATAGGATAGGTACGTTGTATTTATGTCCTCATAATACTCACTATTTTATCTCTTTATCTTCCACAGGAAAAAATACAACATTGTGGCATCATAGGCTTGGCCACATGAGTGAGAAGGGGATGCAGATTCTCCACTCAAGGAAGTTGCTACTAGATATGAAGTAAGTAAATTTGGAATTCTGTGAGAACTGTGTTAATGGAAAACATAAGAGAGTTAAATTTCTCAGGGTTGGGAAACAAAAGAAGAGTGAAAAGTTAGAGCTTGTGCATACCGATGTATAGCGACCGGCTTAGTTACAATCTCTTAGTTTCTGTCATTATTATGTTACATTTATTGATGATGCAACTAGAAAAAAATGGATTTATTGTAGAAGAAATAAATCTGATGTGTTTGCTACTTTTAAGAAATGGAAAGCTTTGGTTGAGAATGAGACATGAAAAAGGTTGAAGTGTCTCAAATATGATAATGGAGGTGAATACTGCAATAAGGAGTTTGATAGTTACTATTCATACCATGGTATTCATAGACAGAAGACAATCTGAGGAACATCACAAGAAAATGGTGTCTCGAAAAGGATGAACAGAACAATCATGGAGCGTGCAAGGTTTATGAGATTGCATGCAATGTTTCCCTTATAGTTTTGGGCAGATGTTGTAGATGTTGTTGTTTACTTAATAAACATAGGGTTTTCAAAGAATTTGTATGGTGGTATTCTAGAGGAGGCATGGACAGGTGAAAAGGTAAACTACTCTTTTCTGAGAACCTTTGGTTGTCAATCATTTGTCCATATTAATAAAGACAATAGAACAAAGATTGAGGATAAATCCAAGAAATGTACCTTTATTGGATATGGCGTTGATGATTTTGGTTATCGCTTATGGGATTATGAAAATAAAAAAATCGTTAGTTGTAGAGATGTGGTATTCAATGAAAAGGTCATGTATAAAGATCGGTTGCAAGGAAAGAAACTGGAAAATAAAAATACAGAGTACACAGTGTTTGATGAAATCAAAGAAAATGAAGTTCCAAAGGTGTCAAAAAATCAAGAATAGTAGCATGTACTTCAAACTCCCGCAAGTGTTAGAAGATCTCCCAGGTTAAGTAGACACCCTGAACGATTCTCTCCTTCACTGTATTATTTATTAATGACTGGTTCTGTTGAACCAGAATATTATCAAGAAGCAATGCAAATGGAAACTAGAAAGAAGTGGGAGCAAGGCATGGATGAGGAGATGGGCTCATTGGTAAGAAACCAGACTTGGGATTTGGTTCAGTTGACTACAGGTAAAAGAGCATTGTAGAATAAATGGGTTTACAGGTTGAACAAAGAAGATGGAGGAAAGAAACGATACAAGGACAAACTTGTTGTAAAGCGGTTTGCATAGAAGAAAGGTATAGATTTTGATGAAATATTTTTTCCTGTTGTTAAAATGAATTCACTTATAACTATTTTAAGTCTAGTGGCAAAAGAATATTTTCATCTTGAACAGTTAGATGTAAAAACATCCTTTATCCATGGGAATTTGGAGGAAGAGATTTATATGCAGTAGCCACATGGGTATGAGGTCAAAGGGAAGGATAATTTGGTATGCAGGTTGAAGAATAGCTTGTATGGCTTGAACCAAGCTCCAAGGCAGTGGTATTTGAAGTTTGACAGGTTTATGACAGAACAAGGTTATTTTGACCACTTTGTTTATTTCAAGAGGCTATATAATGGAATATATATTATCTTGTTATTATATGTGGATGACATGCTTATTGCAGGGTCTAACATTCAGGATATAAATGTTCTCAAAAGGAAGTTATATAATTCATTTGCAATGAAGGATTTGGGTGCTGCAAAGAAAATCCTTGGTATGAGAATTACAAGAGATAAGAAAAATCTCAAATTGACATTGTCTCAGGTTGAGTACATACAAAAGGTGTTGGAGAGGTTCAGAATGCATAATGAAAAACCAGTTAGTACACCTTTGGAAAACCATTTCAAAATAAGTAAGGAGATGTGTCCCAAGACATAGGGAGAGATATATTACATGTCTAGGATTCCCTATTCATTAGCAGTTGGTAGCTTGGTGTATGCCATGGTGTGTACAAGACCAGATATTGCACCTGCAGTGGGAATTGTGAGAAGGTATATGAACAATCCATGTAAAGAACATTGGAAGACAGTACAATGGATTCTTAGGTATTTGAGAGGTACTACCACTCTTGCATTATGTTTTGGATTTTTAGACACTATTCTACATGGATATGTTGATGCAGCTATGGCAGGTGATAAATATAGCAGGAGGAGCACCACAGGGTGTGTGTTTACTCTAGGTGGAATAGCAGTAAGTTGGATTTCAAGATGCAAAAGGTTGTTGCAGTTTCAACAACAGAAGTAGAGTATGTTGCTTCTACAGAGGCTAGTAAAGAGATGATTTGGTTGCAGAGGTTCATGGAGGAATTGGGTAAGAAGTAGGAGGATATCAGGTTGTATAGTGATAGCCATAGTGCCATTCATATGGAAAAGAAATAAGCCTTCCATTCTAAGACTAAACATATATAGCTAATGTACCATTTCATATAGTCTGTTCTAGAATATGAACTATTGAAGCTGGAAAAGATACACACTAGCCAGAATCCTTCAGACATGTTGAAAAAGGTAGTAACCAGAGAGAAATTGAGTTCCTGCTCAATTTCAATTGCAATTATAGCATGAAGGTGAATATGATAAATTTTCCAAATCCAAGGTTCAGATCATAGTCAAGCAAATGCAGTAGCGGTGGAGTTGTTGTGATCAGTATCCAAGTGGGAGATTGTTGGTTGTGGAGAATGATCTTATTAATTCAGAGATGTTGTTTCATTCGTGTCTGTATCCTGGTCTTATATGATATGCAGGTGGATTGTACACTCATCCTAGAAGGGGGGTGTGGGGGGGCATCTGCCCCCCACGGGGGTCCGGGAGGGACCATCCCCCCTGGCGGGGATTCAAGGGAAAAGCCCCCTGAAATAAATTTTATGGGTTGTTTTGTTAGCCAATAGTTTACGAGCCCATGGTTTTGAGTAGCTTGTATTATTTTTCCATGGTAATTCCCTTTAAAATGAAAACATTGTAATATGGTTTTGTAAGATATTGTAGCATTGTAAAGATCTATGTGATTGTGTAAGAGAGACTAAGAGAGAGATTGAAGAGGAAGTTGTAGCAGATGTGCTGCAGCTTGTATCCCTTCATTTGTTGGATGGTATAATAATAAAAGGATAGGCAATTTCTTTGTGGACATAGCGAATATTGGGTGAACCACATTATATTGGTGTCTCTCTTGTATTGTGTTTATGTGATTAATATTTACATATTGTTTATTGTTATTGTTTATTGTTATTGTTTTTCTAACAGCCTTCTATTATTATGTCCCTTAATAATAATTTCATTCCCAGTAAGGATTCTTTAAGACCCTCTACGTGTTGACTTTGTTACAAAGGTGAGACATTATGGTTATTGTTTATGGCAGAAAGAGGTGGATACCGAATTCAATTTGATTTGTTTTCTTGGTTACACAACAAACCATAGTGTTGTAGGAATAGCATCAAGTGCAGAATTCAAACTAACCATAGTGCAACATGCATAGCACTAGGTGTGGAACTCAACTTTCAATAACTTCAATCCTTTCATTGGAGTAGTTTCACAATTACAGGCTTAGTATAGGCATGGTAATCTTTCCCAAGGAGGTAGTTCTCTTGGTTTGGAGTATTTTATGTAGTTAAAATTTTGTTTCCAAATATTTGTAGGAAATTTTAGATACTTGGGGTTTCCCATAGTGGGGGAGTGGTAGAGGAATTCTGGTTTAATTTTGCAAATATTTCTAGTTCAAGTGTGAATGTAAGACTAGGTAATTGAGCCGAATGTATGGAAAAGAAAGAGTAATGTATATCCCAAAGGCTTCTTGAAAGACAATAATTAATGCCATATGACCAAATCCATGAGGTAATATTGATATGAATCAGATGATGGATCTACATGGGGATGAATTAAATTTCTTGTGGTGACTCATTCCCTCCACTAGGACTCATGCCCTTCATGAGGACCAGGTGTCCTACCTTAATTATGGATTTATTGCATGGTTTTAAATCCTTGATGTGATTCATTAGGAAATTAAACTAACGTATCCACCTTATATGTGGATGACCATCTATTTTTTCCAAGATGCCTTTATCGAGGACCATGCCATAGTTTTCTAGATGATCATCTTGCTCATTGTGGTTTCTTCAAATGTGGATAAGGATTAGTTACAAAATCCCTTTAAGAGTGTGAATGATTATGCTTTGAAGCCTTCCATGAATAGTATTTAGGTTAGCTAATCCTTTTCTTATAGACCATATAACATAAGGAGTCTCCAAAGATGATCACTTTTTGAAGATTGAGGGAAAAAACAAACTCTTATCCTTGCAGTAAGGCATATGATTCTTCTTGATTATTGGAGGAAACTCCTAATCCTCAAGCCAACGAATTCACTCTGAACCACCCACAACCATTTTGATCCTCTGTTTTCCACCTTAAGCATAAATGATATCATTGAAAAACACTTATATTTATTTTATTTTATTAATTTAACCATATCATATTAAAAAAATACATAAAATTTAGATTTTTTAAAAACTACATAGATGATCACATCATTGAAAATAGCTAATTTCCTTTTCAAATTAACAATATTTTATGAATAGAATTCATAAAATTAAAAAAAAAACATTTATCCATTTAATTGATTTATTTATTTTAACTATCCATAAATTATAAAAAATATAAATTATATGAAATTTATGGTAGCCAATACAAAAATAATGTTGATTTAGTTCTATGGTATATTTAGATTGTTAATGATGCAAATAGATCTAGATATATGCCATTTTCTACCAATGAAACTTTATTAGATAAAAGATATGCCATACTATTTGATATACCATTTTTAGTGAGTTAAAACCATTATTTTCTTACCAATTATTGTCTATATCATATTTAAATAAAAAATAATATATCAAATTATAAATAATACTATTAAGATAAAAGTTATCAATATCTAATTTGTCCAATATCTAAAATATCAAATTTGTCCATTAGTGAAAATAGTTGCTTTGATACTAAGTAAGTTATCATATTTACTATATTTAAATGAAAAATATAATAGATTAAGTTATAAATAATATTATTAAGATAAATATTTAATTTTTCAACGCTTAAGTGGTTGGGAAAAATGATTGTTATCTTATCTACCTAGATTCAATTCATTCAAATGGTATAAAATTAAACTATACAAATTTACAATATCAATCAATTTTATTGTTATATTCCCCACCCATGTTCTATTTCTATAAGTAACAAACAAACATGTACTACAACTCATTTTTATTCCATTACAAAAATAAAATATATCACATGTATCAATTTTTCAAATTCTAGACATACCATTATATTAAACGAACATAAACAAATTCTACACATACCATTATATTAAAACAACATAAACAAGTATAGAGTTTCACAACCAAGTTAGGTCAATGATATATTAAATTAAAAATAATAATATTATAATTGATTATCTAAACCAGTTTCTTTCATTTTTGTTATAACTATATTTTTTTTAACAATAAGGAGCATTTGTGTTTTGCAAAGTGGTCAAGGATTGTGTGAATGCAAGGCCTCATTATCAACCTCATTTTTTCTTGTTTCTCTACTCTCTCATGCCCAAACACCAACTTGTTTGGGACATCGGCACTGGGAATGGCAATGCTCCAAGCTACCCTCAGATTAGAGACTATAACAAGTGGGTGATAGCATGTTCTAGGGAAGCCTCGAGGAGTGATTGCGGTTTGAGTGTATATGAAGTTATTTGTTAGTCTGGTGGTGGACGAAGCATTAGGGAGGTTATTTGAGCATATTCTTCCATTGTTCTATCCATGCAAGGCATGGGTGATCAAAGAGTATAGAATTCTGCCCTTTCCCTTCCCCCTCATCCTGTTGCGGGATGAGAACCATTCATTGAATTGGACATTGAAGAGATGAGGACCATGTGACAAATTATGAGGCAGAGAATAACAGAACAGAGTATGCGAGAAAGGAAAAACAAAACAGGGGATGAATCTCTCAATGGAGCTCTGCGGCTCCTTCATGTGCATTAAAAACTGAAATGAACACCAAATACATATTTTACATATCGATGCCTCTCTTCATCCGAGGCGCATTAACTTCTTCACCTAATACAATAACTCCCGTACTGGTGGTTGGTGATTGCAAACGGATGGCGGGAGGAATTATCTCCAACACTCCCCCATAATTCCTACCATATACCAACTACTAACATCTAAATCATACATGCAATGCCTTCATGGGATTTCAACAAAAAATATAAAACATTAATGCCTGCTGGTCTAAGTCTCACCTAGGCTTACATTTATAAACCCAAAAAATGATTTACTTGGCTACAGGATATGGAGCATGTTTACCTTTTCTTCTTTTTGCTCCACACTTTGAAATCAACATTCTTCTTCACCTTCTTCTTCATTCACACCTTCTTCTTCAACTTTTCTTCAAGCTCCTTGGGCTTGATTCTTCCATCAAAATCTACAAATTCTTCAATGGACTGCTACCATGTATATTCATCCTCAAATTCTGATTTCAACATGCTTAGTTCATATGTTGTGGGAATTTGAAGATCCCACATGATGTTCACATCCTTCATTCTGTTTTCATCATATTCCTTGGCATGCTGCCATGACATCAAATGATAATAGTGTCTGATTTCTTCAAGACTCCATTTCATAAGAATGTCTTCAACTGGTTCATCTTCATCCTCTACATCTTCAATGTAGATTTCTTCATCCATGGTGCTGCTAAGCACTCTTGGCATGTCACAATTCCCATCATCATTGAATTCAAATGCTTCATCTTTTACAGCTACATGACTGCCTTCTTCATAATTCATCTTTGCAGCTTCAATGCTTCCTTCTTCTTCGTTCTTTGCTTCAAACAAGGACATCACATAGTCCACATTATTCAAAAACTCTTGAATGATTTCATCATCAAATTCATTTACATTTTGATCAATTGCAAGCTGATTTCTATATGCATATGCACATGCACAAACATCTAAACGGTTAGGAAAAACTTCTGCCCTCATGGGCATGCTCTTCACGAGCTCATCTTCTTCTTCACATTCAGCCTTACTGGCTGTCCTGCAACTGCTTGAGTTGTTGATTAGTCATATTCTGTTGCTGATATGGTAGCTTCATCTTCAAGAATATATTTGTCATCTTCATCCACTTGTGGCTCTACACAATGGGCTTCACTGTTCTCAAACTTAATAGGCTCTGCTTGGCTGACAGAGTCCTCAACCATTTCATGCGAACATTCAACTTCTACTTCAGCAGTTTTGACTAAGACTACTGGATCCTTTTCAACTATTACAACAATTTCATCTTCATTTGTGTTTGGGGAAAGTGCTTCTACTGGTATAGTAGGTTCTTCAACTTCATTATCCACAACTGTGTGGGGTTCACCGAATTTCTCAACAGCTTCTATGGCTGGAGTTTCTACTGCTACGATGGCAGTTCTATCTTCATATTCATCCAAAAGTGCCTCTACACCGTGGGATTCACTAACAACTAGGCTGTTTTCTGCTTCAACTGCAGGCTTCTCTTCTGCTACTTCTTCTACTTCTTCAACATGCTGTGACATTGTTGGATGCTTGCACATGTCACTCCCCCTTTCACTGAACTCCTCTTCCAAGATTCTCCATGCCTCCTTGGAAGTCCTTGCTGCTGCAATCTTGAGAAAAATACTTTCATCCACAGCTTGTTGAATGATATGCAAGGTTAAAGCATCTCTTGCTTCATCATTGTGGTCAAAATGTGTATCTACATACCGTAGATAAAACCCTCATTCTACTTGACCATAAATCGAAATTCTTCCCATTGAATGGTGGAGGTGATGGAAAACACACTCTGCTCCACTCATCTTCATGCTTCCTTGCTTGTCTGATCCTCATTCTTTTGCCCATTTCTTCTCTTCTTTGTTGGCACAATCTGTGCTAGCACTTGTCTTCTTCTTGCAAGTCTCCTACTTGCTTCTCCTTCCCTTATCGCCCCCTAAAAACAAATATAAATTTGCTTGTTGGCTGCAAGACCTGTCAATAACGCCCCCTTAATGCAAAAATACTTTGTCTTTTATTTTCTTGGCTTTTCTATGCCTGGGGCATTTTCATTTCATTTTATGGTTATAGGACAGGCGGACTATACCAGGTCGACAACCGAAAAAACAGAGGCTGAATGCTAGCAAACGTTGTGAATGCAAATGCTCCGGCTTGAACAGAGAAACACAACATGTAGTGGCTACCATAACATAGTGTTGAATTCTTTTCAGTGGGAGGTGCCAAAAATACAAACAAGTAAAAAATAGAGTCATGGAAGAGTATTATTCTTACCACAGCTTCGGCACCGGCGCTTGTCCTGCTAGGGATCGAACCCTTGCCAGGCCCTTTAGTTCTAATATCAAATCGTTTCTTCTTTCCTACGTCGAGGGCCAGCCATGGTTATCATCTCTTCAAATCTGGAAGTGACTGTAAGTGTTAGTCTTTGCAAACAGTGAAACATCCTCCTTCTGGGTCACGAACTTCCTGTAGTTAACAATGTGAGATAGCCCCCTCGGTGAATGGAGTTTCTCCTCCAGAAATCATTCCCAACCGCTAGTGTAATGACATGAGTTTGCAACGCCCCTTTTTGGTAAATAATAGACCCTTTTTGACTATCGACTATGGGATTTAGAGGTTTCTCAGTTAATTGTTACTCGCTTCTCATTTTATTCATTCGAGAAAGGTTGCAACCATGATAGCAATTTGCAGAGTGTTTAACGGAAATCAATGGCGGAGGCTTACTGGAAATATGGCCGCTCAATAGGGATTCCTACTCCGACCAAGCGTGCTCGTGGTGATCTCCTGCTAGGTGGAATTTCTGGTGGTCGTGATGTACCTGGTTATTTACTTGATATGGTCAGTCGATCATTTATACGGGAATCCAACCCCCCCTGAATAAATCTGAGCTCGATGTGTCCTCAATGGTGATGGCCCATTTCTGGTGAGCAACATAGGCAGAGCAACAGAAAAGAGAGGTAGAGTAGCAGGGAAGAGATTTAGAGAGCTTACTGAGCTCGAGAGTATGACAACTGTACCCTGATGTGCATGATACAAACAACTTCGCTTTGACAAAAAACATTCTCAGATGGTAATGTATTTCTGCCTAGGAGGCAGGTTATGCCTAATCTCTTAGGCAGTAGACGGCCCCCTCTTTCCAATGGCGGCTCAAATGTTGTTGGCTAGTAGAACAATGGGGTTTCTCTTCTAGCGACTGTGGCTGGGGTTTCTTTGGAGATGGTTGCTCCTACTTCTTCCTTTGCAGCAGGTTTGCTTGGCTGACCAACATTGGTTGTAACCCGACAACGCTCGGATATTTCACATGGCAGGTGAAGGAGGAATCGTATCCCTAAGCTCTGATACCATGACAAATTATGAGGCAGAGCATAACAGAACAGAGTATGCGAGAAAGGAAAAACAAAACAGGGGATGAATCTCTCAATGGAAAAACTGAAATGAACACCAAATACATATTTTACATATCGATGCCTCTCTTCATCTAAGGCGCATTAACTTCTTCACCTAATACATTAACTCCCGTACTGGTGGTTGGTGATTGCAAATGGATGGCAGGAGGAATTATCTCCAACATCGTGGAGGAGTACTTGATTTTCTTCAAAACATGGTTGGTTGTGGCATATAAGGAGGGTTTTCTAAGCAATGACTTCATTTGGTAGTTCAAGGAGGCATGGAGATACCCTCCCCATCTCGCTCAAATAGTTAAAATTCCAATTTTTGTAAAGGTGGAATGTTAGGGTTCATTGGTCCAGGCTTGCAAGGTCGGATGCCAAATATTTGGTATTCTAAGAAACTCTTGCACTGAAAGTGTTTGACAATTCATGGTTGTAATTTGTTTGCAAAATACTAATAAGGTAAGTGTTTGATGAATTGCCTTCTTGTCAATTAGTTGTTGAAACACTTGCTAAAAAATATAGGTATCAGTTTATGGTAAAGACTTTTATTTGGGTTACCATACTTGTGTGGGTGAATTCAAATGATTTTGTGATAGATTTAAAATGGCAATTGGAGATTTTACGAGGAGCTCATCACCATGTGATCATTCATTGTAAACAAAAGACCATTCTTGGTTTTCAGCCTATATAACTTATGCTAGGTGTTGTGTGTTAAAATATGCCTTCAACTTCCAACCCTAGGTCATTTAAGGATGAGGTAAAAGATAAATATACCAATCCAAATGTTTAAATGTTTAGAATCATTCTCTTATTAATAGTGATAATACAATGAAGCATGCTAAAGAAGTGTCAATGGTGAAGATCATAGTGCCAGAAGTAACCCATCTACATTCACTCTATAAAAGATATTCAATTGTATGTAGAATTAATAGGTATTGGCCTACATCATACTTTGTTTCATTGGATTTGTTCAACTTGTACCAAGAATTGTGAGATCTCTCTTTGCTTCTAAGGATTTTCTTATTGTTCAACTATATGATCATGTTGATTATGAGCAAGTGTGTTGATGTATATGTAACTTCGGAATGTATTTCATATATATATTTATTGTACCCTTATAAGAGATGTGTTATTCCTCTATAAGGAAGTGTTGTCATTTGTATTGACAAGTGTCGCAAGTAGATTAACTTGCCGATGGGTTATTATACTACCTGATGTTGGTGTCAGCCCGGAATATATGTAACTGGGGTTATTAGGCTGAGTTAGACAAGTCGGCCCCATAAGTAATTAGGCAGGTCAGGACAAGTGCAAATAGAGAGTCGGGATTTTCTATTTTGATCATCTCAGAACTCACTCTTCTCTCACTCGGAAAGTGGCGCACATTGGAGGAGGAGGATCAGCTGCATAGTAGGAGACTATCTATTGTATTTGGTTGTACTTTGGTTGAGCCCTTACTCTATCTATCTCTGAGGAAGATGTGGGGTTTTTCACCATAGGGTTTTCCCCACGGAAACTCTATGTGTCTATTGTCTCATGCTTTTCATTCTTGTGATGCTTGACATGCTTGATATGATTGTTATGCATTGATATACTGTACATGTTATTCTCTCAGTAAAGATCCTATAGCATATTGAATTAATGCTCAAAATCTAACAAAGTGTTCCATGAGGGTCTTTGGTTTTGTGTCGAACTATTTATAACACTTTGGTTCTCGGAATTTGATCCTAACACTATGTATATTACTTGAATGTCAATATGGTTTTGTCTACCCAATTTACCATTACATTTTTGGTATTTATCAATTTTTTAGGATACCAAAAATTCTTTGGGAACTTACATAAATCATATATTCATATAGCATTAGCCGGTTTAAGCATCTACTATTCTATTGTTAGATATACCTTAGTAAGGGTATTCAAAACAAAATGATTCTCACATAGAAGAACTTCAAATCTACACAAGTCTTTGATTATGAGAATACAAAATGTTGGTGCATGCTATGTCATCTTCCATGACATTTACAAGATACTTGTCTCAATGCTCGAGTTCATCCCTCCAAAACCAAAAGAACCAAATCACAACCAAAACAATGAGTTTTGTCAAAATAACCTTGTTCGAGTGCCGAACTTAATCAAAATGAAGTAAAGCAAGGCACATAATATGTCTTGATTTTTCATTGATTAAATGTAGTCATGACTTACATTGTCTCATTGTAAGTCACGTCTACCTTGGCATCCCACACAAATATGGCATAACTCAATAGTGATACTAGGTGCAAGATTGGAATGAATTTAACAATAAAGGGTCACATCCAAGACCTTGTGGTGGAAGAATTAACTACCTTAACAACCCATGGATGTGTTGTATCTAAATGGATGTTCTGAGCGAATTTGATAATTAATTACTACATCCAAGGCTCGGTTGAAGTCCTAGCTTGGTTTACCCTGATAGCCTGTAGATGAAGCATATCTAAAAGGATTATCTCGGATGCCTAGTGAATTTAACAATGAATAACCCTCCCTCAATAGACCTCAGCATATCTAAAAGGATTATCCCAGACACCTAGTGAATTTAACAATAAATAACCCTCCCTCAATAGACCTCACTTGGTCTATTTAATTCAAACCCAAAAGAAATCATTTTGAAAAACATTAACTAAGGAAAGATAAACACCTAGTGAATTTAGCAATGAATAACCCTCCCTCAATAGACCTCACTTGGTCTATTTAGTTAAAACCCAAAAGAAATCATTTTGAAAAACATTAACAAACTAAGGAAAGATAAATGTCATGAAACAAGGTTAATTTAAAAATTAAAAACATGTTTCCATTCAAACTTTGAGTGTTGTTGTTGTCAGTTGTGTATACTTTGAAAAATTCTCTTAAGCTTTATTCATAAGTAAGTGAAATTGACTATGTATGTGAAATCATAGACCTATGATTGTTACAGACATGCTTCTGTAAAATAAACAAAGCATATGTTCACGTGGGCCAAAAATGTAAATCTTAGTGAGAAACAAGACAAATTATGATCATCATATTTCACCATAAAACACCCCCCCTCACCCCCCCCGCCCCCAAAAAAAAAACTCACTCAATGGGGAACAGAAAACGACATAGAGAGGTATCGAACTCATACTTCCTTGGAGTGATGGTATTTAATGTAAAATCTACCAAAAGAGGGTCAGGATTCTCTTCATCGAGTTTCAGTCTGCATAATTCGGTCTTATTGGTATTTTGTGTACCGGAACAAATTCGAGTTCGTGGAATATTGGTGTACATGAGATATTGATTATTAGTGGACAATTAAATTTTGAAAACCAATTAAAAAAAACTTTAATTATTTAAACACTATAAAATATAAATACTTTTCAATTTCATATTTTATTATTAAAATAACTATTAATAAGTTGTTTCCCTCTCTCACACTTCCATATCTTATGCTATTGAGATTATATATATATATTTTTAAATATATGTTAAATTTAATTATATAATTGTCTATGTATATTTATCGTATTTTGTGAATATTTCATTAAAAATATTATATATAAGCAAGCTACTTCCATATTTTATTCATACTAGATATTTTCATTAAGTATTTTTTTCTGTATCGAATCGTATTTGTCTTGGTATTCATACTAGAATTATGCTACTATGCTTCAAATTGGCACCATTCCTTATGGTGACAACCTTTATGGAAGCCTTGTGGAATTCTATAGGAGGGAGAAAGGAGGGATAAAGGGTGATTATCAAATATGATGGAAAAATTACTTCTACCATATTTCCCAATAAAACATAAAAAAAAACAATCTATATTTTTGTTTTTAAATAGTAATTTTGATTATAAACAACATGTATAAAAATAAATGAATTATTTTTTATGTATTATATGATATAATCCAATTAAAATCATTATATATGTAATTTACCAACTAGGGTTGATTATACAATAACTCAATCTCCTACCACACTCAACTAAAAACAATGAATTCAGTGGGCTAGTTGGCTAGTTTTACTAGAGGTAGGCAAGATCAAGCACTCTAGATGGGAGGAGGATTATGATAGCTGATAATACATTTTCAAAATATCTAGGACCATTTATGGTTCAAAATGAGCAAGGCTGAAATATACTAGAATGCTACTGGGCACCCGAGCATATGCAAACTAGTACTTCACTATTCATAGTCTGGAAACTATTGGTGAAGAATTTTGACTTTAGGAGGATAAATAAAATCAATTTACATTCAATATATAGTAATTTTTCATTCCATAAAGTTATAGAAGGTTCTCAAAAATTCTCACAAAGATACAATGAAAATTGCGTACTAGGATTGCACAATTAGTTAGAATTCAGGACTTACAAAGAGCCAATGAAGGCTCATGAAAATATAATATGAAACTTGGAATAATTCATATGACATATTAAACAACTCCAGGAACAATAATTACTTCATTTGGATCAATATTCATTCATTTATCAAATGCATTCTCAAAACTAGTTAAATTCTATGCAAATCTAGAAGGGGTGTAGAAAACTCAGAATATTTCATACTTCTACAATATTAAATTTTATGAATTATATAAAAGCATCATAATTACAATAAATACATAATATGGAAGCCAATATTCTTCTCAAAATAGCACAAGAACGCCTCTCCTCTCAACACAACAAACTACCACTAGAAATCAACACGAAGCTTCAAGATTTGAACCACATACTTCATGACACTTCTTCTAAGCTTCAAACCAGACTTGAATCAGATACAAGACCTATAATAAAATCATTTAAAATGGTTGAATTCCATCATCCTCTCACAGGAAGTAGGGGCACACCACCCAACTTGGACTAGCGGCACATATCCCAAGTCTCTCAGGCACAATTGGTCTCAAACAATACTCAAACTAACCAAAATATGTGAAGGTGGTGCGCACTCATTTATTTATAGATGGAGGATGACTTTGGGATCAAGTATCCTTGGCTAATGCTCCCTCATGAGTGGATAAAGAAAGCTATCTTTCCTTCTTTTTTCCTTTTTTCTTTGCTTTCCTCCTTTTTCCTTTTCTTCTTTCTGCTTTAGTTTTTTTTTCCTTTTCTCACTTATCCTAATTTTCTGATTTGATACTGCTTTCTTCTTTTGTGCTCCTTTCTTCTTTATGCTTATTATCAATCAAAATTGCACTAATTCGTCCGTGACCACATTGCTTTGTGGGTCACACAAAAGGACCTTATGGATGGAAAAGCCTATTTGATCATAGATGCTTTGGCAGTGACCTTGAAAATATTCTCCTTAAAATACCTATTTTTGTGACATATTTTGAGATATGACCATGACTCTCCTATCAGCAAACTCGCGGGTAGACCACGTAAGTCTATATTGACAACCCGCGGGTATCACCTAAAAAGTTGCACCCACATGTTGCTAGACACTATACTCATGACTCATTCACTAGTTGTCAAGAGACACACTCATGGGTATCTCTAAATCACGAGAAAAAATATTAAAATATGATTAAGGATTAGTTAGGGTAGTTATACTAACTACCTTAACCTCCCTAAACAATTCCTTTCGATTCTATCCTCTCAGCCTTGCTATAAATACAAGGGGAGGGCCTTGATAAAGGAAGAACCAATTTTTGATAAAGAAATACTGGAGAAAATTCTATTAAAGGAATAGGAGCATAAACCTAGGGTCAGTTTTCAACGGTGCGAGTTGCAGAGCAGGTTTAGTTGGTTTCCTTTAATGCTAATAGTACAGAGACTTTCCTTCCCATAAATATTTGTCCATTGTATGAATTTATGTCTTTGAATATTTCATATCTCTTAACATATGAGTTTCTTATTAAGTATTCATTTCTATTTGGTCAAAAGGTTTGA
Organism: Larix kaempferi; assembly: GCA_027924585.1. NCBI lineage: Eukaryota > Viridiplantae > Streptophyta > Pinopsida > Pinales > Pinaceae > Larix > Larix kaempferi. The sequence continues at coordinate 301,287 of BSBM01002380.1, read as the reverse complement.
GAAGGGTATATGTTTTATTGCAGGTGATCTATCTGGAGCAGTGGAGCAGGAGATTAATGTTTGAAATCTTGGATCAAACATCGGTTATTCAGGTATTCTTTTAGATTTTACATCTTAGTTATTTTCCATTAAAAACGTATTGCATGTTGCACCTATTTGCTATCATATTTTTGTAACTCAATTACATGTATGTTGATGATATCTTGAATTCCCTATCATAGGTAGTTTTACCACACAACAATGTTGTTTTCTTGAGTTTTTGTTGTTTTTCTTATTTGCACCATTTTTCTTTCATTTTTCCTGATTTTCTAAATTTTGATGCTTTCTTCTAACTTATTCTGCAATTCATCTCCAAATTCAACCTCATCCACTAAGGGGCACTTGTGGAGCATTATCCTCTTTTAACGCCAATTTCATTAAATTTGGACTTATTCTAGTCCAAGTCACTTTGAACACGGGTCAAAAATAGCCTTTCTAAACCCCAAAATCAAGCAAAATACGGTTCCAAAAGTGCCAAATCCGGGTTCCCAAAGTGCCAAAACCGGTTCTGAAAGTGCCAAAACCAGTTCCGAAAGTGCCAAATCAAGGTTCCAAAAGTGCCAAAACCAGTTCCAAAAGTGCCAAAACCGGTTCTGAAAATGCCAAAACCAGTTCCGAAAGTGCCAAATAAAGGTTCCAAAAGTGCCAAAACTGGTTCCAAAAGTGCCAAAACTGGTTCCAAAAGTGCCAAAACCGATTCCGAAAGTGCCAAATCAAGGTTCCAAAATTGACAAAATCGGTTCCTAAAGAGCCAAATCCGTTTCCAAAAGTGCCAAAGCCAGGTTCCAAAACCATACTTTTTCTTTTGATATTGCCACTTTTGAAATTGGATTTTGGTGTGTTCTGATATGATAATTATGACGGCAATTTGAAGTTGTAAAACATATACAAATTATCAAATGAATTGGTGTCTGTATAATATGACGGTCATTTCAAGTTGAATTTCATTAACCAACACCCCATTTTGAATGAGGCTCGAGATAAATGAATGAAGGGTCGGATGATCCTTCTTCCGCCCACTAGTATTTTCATAATAGTTCTAGACTCCAAGAAGGGTTGTTCAATCCTTTGTGTGTTCACCATTCTGGATACAGGTAAATTGTCGGATATTGGTGTTCTCAATTATCTACTAAAACAAGGGGCGGCCGATCCTTCTTGTCAGTAGTCGTAAGTCCGGAGAAATATTTTTTAGATGTTATAACTTAGGCAATGTCTCGATCCATACCATATACTACGGAAGTTAGTAGTGGGGAATTGTCGTCCCAACCTTCATAAATTAAATATTTTTTCATTTCTCTTTTAAACGAAGGGTTGGACAACCCTTCTTGTGGTTAGTATTTTTGCAGTCTTCACCGTTCAGGATATACATGAATTGACAGCCTATACTTCATAGGTTGAATATTTGCACAATTCCCTCATAAATGAAGGGGCGATCGACCCTTCTTCTGCCCAATATTATTTTCATACTAGTTCTAGACTGCAAGAAGGGTCGTCCGATCCTTCTTGTGTTCACCAGTCTAGATACAAGTGAATTGCTGGATATTCGTGTTCATAATTATCTACTAAATGAAGGGTCAACTGACCCTTCTTGTGATTTGTATTTTTCCAATCTTGACCATTCTGGTTATACATGAATTGATCTCTATTTTGGCAGGCAAAAATCTCACACGTGTGAGCTTCGAAGAGGGAACTAACACCATAGGAATTGATGACATGGCTATTAAATTTTGAGCATTAATTCACAATACTGTAGGATCTTCACTGAGAGAATAACATATGCAGTATATCAATGCATGACAATCATAATAACCATGACAAGCATCACAAGAATCAAAAGCATGAGAGACAAGAGACACAAAGTTTCCGTGGGGAAAACCCTAAGGTGAAAAACCCCACAACTTCCTCAGAGATAGAGAGAGCAATGGCTTAACCAAAGTACAACCAAAATACACTGAGATAGTCTCCTAGTAGCAGATGATCCTCCTCCTCACTAGTGCGCCACTTTCTGAGTGAGAGAGAGATACTTTTCTGAATGAATTAAATAGAGATCACCGAATCTCTATTTATACTAACCTATTTTCCCAGTGACCTTATGGGGCCGACTTGTCTAGCTAGGTACATCCACATTATAATATATATATTTCAGGGCCGACCCCACACATGGTGGTCTAATAACCCATCGGCAAGTACACACACTTGCGACACTTGTCAATCCACATGACGACACTTCTTTATAGAGGAATAACACATCTCTAATAAGGGTACAATAAATATATATATGAAATACATAGATGAAATACATTCTGAAGTTACATATACACCAACACTCCCTCTTAACTAAGAAGGTATTTCTCGACACAGATCTGCTAGACAAGTCTTCTTCTCGGGATCATCGTCATCATCATCATCACTGCTACTGCTATCTCAACCAATCTCTGACTCTACTCATCATAGGAAATTCTACAGAGCCAGTCCTTTTTGATACTGGATGTAGGCCCACCACTTGCAGGTCTTCGTTATCACTGGCCGTATTGTGGAATCCTCAGGACTTATTACGTGCGTCACAAAACCTTGAAAGAGCATCCTAGGCTGTTACGAGCACACGGATCTACCTATAGGATCTCCCAGGGCCATATTATATGTGACCTCACCACAAAACCTTGCAAGAGCATCCCAGGCTGTTACAAGCACACAGCTCTACCTATAGGATCTCCCAGGGACATATTATATGTGGTCACCACAAAACCTCACAAGAGCATCATATGCTGTTACGAACACACAGATCTACCTATAGGATCTCCCAGGGACATATTATATGTGGTAATGGCAAAACCTCGCAAGAGCATCCCAAGACTGATTACGGGCACACATCCCAACCTATCGAATCTCCCAGGGACATATTATATGACATAGGACAAAACCTCGAAAGAGCATCTACCAGATATCTAAGGGCCAAATTATATGCCATAGGCAAAACCTCGAAAGACTATCTGCAGATCTCCCAGGGGCAAATTATATGTCCTCCCAGAGCAAAACCTCGAAAGAGCTTTTGCCAGATATCCTAGGGCCAAATTATATGCCATAGGCAAAACCTCGAAAGACTATCTGCAAATCTCCCAGGGCCAAATTATATGCTCATCTACACAACCTGATCCACGGCCATAGAGTATCAACCTGATACTCACCATACATCATCCTGATGTACACATGATCATCCTGATCATCATCACTGCAACATCCTGAAGCTCGTCATCCATGATCATCCTGATCATACAATGCATCTACCTTATGCATACCAAGTATCTACCTGATACATATCATCATACATGATCCACCTAATCATACAATGTATCCAACTAATACAAATACAAATACATGATACATATCACCATACATGATCCACCTGATCATACAATGTATCCACCTGATACATATGCAGATACATGGTCCAAGCATCCAACATGATGCATATACATACATACATAAAAATGATCCAACTGATCATATCCAACATCCAACATGATGCGTACATACATATATAAATGATCCAATTGATCATATCCAAGCAGAAACCAGAACATCATCCTGATGCTCATCATCCAGTGCTTACATCCACATCCATGTGAAGGATCCTCTTTCCAACATGCTTGGAATGGATTCAGGAAATGTGTCCATCACTTCTTCCTCGAAGTGTCATCAATCTGAGGAACGCCAAGCCTCTCCCTGAAGTGCTCAAAATTCACCCTAGCTAGTGGCTTTGTCAGCACATCTGCAATCTGCTCATCTGTCCCAACGTATAGGAGCTTCACAGCTCCTCTCTGCACCATATCCCTGATATAGTGATATTTGATCTCTATGTGTTTCGACCTATCATGAAACACTGGGTTCTCGAACAGCTTCACACAACTCTGGTTATCGCAGAATATACCAGTAGCCTCCAATGGGAGATCAAATAACTCAGACAGTAGCTTTCATAGCCATATTGCCTCACAACTAGCTGAACAGGCTGTAACATACTCTGCCTCAGCTGTACTCAGTGCTACTTGGGACTGCTTCATGCTAAACCAAGAGATCACACCTGATCCCATACTGAAGCAACACCGAGATGTGCTCTTCTTGTCTACAGCACTGCCAGCCTAATCTGAATCAACATAACCCTGCAGGTTAAACTTTTGATTCACATCATACTTGAGCCCATAATCCACTGTACCCTTTAGGTACCTCAGAACATGCTTTATAGCAATCAGATGAACACTCCTCGGATCTGTCAAGAACTGACTCAATGTGTTCACCGCAAAGCAAATATCTGGTCTCGTGTTCGTCAGGTACATCAAGGACCCAATCATCTGACGATACATAGAGACATCAACCGGCTCAGATGAAGCCATGGCCTGCACTCAATGCCATAGGTGTGGCCATGGCCTTGCAATCCATCATCTCAAATCTCTTCAGGATATCTACTGTGTACTTCCCTTGACCAAGGAAGATCCCACCTGCACTCTGCCACACCTCCATACCTAGGAAATAATGCATCATTCCCAAATCTTTCATATCGAACTTAGCAGTAAGCTTTCTCTTTGTATCACACCAAGTTTTGGGAGCTTGCTACAAGCCATACAAGGCTTTCTTCAATCTGCACACATGTGAATCCCTGTCAGGTCTTGGGACTGCATCCCAAACATCTTCTTCATGATCGATGGATCATGGCATTCCATTTCCTCATCCCAGATCCTGGGAACTTCAATATCTTCAATAGATATCTTTGTTGCTGGAACAAATGTTGTAGTCTTTTTGTAGGTGAAGATATACGGTCTTTCCTATAAAACAAGTTAAATTGCATGATTAGAAACATCTCATAATTTTCAAAACAAATTCTTTACACATAAAGAAATATGTCATGTAATCATGCAGTTATCTTAGCCAATGCTTCAATACAACATTTATCCATGTTCCACAACTTTCTAGATGCCTTCTAGTCTCTACCAGAACATTGTTAAGAGTTTTCACTACTCCCAACATGTCAGCAAAGAGGTTTCATTCTGGATAAGTAGCACTAGAATGTTGTACAGTGCCATAGGCCACTTATGCATATTAGTAGTATACTGTTCATTAATGCAATCATTCTAATATGCACAATACATCTCCTAAGTCTAGGAACATAAGCATAATATTATTTAAACAAACAAAATAGGCAAGAAATGATCATTGAAATACTTATCTTTGTTTGTTTGTTGGGTGGACTCCCTCTGAGTCTTTGCTTCCTGGTAGGAGTTGCTGAAGTAGCTTCTTCTACACCTTTCTGTTGTGGAATGTAGGAAGATGGTCAACTCCCTCTGAAAATCTGCATCCTTGTAGGAGCTGCTGGAGTGTGCTCCCTCTTGATCTTTGCTTCCTGGATTACCTATCCTTGAACTTATATTCATCCTTGCTGACATCAATCTTCTTGAACCCTAGAAAGTATATTCTATAAGCTTTCGAGCTTTCACTATAACCCTCAAAGATACCCTTCTTTCCTGAAGGATCTAGTTTAGTCCTCTTTTCCTTTGGGACATGAGTGTATACTGGACAACCAAATATTCTGAGATGGTTGACTTCAAGTTTCTTACCAGAAAGGACCTCTTCTGGTATCTTGATGTCCAATATCTTGTGGGGTGTTCTGTTCTGCACATATACAGCTGTTCTAGCTTCTTCTGCCCATAGATGCATAGGTAGATCCTAGTCATGCAGCATTTCCCTTGCTGCTTCCATGATAGTTCTGTTCTTCCTTTCTGCAACTCCATTATCTTGAGGATTATAAGAAGCAGTCAACTCCCTCTTAATCCATGAATCACTACAAAGCTTCTTGAAGTCACCTGAGGTGAATTCTCCACCATTGTCAAATCTGAATGTTTTGATCTTCTTGTCAGTTTGATTCTCCATCAAGTCCTTGAACTTATCAGACACCTCATCTTTGTTCTTCAAGAAGTATACCCAAGTCTTCCTGGAGAAATCATCAATAAATGAGACATAGTAAACATACCCACTAAGAGAACTGGATGACATAGGACCACATACATCTGAGTGGATGATTTCCATGATATATTTGGCCTTGCTTTCACTGCTTGGGAAAGCCTTCTTAATGTTCTTACCTTTTGCACATCCTTTGCAAACACCTTCATGTTTGGTCTTGATTTTAGGAAGACCTTCTACAGCCTTGCTTGCAATTGGAAGTGCCCTATAGTGCATATCAGCAAGTCTTCTATGCCAAAGTTCACTTGGCTCCATGGATTCATGCACCATGGCATGTTCAGGTTGACCCTTCAATTTATACAATCCTCCCTCTTGATCTCCAATCACTAATGCATCATCTATGGTCTTTCCCTTTGGCCACATTAGGACTTGGCCATCCACAAATGAAACCCTCATACCTTTTGCATCCAATGTAGAGATGGAGAGTAAGTTCTTCTTGAGCCCAGGTACATAAAGGACTTCTTTCATCTTCAAAGATTTTCCAGAATCTAGGTTGTAGGAGGATTCACCACTTCCTTTGATTGGGTATTGATAATCATCCCCGAGTTTCACCTTATGGGGTGATTCATGTTCAGAAAGATTCACAAAAGATTCCTTAAACCCAGTCATGTGTTTGGAAGCTCCACTATCAATCAACCAATCATTACAACTATGGGAGATAGTACCTATGAGAGCAGAGATTAGAACATACTCTTCTTCACTTGATGAGTCATCATCACTTTCTGCCCTAGCTTCTTCTTTGGAGGTTCATCATCCTCGACAGCATGAGCATGGACTTTCTTTCACTACCCTTCTTCTTCTTGTTGAAGTTGTTGTTATTATCCCTTTTGTTCTTGGGACAATTTGAAGAAAAGTGACCCTTCTCATTGCATGTGAAACATCTTAGATACTTCTTATTCTTTTGATAGGATCTTTTGTAGCGAGAGTGCTCCTTCTTGGGATTGCTTCTTTTGGTGTGAGTGGCTAGAGCTTGATCTTCACCTCCCATCTTTTCCTCACGAGTTACAAGTCTAGCTTCTTCTTGAGAGCATTCCTCCCATAGTTTATTGAAAGAGATCAATTTCTTTCTTGCACAGATTCCTTGAATAAAGGAGTCCCATGACCTAGGTAGGCCATTCAGAGTGGTCATAACAACTTCACCATTGTCCACTACTTCATCCACAACTTCAAGTTGCTCCTTGATCTCAGAGACTTTGGAGAATTAAGATTGAATGGTTTCTCCATTCAACATCTTGACCCCTTTCAATTGATTCTGCAGAGTCATCTTCCGATTTATGTTCTTCCCTTCAAATAGCTTGGTCAAAGAGTCAAAGATCTCCTTGGGTGTCTTTAGAGAAGACACATGGGGTATGAGATGATCTTTGATAGAATCAACCATGATTCTCTTTGCCTTGACCAAGTTCTTCTTATGCAATACCTTGGCCTCTTCATCCTATGGGATAGGGATGTCTTCTTTTATATATGAGTCCAACTCATTCTCTTCCAGGATTAACCCAATCCTATACTTCCAAGCTCGGAAGTTATCAGCCCCTTCAAGCTTATCCTCAAGATTGGTGTGGTGAGACATCTTAAAGAGTACTTCAAATGGAAATAGAAAAGATTTAGGTCTTACCACTTGAAACGCTGAAAACTGGATCTCGTCCCGGATTAGGGTTTGTCGAAAAAACCCTAAAAATTCAAAATGTGAATTTCAATTTTCTGAAAGGATAGAAAGATGCGCTTTGATGAGTTGATCAGCTTGGTGCATTCAAAATTTGAGATTAGCAAAGTTTTACCCTTCAGATTTGCCTTTTTGTCCTCCTCGGTTCACTAGGGAGAGCTCTGAATTAGGGTTTGAGTTTCCCGGAGATCTACCCAGCCAAAAATCTCGATCCAAAGCTCTAAAATTCGATTTTTGCAAGGCGCTTCTAGCTATGTCTTCAGATTTTAGAAATTCCTATTTTTGTGGAAACCCTAATTTTTAGGGCCAAATCTGAAAATGCTCAGAATTGAATTCTGATTGGACAGACAGATGCGCCTTGATGAGTAGAGTCAATCTACTATACTGCTTTTCCAAAATCTATGGAGAGAAACCCAATAAACAAGAAACTCAAGTTTTTGTCACTGCAAAATGTCTTCTTCTCAGGTTAGCTCTGATACCATGTTAAATTTTGAGCATTAATTCACAATACTCTAGGATCTTCACTGAGAGAATAACATATACAGTATATCAACGTATGACAAGAATCACAAGAATCAAAAGCATGAGAGACAAGAGACACAGAGTTTCCGTGGGGAAAACCCTAAGGTGAAAAACCCCACAACTTCCTCAGAGATAGAGAGAGCAATGGCTCAACCAAAGTACAACCAAAATACACTGAGATAGTCTCCTAGTAGCAAATGATCCTCCTCCTCACTAGTGCACCACTTTCTGAGTGAGAGAGAGATACTTTTCCGAATGAATTAAATAGAGATCACCTGATCTCTATTTATACTAACCTGTTTGCCCAGTGACCTTATGGGGCCGACTTGTCTAGCTAGGTACATCCACATTATAATATATATATTTCAAGGAAAACCCCACACATCGTGGTCTAATAATCCATCGGCAAGTACACACACTTGCGACACTTGTCAATCCACATGACGACACTTCCTTATAGAGGAATAACACATCTCTAATAAGGGTACAATAAATATATATATGAAATACATAGATGAAATACATTCCAAAGTTACATATACATCAACAATGGCATGTATGATGAAATGGAATGTGTGACGAGACTCGAAAGACACATGATGGTGTTCTGGTGCTATCATTAAGTCAGTGTATCAATCTGACATCATTCTGGAAAAGTATGACAAGTTTGTGAAACTTTGGAAATTGACCAAGTATGGAAAAAGTAGAAAAAAATGCTCTGAGAGAATGCCCACCATAATTCATGGTTTGAGAAAAATGCACACACCATCATATCATGCTATAGCTTGTTGAAGTGGCTATCTATTCATGGTCTCAGTTTGCCTTAATCATTTTTGAGGAGAAAGTTATAAGTCTGCCAAAATAGGGTTTCAGGATCAACCTTGGAGAAAATATTGGAAATTACCAAGTGTTGGAAAATTGGTTCAGGTGGCCTTGGTAAAATGCCCCCGATACCTCATGGGAGAATGATAAAAGGGAGGTTAGATCAATGGCTATTCGATAAAGGGTGGTTAGATCGACGGTCCATAATATTTCCACACCGTCAACATACTCGACGTAATGGAGGTCTGAGCGGTTGCAAAAAAACATACGGTTGTACACATGTCGTCTTCACATCATTCTGCAATTAGATAAAGCAGTAAGGAAAACCACCATACCGTGTTGCGAAACCACCTTCGGTGGTGTATAAAAGAGAAGGGAATGTCAAAAATTGACTTTTTTGTTTCAAACAACGGAGGATTGGAACATATCTGTGCTGCTCGAAAGCGACAGAGCATAGTTGTAGCTAGGTTTTTACCCCTAGCTTGTGCAAATGAGCACCTACTAAGGAGAATGGACTGTTTAGTAGCAGTTCAGTAAATGGAAATTATTATGATAAAACAGAAATGTAAAACTACTCTAAAACATGTGCATGAAACATAAACAACAAGATGTAAATAATGGTCTTTGTATTAATATTACCTCCAATGTGAAGGTTGGTGAAGCTCTTGCAATGTCCAAGAGGGTTGCTCCAAGCTCCAATGTGCTCCTTCTCTTTCTCCACTGGTGGAAATGGGCCAAAAGGGGCTCTCAAGGTGAAAGTGGCTCAATGGTGAGCTAGGGTTTCAAGAGAGATTTTGGCAGAGTAAGGGTGCTTATGATTATGGATGTCGAATGAGGGGTCTCCATCACCTATTTATAGTTTTTTGGTGGTGGAGTGTTGGCCCATGGTTTTGGGAACCATATGGTTTAGGGCAGCTGTATAGGGTTTTTTCCTCCTTTTCCTCATTATTTTATATTTTTTATTCCCTTTTTAGGGGGTTTTTCTATTTTTAGAGGAATTTTGGATATTTTTTGAGGAAAAAGGGGTTTTTTAACCTTTTTGAGGCTTTTTTGATGGTTTTGTGGCCTTTTGGAGGCATTTTAGGCCTTTTGGAGGCTTTTTATTGGGATTTTTATGGTTTTTAAGGGAAATATGGTAGGAAAATGGACAAATGAGCCATGTAATATGGTAGATGAGGTAGTGAACACTTTTTGGGTGTTAACAGATTGCCCCCTGATGTGCGAGGGCAGTAGCTCATCGTATGGCCGATGGACATCATAAGTCATGAATGGTTTTCCTGGGGTGTGGAGAGAAGAGAAGAAACAAACTGAAGCCCGGAACAACGATCCGGAACAAACTGCAAGAACTTAAAAGTACATAACCTCAATAATGGATGAGGAATCATCTGATCATATGGACGAGGCAGGCATACCCATGCTCGTATCAGGATATAACATAAAAATAACAATGGGGACCTAACATATACATAACCTCAAATACTGAATGAGGAAGAATCTCAATATATGGACGAGGCGGGCATACCCATGCTTGTATCAAGATACATAAATAGAACTGTGAGGACCGACAAGGGGGACCTGTAAGATACATAGATAACCACTGTGTACATCATACGTGTCCAGAGGAGACACAAATCTGGGACATACTGCTGGGATGATCATGTGTGAACTGAAGAACTGGTGCACTGGAATATCAACATTGCTGCTGACTGGGGTACCAGAGGAACGGATGAGCTGTTGGATCATAATGACTGGGAGCAATAACCTCAATGGCACACTGAATCTGGAACTAGAATGAGTACTCAAGGAAGCGTATAACTGGACGGTTTCCGAATACAATCACCAATGCAGCCCGGACATCCACGGGAACATAGAACTGGGCGTTCCGAAGTGACTCACCAATGTGCTAGAGTCGGGGGAAATCCGGGGTCTTCGACAAATAATGGAAGGGATGTAACCCTATGCGATTCTCGACGATGCGATCAAGGTGCTGAAGTCGAGCATGTGAGAAACAACCACTCGGAGAGGCAATGATGACTCCTCTCAGAATGGTCCGTAGGCACTTACCACAGATGGTGATAAGTCCAAGGCGTAGGGACCTCTGGGCCTATCCTCTGGAATAGAGGGATTGTCATCTACAGAGGGAGACCTACAACTATCAAGGCAATGATGTTTCCTTGATAGAAGCGCGAGGTGGAGAACCGAAATGTGATAGTACTGATGGCAGGACTGACCAACTGTGGGGGGACAACTGGGCAAGCAGAGTGGGTGGACTCAAACTTCCTTTGTTCAGAGTATGATAATGGGGATGATCTGGCAGCATATGAAACTGACTGAGGGGAAAGGGATCATAGATGTAATGGATCTGGGAGGGTAACTGGGCTGAGGGAGACTCAAGCTGGGGTAAAATGGCAGGAGACTGCAGAATACTTTGAACAAAGGCAACCTGATTGGGGGTGCTGCCGAGATGATCGATCATAGTGCTAGGAGGCACGGGAGGGTACTTCTTCATTGGTTAAGGAACTAGAAGAAGTGTGTGTAAAATGGTACTGTCGTGTGGATTTATACGAGCCCAGGACAGTTCATGCTCATGGTCGCTTTCAATTTTAAGGAGTCTGAAAGCGATAAGAAGACTCTGAAGTAATGGAATGGTACTGTCGTGTGGATTTATACGAGCCCAGGATAGTTCATGCTCGTGGTTGCTTTCAATTTTAGAGAGTCTGAAAGCAAATAAGAAGACTCTAGGGGGTTGCTTTTTCGTATGTTTAGTCTTCAAGGCCCAAAGAAGCATAAAAGGATACAATGAAGAACTCTTCTAGCCGGTGTAACTAGAGTATTGCTTTTTCGTAATTAGTCTACCAGGTCCGGAAAAGGGTTAAACTTATACCAGATAGACGCCCTTTTAGGTATTTTAACGAGCATGAAAGGAAGCAAGATTGCTCGGCGATCTTTTCATTGTTTTAGGAGTCAGAAAAGAGCTTAATGGAAACTCCCTAAGTGCCTTTTTCGTAAAGGACTTGTCCGGCCCGAAAAAGGGATAAAATTATACCGAACAAAAGGAATGGCCAGGCAAGGAGGAAGTGTTCAATCAAGGATCAGTAATGATGACCAAGAACGAGGGTAGGGGGGAACACTGGTGGGCCTCCTTGCGGGGTGAATGAAATGGTGGAAAAATAACGAAACATTTGCAGTATGACAGGAGTGAATGGCTCATGTAAAAGTGTGGAACAATTCGATGGTGGCTGATGTGGTGCGCAAACTGAGGCAGCAAGGTGTTGGGACACAATGTTGAAATTGTACCAGGTGAGAGCGAGAAAGGATCTCAAGAATCATCACAGGCTCAAAAAAATGAATCCGGCGATATAAAGAATGTCAAAAATGGGTAACGGCCGATGTGGCACGCACACCGAAGCGACGAGGGGTGTTTTGGAAAAATACCCAAAAAATCAGGGGGTGAGAGTGAGAAATGATCTCAAGCATCATCACCGGCTCAAAGAAATGAATCCGATGATATAAAATATGTGAAAAACGGAGAACGACCGATGTGGCACGTAAATCGAGGTGACTAGTGGTGTCTGAAAAATGGGAAAAAAATGACGGGGCAAAAATGATGCAACGAGGTGACCATCATGACGGTTGCATCGTGCTGATTCCAGTGGTGGAAATGGTTCGAAAAACGGACTCCGTATGGGGTCAGAATGGCCAAAACAAGAAAAAGTCAACCGACTATAAATAGTGAGTGGGTCCAACATGACATGTGTCATTTGTACTATTTGACTTTGACTTGTGATCAGAGTGGACCAGAGCTGAGGTGGCATTTCTGGACGATCCGACCAGCCGATTTCATATCTGGGAGATACAGGTATTCCGTCAAACTCATACATGCATGTTTTTTAGGGTCGGGGGTTGGGTAGTGGGTCCCAGGGTTATTTGTACGGTCCACGTGGGGTGGACCGCGGGTTAGGGGGACGAAACAGCGGTTGGCGATCGTGAGTTTCGGGGTGAACCACGCGGTTGGGTTCCGCGTGTTTCTCAACTTGATACACGGTCTGGTACCGCGTGTTCCAGGGAGGGACACGTGGTTCCAAACCGCGAGGTTAGGTCAAACAGACGCGGTTAAGGACCGCGACTGTAGGCCTAACAGCCACGGTCGGAAACCGCGGCAAGAAGCCCAAAAGCTGTGATTTTGGGTGCCCCTGCAGACTTTGAAGCTACCGGAGCGTGCAAGGAGAGGGAAGGTCTAAGATGGCTTGGAATTTCAGGGGATCAACAGTAATTCCTTTCTGGGAAACAATAAAACCCAACAATCGGCCTGTCGGAATGCAAAAGACACACTTGTGTGGGTTCAAGTGGATTTTATATTTGTGACAACGCAGAAAAACTTGCCGAAGGTCGTTAAGGTGGTCCAATCATTTCCGGGAACGAGCTGTAAGGTCATCAAGGTAGACTAGCAAGATATGGACCAAGTCGTGAAAGCAATAGGTCATGGCCCATTGGAAGGTGGCACCAGCATTTTTGAGGCCAAAAGGCATGACGCAATAGGCAAAGGTTCCCCATGGGGTAGTAAAGGCAGTTTTGTACTAGTCTTCCTTACGGATCTGAATCTGGTTGTATCCGGAAAAACCATCCATGAAGGAGAGGACTTCATGCCCCGCACACGCATCGATGAGTTGGTCAATAAATGGCATGGGGAAGTTGTCCTTGGGACAAGCACGGTTTAAATCGCGGAAGTCAGTGCATACTCGGATGGTGCCTTGTTTTTTGTTAACGGGAACGGGGTTTGAAACCCAAGTGGTATAGGCAATAGGGTAAATGAACCCTGCCTTGCGCAGTTTCTCAATCTCGGCTTTAACAGCTGGGAGCTTTGAGGGATGAATGGGGCGCTGTTTCTGACGAAGGGGGGGTACATCAGGCCATGTGTCAATGTGGTGCTCGATAATGGTGGGGTCAAGACTGGGCATTTCGGTATAGGACTAGGCAAAGACATCACGGAATTCTCAGAAGAGTTTTCGGTACTCCTCAATCTCTTGTTCACTGCAGGAGGCTCCTAAGGCAATGCATTCATTGACGCCAGGTGGGTCAGAGATATCTATGTGGATGACGGGTGAGATGTTGGCCATGTTACCCTCCTCGAAGGCGTCAGGAGCAGGAATAGGGTCCTTGAACCAGTCAACCTTGGTGGGGAGGAAATATTTGGATTCAACCATGAATTGGGTGGCTGTGCTAGAGGAGGATTCTTCTGGGATGAAGTAGGAATGATGATGCATATCATCCCAGGGATAATCCAGGGCAGTGAGGGCCTCGAGAATCTCCTCATCAGTACGGAAAGTTTGTGTCGTCAAATCAGTTGACGAGGGGGTAGTGGTTGAAGAGATCATATAAATGGTATTAACCTCTCCTGAAGGGGAAGAGACCGGGGGGTAGATCTCCTCAATGGTGGGTGGTTCCGTCTCAAGATCCAGATTGTTCATCTCATAGAGAGCCGCTCTGTAATCTGGGAGATCGGGACAATGATGGGAGTAATGCCTGTAAACACCGCATATGGCACAGGGGTGGTTGGTACGCAGGGATTTGTCTTTGGGCTTGGGGGTGGGGTTTAGTTCGACAACCAGGATGTTGGGGTAGTCGTCAAGCATCTACATGTGTTTCTGTAAGGCTGGTAATTGTGGACACTGATGAGTCGCATGGCCTAACTCATCGCACAACGAGCATTTGGGAGGAGTGTGAAACACTGGAGGGTTTTTGACTGTCTTGGGAGGTGGTACAGCAGTGTAAGGTTGTGGCCCTCTGCCCCCAGTGGGTTTGGGAGTAGGAGGGGGAGTCGTGGAGGACGAAGGGGTAGAGACACCAGGGGGTAGCTCAGTGGTAGTATCCATGGGTTGCACCGATTGGAGGACGACACTTGGTGTCGGCGAGGGAACGGGAGGCGAAAGGTACCAGACGGGTAATCCCAAAGTTAGCCCAGGGAGGCTAAGGGTAGCCATAACTGGGGCACTTACTACTCCCGATGGAGGGACTAGGAAGGGGATTGTATGGATAGGTGTAACACCAATGTGGATAGGTACCAATGGTGGTTTAGGTAACAAGGGTGGTTGATTGTTAGGTGTTTGGTTATTATGGGACAGGGTACATAAGTTAGACACTTCGGGCGTAGATGACGAGGGAGGAATAGACTAAAAGGTGGAGGTCATCGGCACGTCTAAGTAAACTCCAGGCCCCGTAGAGGAAACAAACGAGGTGGTGGCACGAGAAACAGGTTGTTCAACCATGGGGAGAACATTTTCGGGTGCCGCGGGAGCACTGGGATCATAGTAGGTGAGCTGGTCAACCTTGACCACGCGTCCCTCATGCGGGAACATCATGGTGCGAAAAACGGAAGAGGCAACTGCCCGCATGGCATACATGTAACTGCGGCCAAGTAAAAGGTTATAATCCAATTGGGCATTGATTACCTCGATGTCGATAAGGACGGTTTTGCCACCTAACTGGACGGGGACATTGGGTAGGAGGACTTGGGGCTGGGCCGACCGACCGTCGTAGGTGCGTAATGCAGTGGTGGACTGCTGGAGAGTAGGGGATCCCAACTTCTGCCATACAAATGTAGACATAACGCATGTGGAGGCACCCTCATCGATGATGCATCGATGGATGACAAGATTCCGAACGGAAACAGAAACTTGGAATGCTAAGGAGGAAGGCAGGCGTGGTTCGGACTGGTCCAAATCAAATGCCATCAAATTCGAATCATGTGGGTCAATCGCCCCAATGGCGGAGAGTAAAGTCTTGCGCTGGGAAGGGCAGTTTTTCAAGACTTCTAACGCAGACATGGCTGCGGGAGATTGGGCTAAGTCATCGACGATGTTGTAGTTTGATGCAGCACGCGCATTGGGGTTGTTGTTGATACGGCGAAGCGGGAAATGAGGTGCTTTGGGAGCACCCTCTAGTGGAGGCGGGAATATGCATAACGCTTGATCAGTGGGATGAGCGTTAGGGGTTTTCTCAACAGGAGGGGCTTCAGTGGCGGAGCCATACTGGTTCCGACGGGTCTGGAGGTTGACGTCAATGGATGACATCATCAACAAGTGATGGGTTCCTGAGTCAAACATGGGTTGATCAGGAGGAGCGTACGTGATCTACTGTTGGGGTTGCACGTTGGCTTGAGGGGGAGCCAACGGCTGAGTGTTCACGATGCCTTGGGTTGGTAAGGGGTTTTGCAGCACCAAAGGTGGTTGCTGAGGTTGAGGGGGGTTAGGTGGCGCCTAAGGAGCTGCATGCCCTTGGCGATGGGCATCATCAACCCAAAGTTGCCGCGCTCGCTCCAAGTGTGGGAAAGCATGTCTATAGTGGCCATAGACCCCGCAAATAGAACAAGGATGGTTTGTTCACAAATTGGTGTTCTTAGCGTGCTTGGGTGGGTGATCAGGTTTTTGGTTAGCAGGGGCCGCATTATTATTGTCGGGGGGATTAACCAGTTGACCAGCTTGGTCTGCAGGTTGGTTATTCCCATGATTACGGCCCTTGCCGTGGTTTTGTTGGCCCTGGTTGCGTTGGTTGTTCTGGTTTTGCTGCGGGTTCTGTTGGGCGTAAACTTGCCCTTGGGAAGTAGGTGGATTCTGAGGTTGCGTAGATGCGGGAGCAGGATGCGGGGGATGATATGTAGGTGGAGGCTGCGCAGGTGCAGCAACTTGAGGGAGTTGCTGATATGGCTGCGGAGCGGGTTGTGGGTTGGCCGTAGGGGCTGCCGGTGGCAGATAATAAGTGGGTTGTGCTTGTGAAGGTGCATGAGCAGGTGCAGCCTGCTGATGGTAATAGGGCTGAGGTGCGACCGGGGGGGCGTAGGTGGGAGTCGCATGACCGAAGCACTGAGGTGGACATGAGGGTCCATGGGAGTGGGGGTGAAGTGTCATGGGAGCATACGAGTTGGTTGCTCTAGACTGTGAGGTAGCCCGCGAAAGGTCGGGGCCAGGGTTAGGACGTGCTATGGAAAATGGTTGGGGATGTGAAGAAACACGGCCAATGATGCTGTCGGCAGCGTGGGATGCCCCTGGTGCATCGTGCTGGGAGGAATCTCCTCGAGGGGTGTCAGGTATAATGGTATAAAGGTAACCCGACTGTGTGTAAATGAGGTCGAACTGTTGGGCCTTAAGGATGGCCTCTTCTTCAGACTGGGGTCTTTCTGATGCCACATCCTTAGCAATGACAGGAAGAAGGGACTTGAGGAACCAATCTAGGAAGATACGGTCGTCTAATTTGATCTTGCATAAGCTACGGCGTCAACGCCACTCATGAATATGGTCCATGATATGGGTAGCCGTGTTTTGTCTGCAGGATAGGAGGATCTCAACGCCCGCGTCATAGCAGACAGGTAACTGGAAGAACTGCAGGAAGGTTGAGGCAAGGGAAGCAAAGGTGGCATGGGTCCCATGGGGTTGCTTGATATACCACTTGGCTGTAGAGCCAGTGAAGGTGCGCTGTAAGAGACGGAGGAAAACAGAATCATCCACTATGGAGTTGGAGGAACACCATAAATGGAAGGACATGATGTGGTTTTGTGGGTCCTCACCTGCCTTGCCCTCGAACTTAGGGATGTCAGAGGGGAGCTTGGTAGGCATATGAGGCCACGCAGGGTCGTGTCGAATAGGATCGTTGGTCAATCTGGCCAGGTCAGGTAGGTTGAGGCTAGCCATGAATGGAAAACTGGAAGAAGGATGTGACACAGTAGTGGGTTGAACCAAGTTGGGGCCAATGCCCCCAAGTGGAGGGGAAGGATTTGGGATGTTGCCCCCAAGTGGGGGAACTAAGGTGGTATAGGATGGGCCTGCACCACCATGGGTAGTATGAGCCACTGATGGAGTGGGGATAGGTATTCCAGCTGCGGGAATAGGTGCAGTGAGGGGAACGGTAGATGGGGGCCCCATGGAGGGCATACCCAAGGTAGGTGTAGTAACTGGTGTAGTGGTGGATGGGCCACCAATGGTCCCTACCAAGAAAGGAGTGGAAGTCACACTAGCCATGGGGCTAGTAGGGGCAGTGTAAATAGGGTTCTCAGACTCTTCGTCAGAATCGGAGGTAAAGTAAGGGGCATCAATATCTAGTGACGGAGTCCTATGTCACTGACGAGTGGAGTCAAGTGACAAGGCTCTAGATCTGTGATGAGTGGTATCAAGGGATGATGATCTGAATCTATGACGGGTGGTGTCAAGTGAACCGTGCTGTGGGGTCTTGCCCCTGAGGCGCTAAGAATGTCTCGGGGACTCAATGGTGACAGATGGTGTCAAATTTCTGTGGGTTGAGGTGAGTAGAAAAACATCTCAAAAATCCTAATGCAACCGAGTGTGCAGAAGGAGAGCTCAAAAACAAGGCACTCAGGCCAACAACCAACTCAAAACACCTACTGTAACAGTTGTGCTACAATAAGTGGAGTATCAACAAAGATGGTCAGAATACCAACAAGCAGCAGGTTTCCTAAAAATAAAAAATGGTGGACTCACTAGACCAAAAGGAGGTAAGGGAGCATGCAAACACCTAACTAAAAGGTATTCTGACTCAA
This sequence comes from Larix kaempferi, assembly GCA_027924585.1. NCBI lineage: Eukaryota > Viridiplantae > Streptophyta > Pinopsida > Pinales > Pinaceae > Larix > Larix kaempferi. Next base: position 282,688 of record BSBM01002380.1, on the reverse strand, counting down.
CTAGACATATCCTCTGCAAGGTGATGAAATCCAAGTCAGACAATATGAATAGGAAAGCCAAGTGGCTAAGATATCCCCCTACCAGGAGGGACACCGGGTAGTCAATCCTAGAAGAATGGCAACTAAGATACCCCATTCATGACACGTCTAGAAAGGTGAATCTGCCGTTTGGTCCTTTTACCGCAATACCCCAATACAGAGATATCCCGAGAACTGCGAAAGGTAGCCCTTCGGTTATTGAATGGAGTGCGGTATTCCACTCAGGCCTCCGGAACCAGTCTCGCGACTTCAACCCTCCTAGGGGAGAGGCCCTCTGGTAAACTGGTCGTGACCGTGCCAAAAAGTAATAGGGGATTTTGGCTCCCTAATTGGACAACAACTATGTCTTAAGTGTAAGTAACCGAGGGGTGTTATTGGAAGCCTATCCCCCCAATCCTACCTAACTACAAAGATTCTTTTGTGTTCTCCAAGTGGGGTTAGAATATTGGTTGAGTTAAGTAGATTTTAAGGCTCACTTGAATTATGTGACAGAGTGTGTGCTCGTGAGGTGATGAACCCAAAATAGAAGTGCCACAAGGGGGGCAACTTCTAACTATCAATAATACTGAATTTGAAACTTTAACTTGCAAAATTTTCTGAATTAAAAATGCTGAAATTTTAAAAAGATGTTGTTAAAGGGAACATAAATTATGTTGCAGAAAGGCTGCAGGGAAGTAGGGCTGCAGGTAGGACAGATGGCTGTGTAGATGCAGAAAATATTGTAGGAAAGGGGCTGGGCTCAAAACAGGAAAAAATGCAGAAATCAGACCGCGGGTCGGTGTCGAATCTGAGCAGGCGGACCGCGGGTTTAAGGGAAACAGACCTGGACAGGTCGCGCCTATTGGGCCGACAGACGCAGTCGGGCCGCAGGAAACAGGGAAAAAGACGCAGTCAGGTCACGGGAAAAAGGCTAACAGACATAGTCGGGACGCCAGAAAGGGGCTGAAAGCCGCAGTCGGGATGCGGGAAAATGGCCGACAGGCGCAGTCAGATCGCAACAAACAGGCTGATTAGCCGCGGTCGGATCGCAGGTAACAGACTTGAATCCGCCGGTAGGGCATCGGAAACAGTCTGAGAGCCGCAGTCGGGTCGCAGGTAAAGGCCTGAAAGACGCGGTCGGGACGCGACTGCAGAGGGAAAAGACGTGGTGTACGGCGGCCGAAAGGGACAGCCGAATGGAAAAAAGGGGAAATTATTGCAGAAAACTAAAAAAAATTTAAAACGAAAACCAGAAATTCAAACCTAGGGGAGTCGCCAAAACTGTAGCTAGGGTTTTACCCCTAGCTTGTGCAAATGAGCACCTACTAGGGAGAATGGACTCCTTAGTAGCTGTTCAGTAAATGGAAATTATTATGATAAAACAGAAATGTAAAACTACTCTAAAACATGTGCATGAAACATAAACAACAAGATGTAAATAATGGTCTTTGTATTAATATTACCTCCAATGTGAAGGTTGGTGAAGCTCTTGCAATGTCCAAGAGGGTTGCTCCAAGCTCCAATGTGCTCCTTCTCTTTCTCCAATGGTGGAAATGGGCCAAAAGGGGCTCTCAAGGTGAAAGTGGCTCAATGGTGAGCTAGGGTTTCAAGAGAGATTTTGGCAAAGTAAGGGTGCTTATGATTGTGGATGTCGAATGAGGGGTCTCCATCACCTATTTATAGTTTTTTGGTGGTGGAGTGCAGGCCCATGGTTTTGGGAACCATATGGTTTAGGGCAGCTGTATAGGGTTTTTTCCTCCTTTTCCTCATTATTTTATATTTTTTATTCCCTTTTTAGGGGGTTTTTGCTATTTTTAGAGGAATTTTGGATATTTTTGGAGGAAAAAGGGGTTTTTTAATCTTTTTGAGGCTTTTTTGATGGTTTTGTGGCCTTTTGGAGGCATTTTAGGCCTTTTGGAGGCCTTTTATTGGGATTTTTATCGTTTTTAAGGGAAATATGGTAGGAAAATGGACAAATGAGCCATGTAATGTGGTAGATGAGGTAGTGAACACTTTTTGGGTGTTAACAATAGTTTATTCAACCTATTCATTCCAGGTAGGTCCTCTTAACTCGTGAAAGTAACTAGAATTGTTTACATAATGGAAGGAGGTAGTGAAACCATCTGTCAGAATGTTGAAACTATGAGGATAGGAGAAACCTTAGTGGATAGAGATAGTGACATTCGTGACCCCATAATGGTTAAATTCTCACTTTCAGAAATAAAAAGCAAGTTGAAGGGTTTATATAAACAAAATTTGGATGTGCACAATGTTTATAAGTCTCGTTTTATCCATTTTTTGTCCCGAAGAACCTCCAGGGTTTTCGGAATTCGTTTCATGGTGTGTAGTAAATTATTGTTAGAGTCAAAGAGTCATTATGAATTCATCACAAAAGAAAATTCTTTGACGTGTAAATGCGTCTACTATTAGGAAAGCTCTAGTAGTACCCCTATTTTCCTCCCACCACCAGGAAAACTTTGCTGAAGAAGCCCTAGTTAGCCAGTACAGAGAGTCATCCCTTGAGACCAAACAAACCTTCATGACCAGTTGTTTGAAACCAGGCCTTGCCATTGATAGCACCCACTATCCACTAGACATTAATTTCTTTGATGAAAATTCACAGTTAGTTTTGTCACTCATTTCATAGTTTTTAGGGTTTGATGATGATTCCATGTCACAGAGGTCTAGTTAAGTTTTCTTTTTAGATTAAGTGTTGGTAGACCAAAAATGGATTATAGTCAAGTACCCTACCTTAAATTTGATGAATTCTTGGCTCGAAACATCCACTCTCAGTTAGTGAATTTCCACACTTCGAGACATTTCAGATTCCAAACACACCTGATGAAAATGCTCCTGTTTAGCAGTCGAAAAGATTTACATTTCCCACAATCTGTGTTGTCAGAAACAGTGGAAGACAATATGTTTAATTTTATGAATTTTATTTTATCAGAAGTATACAGATTGATGTTTGGAGAAAATTTTCCTAGATTTTTATCAGAGATGAAGACCCTAATGCAATCAAGGCGAAAAAAACAATTGGAGACCGGTTTTTAGGGAAGCAAGATACAGTAATCCGACTTTATGGATTTGTTAAGGAGCCCTATATTCTACCAGCCTTTTTGACTCCGAGAGTGTTTTCTTTGGAGTATATCAAACAAAAATTGACAGTAGAGAATGACCATTTTCTACATTTCAAGAAAGCTAAAGATATAAAGTTCCCTTTAAAAATTGGTCCTTTTATCATCAAGAACAAGAATGCTCTCCCTTTTGTACAAAAAAATTTAGAAGCACCGAGTTTTAGAAAAGCGACAGCTATTAATTATGATCCTTGTCATGTTATTTCGGACAGAAGGCAAGAGAACAAAAATGAAGCCTTTGATCACCAAGAGGTTGAAGGATTGGAGAAGATGGAAAATTTACTACAATATGAATCATACACAGAAGTTTCAGGAAGTTCACACGCTAATACTTCTAACTTGGATAAAGTTTCAGCTGAGTTGATACCTGAGATGGTACCTACCCCAGGAAAGGTTGAAGCAACAAGTAAAAGAATTTTTTATGAAAGTATTGATATCTAGGTGGAGGAAGAAAGAGAAGCCAAAAGATTAAAATCAAGCCAGCAAGATGAAGTAGTTGTATCTGACAAAGAAAAGGGAATGAAGAAAGAAAAATACCAAGGGCCAGGAATTCAAGTACAAAACTACAAATTTGACGAGGCAAGAGCTGTAGGTGATTCTAGCAAATTTCATTCAAGAGATGAAATATGTGTAAAATATGGAAAAGACAGACAAATAGCAGCAGAAGCAATGCATAACTTGTTTCCAGAAGTCAGGAATGTTGTTGATTCAGAAATTACTCTGATGACTAGCAGAGATCTAAACAAAAATACTTTGAATTTGGCCATATCATCTGATGATAAGGTCACATAAATGAAATTGAATTTGCAAAAGATAACAGTCCCTGATAAAATTCACCTACACAAACAGAATGGAGAGGTGATTTATGCTGATATGATGAAAGCTACTTTAACAATGGAAAAACTACAGAAAACAATGAACAGGCTGCAAATCCAGTTGAGGCAAGAGAAAACAGAGAACAAAGCTCATCAGCTACAAATAAAAATATTAGAAGATGACCTGGTGAAGAGCAATGATGAACCAAATAGACGGGAGGCAATTAAAAATATTTTAGCTCTGAAAGAAAAGAATATCCAATTACTTCAGCAAAAGGTTAGAATTCCAGCAACTCAGATAATTCAAGCATCTGAATTAATTGTGTTAGAACAAGAAAAAGAAACTTTATCTTGAGAATTGGATGACTGTCTTGCTAAATTGCTCAATTTTGAGGAAAAAGAGGAAAGTTGGGAGAAAGATAGATTGAGTCTTAAGACTGAAATTGAAGATCTAAAGGCCAAATCAGCAAATACAACACAAGAGAAGCAAGGAATAGATCAAGGCAACAAAGAAGCGAGCACAAATGATATAGTTCAAGCTATGTCCCAAGTTAGCTTGAAAGAGGTGGAGATCATAGAACTAAAAGAAGAAAAACAAAGACTAGAGGAGGAAAATCAGAAAAAAGGAAAATGAAATAAAATATTTGACAAAAAACAATAAAGATTTGGTAGGCAGAAATCAGAGGATGATAGGCCAAGTGACAGAACAACTAGCATTGCAAGGTGCAAAGCGTTTGATTTGGGATTCAATCATCGATGAGGCTGCAAAATTGAGGCCTTATTTAGATTTTATGAAGACAAACGAAGCCATTGCAAATGATAGTTTACAAAGTTGTAAATCAATGAGAGAAGTTTTAGATAAGATACCAAAAGATACAGCCCAGGGTACCATAAGTTTCTTAAATACTCTGACAGAAGGTGATTTGAAAGCAGTGGCTATCGAAAACAGGGTAACAGTCATAACTTGGGCTAGGAAAGTCCTTGGCAAACATTCTCACATTGAGAATGTTCACGCTAGTGTAGAACAAATGAAGGAACAAGTTGAAGCATTCAAAAAGGGATTTGAAAAGGTAATATAAAAGGGACTGCCTTCTTTTTGGGATGAAAATAATGAATTAATTTCCCAGGACAATTATAAGGATTTACTATATAACATTGAGAGGAACCATGAGCAATTTCAAGGTTTGACTCATGTTCTAACAGGGAAAATTCTACTGAAGAAACTCTCCCTTGACTTTGAAATTCTAAACCAGCTAGCCATGATAACTGAAAATATTCCTCCAACTTCCATTGCAGAGTAGATAGAGATGAAATTTCTAGTCGAGGAGATGACTAGTTATGAGGTACCTTCTACAGAGAAATGGAAGACAGTGGAGAGATATGGGAAAATGAAATGCACCTTGAATACTTTAAGACTACTGTTCAAGAAAGAAGCCCTCTCAGCAGCTACAGCCAATAGAAAGACATCAAATGTTATATTCTGAGAAATTTTGGAAATTGTATAAATTTTGACCAAAATGGAATGTAATAGTTAGTTTATAATTTTCTATTTTTAGTTATGAAGCAGTTGGGGTTTTACCCTAAGAGGTTTTACAATGTATAAAAGACAATTTTTGGCAATGTAGTAAGTGTTGGAACCCATGAAGAGATATTCGTTTTGTATTGAGCCCTTCAATTTTGAATAAAGATGGCCGAGCAGAGTTGATGCATATTTTCAAGACTAAAGATTCGAGTGTTATTTTATTCAAAGGATTAGATGTTTTTTTTGGCAATGTAGTAAGGGTTGGAAATCGTGAAGATATTATACTCGTTTTGTATTGAGCCCTTCAATTCTGAAATAATATTCCCAAACAGATTTGATGCATATTTTCAAGAGTAAAGATTCTTGTGTTATTTTATTCGAAGGATTAAAAAGAATGTGACTATCCTATCAATGATGAGATAATTAATAAATTAAATTATAACGATAATGACTGCGCTGTGATTGCAGAATGTGAAACAATATGAATCAAGGAAAGAAATAGACTGGTGCATAACCTGCATATAAATCATATGAATGATAAATCAAGCACACAGATTTATATGTTTTATGTTTTAACAATACAAAACAGAGTCAGTAGATGTATGTCTGAAAAACCAAAATGAATCAAGGAAATTAAATTCATATAACAAAAGAAAGTAAAATAGAAACTAGCTGAAATTATATAAAGATTGTAAAACATTACAAGTCTCCAAGTACAAAGTGTCTCCAGTTCTATCCTTCGATGGTCCCCCCCATTCATGTGATTTGCCTAGTATTATTTCCATACTAGTTCTATACTACAGGAAGGGTCGTCTAATCCTTCTTGTGCTCACCATTCTAGATACAGGTGAATTGCTGGATATCTGTGTTCTCAATTATCTACTAAACGAAGGGTCGGACGACCTTTCTTGTGCTTAGGAGGTTTCCATTATTGACTATTCTGGTTATACATGAAATGACGGACTAGCCTTGGTATTTTCCATGATTGACCATTCTAGTTTTCGGTTGTAAATGTTTTCCAATAATCAAGGATTTGATACCTACAACCCACAATTACGGATTGCAGGAAGAGTATTGTAAATGTTTGCGTTCTTCCTTTACGCAACCCACAATGCAGATTCTGGGGACTATTTGAATAATGGATTTGCGACATGCATTTCCGCAACCCTGAATGCAGATTGCGTAAACTTTGGTTTGTTTTCATTCGAAGTTGAATGTCATTAATGAACACTCCATTTTTTAATGAGGCTCAAGATAAATGAATGAAGGGGCGGACGACCCTTCTTCTTCCCAATATTATTTTCAGAATAGTTCGAGACTACAGGAAGGGTGGTTCGATCCTTCTTGTGTTCACCATTGTGAATACAGGTGAATTGTCGTTTATTGGTGTTCACAATTATCTACTAAGAGAAGGGGTGGCTGATCCATCTTGTCGGCAGTCGGAAGTAGGGATAAATATTTTTTACATGTTATAACATAGGCAATGTCCCGATCGCTACCATATTCTATGGAAGTTGGTAGTGGGGAATTGTTGTCCCAACCTTCGTAGGTTAAAGACAATTTCATTTCTCTTTTAAATGAAGGGTCAACCAACCCTTCTTGTGCTTAGTAGTTTTGCAGTCTTCACCATTCATTATATACATGAATTGACAACCTATAATTCCTAGGTTGAATATTTGCACAATTCCCTCATAAATGAAGGGGCGTCCGACCCTTCTTCTGCCCAATATTATTTTCATACTAGTTCTAGACTACCAGAAGGGTCGTCCAATCCTTCTTGTGTTCACCAGTCTAGATACATGTGAATTGCTAGATATTGGTGTTCACAATTATCTACTAAATGAAGGGTCGTCCGACCCTTCTTGTGATTTATATTTTTCTAGTCTTAACCATTATGGTTATACATGAATTGATCTCTATTTTGGCAGGGCAACATCTCACACGATAGGAAGTGATGACATGGCATGTATGATGACATGGAATCTATGATGACATGGAATGTGTGATGCGGCCGTAAAGACACATGATGGTGATCTGGTGCTATCCGACATCATTCTGGAGAAGTATGACAAGTTTGTGAAACATTGGAAATTAACAAAGTATAGAAAAAGTAGTAAAAAATGCTCTGAGAGAATGCCCGCCATAATTCATGGTTTGAGAAAAATGCACGCACCATCATATCATGCTATAACTTGTTGAAGTGGCTATCTAGTTATACATGATTGCAAATTGTGGGAGGTGTTTGAATAATGGATTTGCGACATGCGTTTCCACAACCCGCAACCTGCAATGCGGATTGTGGAACCTCAGGTTTGTTTTTATTTCGAGATTTAGTCCCGCAACCCGTAATTGTGAATTGCGGATTGCGGGATCGTTGTATATATTTCCAAAAAATAAACCCACACAACACATCTTCCGCATTCCACAGATTAGATCTCAGTCGTTGATTTGTCTTAATCTTACGGCCCAGTTTTAACTCGACGGAATTAATAGATATGTTTATTTTTTTTTGTTTCCTTTTATTAGTTTTCATCTTCGAAAATTACCTACTATATGGATTTTACTGCAAGTTTTTACCAGGGGTCGTTTTCGCCATTTTTTACAGCTTAAATGAAGGGTCAGTCGACGCTTCTTGTCCTTATTATTTTTACAGTCTTCACCATTCTAGATATATATGAATTGGCATTCTATCGTTTGTATGTTGAATATCTGCACAATTCCCTCATAAATTAAGGGGCGGCTGGCCCTTCTTCTGCCCAATATTATTTTCATACTTGTTCTAGGCTGCCAGAAGGGTCGTCCGATCCTTCTTGTGTTCACCAGTCTGGATATAGGTGAATTTATGGATATTGGTGTTCACAATTATCTACTAAACGAAGGATCAGTCGACCCTTTTCTATTTTGGCAGGCCAAAATCTAACACATGTGAGCCTCAAAGAGAGAACTGACACCATAGGAAGTGATGACATGGAATGTATGAGTGCTGCAATCTGACAAAGATCGACGGCCACAAGCGCTGTTCGCTAAAGTAAGATAGGACAGTTTAAGCATGGGTGGAGTATTGCTAGCCCGTGAGAAAGTAGGAAATTCGATCGATGGGTAGAAGGACAGATCTACGGATGATAGGTACTTCGGTGATTTGAGATATGCGGGGAAATGGACTTTTCAGATTTGTGAAGTTTTGGTAGGGACCGCATGTTTTGACGGTGCAGATTTGGCGGGGAAAGGCATCAGCGGTGGAGGTTTAGTTTGTAGATTGAACATGCATGGAGTATCGGCACATTCCAAATTCACAAACCTCAGTAAAGGCCACACCTTTGGATGGCAAGGATGCGGACAGGGGCCAGATCGATCGTTGATAATAACTACACAGATCTAAGGTGTGAGGAAGGTAGTGTTTGAGAGATTAAAGACTGTGGAAGGCCGTGGGGCTAAGCATGAAAGAATATCAATGGTACCTGATCGATCATGCAAGATGGACAGCTCAGAGAAATTCCTTTATTTCTAGAGGTGCAAGAATGATAAGAAAGGATAGATAATAGAAAAAATAGAATGCACAGGGATCTGAGTACTGTATGATTTAGTTGCCCCCTTTCCCCCTTGGTCGAGGTCAAGGGGGGCAGCTTAATTTAGATAGACTCAAATAGAATCTATCACCTTGTTGACTGCACTTTCTATCTAGGACCAAGTCCAACAAAACTGATGCAATAACTTAACAACTAGCTCAAAGAAAACTTCAAAGAATCAGGTAAGAGATCTATAATGCAAAGTCACATGACACATATCGAACAAAGTTATAATCATTTTGAATCTTTGATATATAAGCAAATATAGGGGTTTAAGCTTGATCCAATGCATGCAAGAACAATTCCCACTTCCAATGGTATATTCTTCCTCCATGAGATCAAATGATCTAAGACTTAAAATTGGACGAAAGTATATGCAGGACACCTGATAATTTGATAAGATTTCTGGTATTAAAAATTGAATTTACATGCATTGAATAGATGGAAACGTTAATTTACCTACTGTGTGGATTTTACTATGAGTTTTTACTAGGGGTTGTTTTCACCATTTTTTCTAGATTAAATGAAGGGTCAGCCGACCCTTCTTGTGATTAGTATTTTCGTAGTCTTCACCATTCAAGATATACATGAATTGACAGCCTATACTTCGTAGGTTGAATATTTTCACAATTCCATTATGAATGAAGGGGAGGCCGACCCTTCTTCTACCCATTATTATTTTTATACTAGTTCTAGACTGTCAGAAGGGTCATCCAATCCTTCTTGTGTTCACCAGTCTTGATACAGGTGAATTTCTCGATATTGTTGTTCACAATTATCTACTAAACGAAGGATCGACCGACCCTTCTTGTTATTTATATTTTTTCAGTCTTGACCATTCTTGTTATACATGAATTGATCTCTATTTTGTAATGCCAAAATCTCATATGTATGAGCCTCAAAGAGAGAACTGACATCATAGGAACTGATGACCCTTTGTTTTTTTTTATTTGGAGTTGTGGTCCCGAAACCCGCAATTGCGGATTGTGGGAACATTGTATATATTTCCGAAAAATTAAACCCCCGCAACTTGTCCTCCGCATTGCCCAGATTAGATTTCAGCCATCGATTTATCTTAATCTTACGGCCCAAATGTAACCCGAGGAATTAATAAATATATTGATTTTGCTTCTATTTTCTTTTATCATTTTTCATTTTCAAAAATTGCTTATTGTGTGGATTTTGTTGTGTAGATTTTACTGCTAGTTTTTACTAGGGGTCATTTTCGCCATTTGTGTGGATTTTACTGCGAGTTGTTACCAGGGGTTGTTTTCGCGAGTTATTACTAGGGGTTGTTTCCGTGAATTTTTACTAGGGGTTGTTTTCGTAACTTTTTACTAGGGGTCATTTTCGCCATTTTTTCTAGCTTGCACAGGTTGGCTTCATGCCACTTTCTTATTCAATTGTTCAAGGTTTTTTTCTATTTTGAGTTTTTTTTTCTTATTGGTGTTTATTTATTTATCATATTTCTCCAATTTTTCAAACATGTCTCGCAACACTCGCTGCAAAACTCCTCAGAAAGATATTTTGAACAAAGACCCAAACTTCGACATCCTTGCTGACACCAACGTTAAGGTTTATGAGACATACCAAATGGATTGGTCCAAAATTTACTCCATCTTTGACAATGATGACCTAACTAATATTCAGAGTGACCACCCCACCTATGAAAATATTAGGGATTCACAACTCCATGTTATAGCTTCCAGACCTATTATCCTTCCCTACACTGATGTAGTTAAGTGGATTATAGACCATGCTAACCCTAAAGACCGCTCTTTCAATGATAGCGCAGGTCTCAATTGGCTACTTTTCGATCTGAGGTTTTTACAAGAGCTTATGCCCTAAAACTAGCTATTCAACCCCTCAATGTTGCATTCCTTGAGTCGTCAAAGACTAGGTACAATTTAAATGAAATGCTGAAGTCTTGGATGCATAGACCGACAAATTTCATGCCCAGGGCTGATAATTTATACCCAATTTCCTGGTTCGAAGAGCCTTATTCTCTTCTGGAAGCCATGCTCTGCAGAATTTATGGTCTCCCTAATTGTTCAGTATTCAAAGCTGAATGGGATCCTATCTCCCATCATGTCCTAACAACTGGGCATTCATTCCCTTGTGCTTCAATTTTATCAGCAGAGTTAAAGACATCCATTGAGAAATATCAGAAAACAATAGCTACAAGGAAGCCATACTTCTTTTTCTCTGCATTTGTAATTGATTTTTTTTGTACAGAGTTTCAGTATCCCACCATGGGGTGGAGTTGGACTAATTCCTCACCCCCTATTCCTATTTATTGTTCTTCCTTTTGGGAAAGCAATTTTGTTCCCTTACTCTATGACATCTGTGACCATTTATGTGGTGTAATTTACCAGCATATTTTCAGGGAAGATGCCCCTTCCTTTTCTCCTAATGCCAAAGCTCTCATCCATACATTGGGTGACTAGTATGTGGGAGAAACCTTTGCTTACATTGGAGTCTAGGGAACCAGTACTATACATTTGCTACCAAGAGTTGTCCTTGACAGACTGTTACTTGAGGAGATATCTTATCAGAATGTTACAGATGGTGTCTACCTTAAGCTCACTAGTCCCAAAAGGAAGGGATGTCCTAAGTTCCCTTTCAACCTTGGGCCTTTGGTTATCCCAACTTCAACTTGGGATGCAACAGTGGGAGACATGATTGTTTCTTTGAAATTGGGATTTGCTCCCAAAAGAACTCATGACCCCAAAGGATTTTTGGAGGCTCATTTCAAATAGGCGCATATGAGGATTGGTTATACACATCAATACATCCCTGATGACTCTATTTATTAGGGAGTTAATATTTTCTATGAAGTCCTGCTGAGGATAAAGAGCAAAGAAGAACATAGCCATATCTTTCAGTATCAGCAGGAGCTTAAAACCGAGGTTTTGAGATATAGAAGCATGGAACTCAAGCTTGATGAGAAAACAAGAAAATATAGGGAAGAAAAGGAAGCTAACAAAGCCAGTAATCCATTGATGCTGACCTACCCGGATGGAGACAAAGGAAAATGCCTTATGGAGTATACTATGAAGTTGAAAACTGGTGCAGAATTAAAGATCTTAATGCATACATCTCAACAATTCAAGCAGAAATTAGCACAGATGAAGTCTTCGGTGTTGGATACCCAAGTGGTTGCAGTACCTAGAACCACTACTGATATTCAAGTGGCTGATACAACCAACCTGATTAGTGATGTTCAAGTGATTGCTGTGAGTAAACCAGCTAAAAGACAGAAAATTCAAACTTCTGCCTCTGAGATTCCTACTCTTACTATTGAGGATAGTGATGTGGAAGATGAAACACTTCCTTTTGTGACTGTGGTGCAGGAAGAAAATGAAAGTTCTTAGGAAATTGCATATGTGTTGGACGCCATAGTCATGGATGATCTTGTCCCATATCAACAGTCTCTTGAAACCACTACTGCTATTGATACCACAACATCAACACTCTTACTTTCATCCATTCAAGCTCTTTCCACTTTATCTTTTTGGGAAACACCACCATCCACCATATCCCAGTTATTTCATGCAATAACTTCCATTACTGTTCCATCTCCAACCCTGTCAATTCCACTTTCCATTCCACCATCAATAGTTGCAGAGATCCAGTCTTCAACTGTCTCTCTCCAACCACCATCATCTATTTCATCACCACCATCCAATGATGTCCAAATCCTGGTTGTTCCATCTTCACCATTAGTTGTTGGTGCATCTTTTTCACTTCTTGAAGTTTTTACTTCAATCCCTATTCCAACCTCTTTACCCTCAGTCCCTGAAGTTATCCCTTCTCCACTAACCACCTCTCAGATTACTATGACAATACCTAATACCACTGTTACTCAGACAGCCCCAGTAATTGCAATATGATATGTGGCTGCATCTTCCACTGAATTGGTAGCTACTTATGAGGAAGATATTGTAACCTCCCTTGGAGATTATTTCTATAGAAAAAAGGCTAAGGCAGTGGTGAAGAAGGGTAACAAAAGAGGCAGAGATCAGGATGTGTTGCAGGGCCCCTTTCCTAATTAAAACATTTGGGCCACGCAATTAGATGACATACAATAAGAAGCACTAGATACTGCTGCTGCCATGGGTGCTTTTGCAGGTGCCAATTTTGATTTAGTAATCACACTGAATAAAGAAATTGATGTCAAGAAGGAGGAGCTCAAGAAAATTCAAGAGAAGTTGGTTAAGGCCAATGAAGGACATGAAGCTGACATTCGTGAACTGATAAAAGCATTTGAAAATAAGGTTTAAGACCTTCAAGAACAAAATGCTTCTCTTCAAGTCCAATTGCAAGATGTTGAAGCTTTGGACACTGCCAATGTTGAAAAGATAGTTGTTCTTGAACAACAGCTAAAGGATGCAACTGCAAGTGCAACCTCCTCTGCGTTTTCTATGTTTCCATAGAAAGAGTTCAAGGACCTAGCCAATCAAGTCAACCTAGAGCATCATCAGCTTCTATCTAAGCTATTTACTACCTTGGGTGAAATCCATGAGACTTACATTGTCTTTGACAAAATGGTTGGCACCTTGGGCCAGTAAGTAGAGAAAACAAAACAGGCTTCTAAAGCTGTAGAAGACGTCATGGATTGGTAGAAGTATATTGAAGATAATCCAGCTGATATCCCTGATTTGGACAACCTCACATTCAGAAGGATCTGAACTGTTGTGCGAGCTTCGGAGAATGTTATTGACATGGTACAAGATACTATCAACTAGGCTCAAGCCCTTTGCAGAAGAAGATGGTATGCTTCAAACAATCTCATGGAGATACTGGCATTCCCTGCAATGGGGCTCATCGAGGGGGCAGATCCACCAAAATTGATGATAGAATAGGTCGAATCCCATTGTGATCAAGTCAAGGAGAAAATCCTGCAGATTGAGCATATCCAAATTGAATACGTGGATTGGTTGATTAACCAACCTGTTTCCTTGGAGGCCAAGTTCTATATGTTTATCCACACATGACATAAAATAGACAAAAATGAGATTGAAGGATTCATGTGTGATGCCCAGCTGGGGCTCGAATCTCCTCATTATCCAAATATAGATGAATTGATAGAATTTTGGGACAAGTGGGTAGATTCCCTCACTAAATAGAATATTCTAATTTTGTAACCCTATTTAAGGGGAATTTATCCTTTGTATTATTTTTGTAATTTATTATTTAAGGGGTAGATCTCTCTTAGGCAAGGGATGATCATTTTTGGGGTAGAAATTGACAGAAGAAGACTTGAGATGCTCTGTTTTATTCTAAGCTTGAAATTTCATATAAACTTTCATTAATACAGTAAAGTTATTCTCATGCATCATCTTTTGTTCATTGATCAAATTTCTTTGGTAAATATTGATTTCTACTTCAGGTTATTATCTATGCTGTTTAATCCTTTGCAAATATTATTTAATGTAGAGATTGTTAATCTTGATTTTTCCTTATGTTAGATTTGTGTATGAATTATGTTTTAATTGAATTTATTCAACTAAAATATTTATCGATTTCTGCAAATGATTTACAGTAAATTATAATCTATGTTAATTTTTCAATTGGCATATTGGTTATAGGTTAATCTTGAATGAGATTGAACACTTAATATTGCATTCAGTTAATTTTAATTGATTGATTTTAACTTAAGCAAATAAGGAATTGATCTTCTTCACATTTATGTTAAGTGGATGAATGTACTTATTTATTTTCACATCAAGTTAATCTCCATTTAAACAAGACACCTTTTAGAGTAGGTCTAACTTAGCTTAGATTTTCCTTCCTAGGTAGATTTGTTTCAGAATGAACACACTTTGTTTTCCTTCATTGGAAGACAAATCCTTTTAGGATCAAAAACACAAGTGCCAGCGGAGGCCTTTGCATCCGTGGGAGATCACCATCCCAAATACCTCGAGGATAGAGTAATACTTGCACAAGATTATCTGAAGCCTCTGGCTGGGTTTTCTCCCTCTGCTGATAGCTTTGGAACCCATTCTAGGACATACACACTCGAGGCCTCAACAAATGGAACTAGAAGGAGGGCCTGAAGTAAAATATGCCTAAACAGAATACCCATAAACCTCCTCCAGCAAGAACATCATCGGTTGTCACTCGTAGCCAGTCACAGGAATCTACCTCTGAACAACAAATATTCTCACAACCAACTGTAATTCCTAGTACAAATGCACCTTAGCAGGAAAATAGAAGGGATATACTTATCATATCACCTACTAGAGGACCCCTTTCACTTGAACAAATACTGAAAAATTCTAATGATAGTGTTGCTAGAATACAACAAAGAATTATTAACCTACAAAGTAGAGGACTAGCAACAATTCAATAGAACACCATTTCACAGACTGATAACCAAGAACACCATGTCACAACCTCATTGATGGATGGATTCCTCCTATATGTTCTTAGAATGATAGGCATAAGCCTAGTTAAGTAGCTCTTAATTAGATGCTTAATAAATTAACTTAGCAAATTAACTTAATATGATGATAATGACTATTATGTAATTGCAGAATGTGAAACAATATGAATGAAGTAAAAAACTTTACTGATGTATAACCTGCATATAAATCATATGAATGATAAATCAAGCACATAGATTTATATGTTTTATGATTTGACAATACAATTTAAACAGATGTACTAGATGTATGTATGAAAAAACAAAATGAATCAAGGAGACTTTGATTTATATGTTTTATGATTTGACAATACAATTTAAACAGATGTACTAGATGTATGTATGAAAAACCAAAATGAATCAAGGAAACTTTATACATAACAAAAGAAAGGAAAAGAGAAACTAACTAAAATTATTTTAAGATTGTAAAACATTACAATTCTCCAAGTAGAGAGTTTCTCCATTTCTCTCCTTCGATGGTTCCCCCATTGATCTGATTTGCCAAGGGTAGATTGCCACTTGCCCTTTTGGAAGGCTACTTTTTACACATCCAATACTTTAGCCATTTCAAACTCTGATTTTGCATTTTCAGAAACCAAACTCAACACTTTACAAGAATTATAATCACAGTGAAATTGAACATACTAGTAAAAACAATCATTCAAGTGTATTATTTAACAAAATACTTCCATTTCATTTTATTCACAATTGGCCTCACATCGCTCACGCCATTCAATTGCTACAAGCAAGGCCATAATCGATCTAACAAAAATGTGTCCCTGACATTGTGGTAAGTATATGTTTTTGTTATAATATAGTTTCCTTCCTCGTTAGAAACATGTTTTTCTTCAGAGTCATCGAAAATCACAGTACTTGTTCGATCCCAACCCTGGATCAAAGCATCCCAAACTATACTCAAAGGCTTGCTAAATACAAAAGGATTTCCATCACCCTGAAAACCCTCTCTGGCGACGGAAGAGCAATGTTCCTATGTTAAAATTAATCTAAATAGTTCCCTTTCAATCCTGTTCTTTCTAATAATCTAGGAAAAAAATCGTCAATGTTTTTTCGTTGAGCAGATGTCCATACGCCAAACTCAAAAATACTAAATCATTTTCAAAAAATTCCCTTAATCCTGGCCGTATAAAATAATACTTTGTTGATGTTTTGAAGTCCACTGGTCGGCGCAATCCAGGTTTGTTTTTTCTATGCAATGGGTGTAACAAAACGCCATTGAAATAAAAAATTATCAATGGTTTACTAGAAACAAATCTTCTAGTACTATCTACAAACAAAACACACACACACACACACAAGCCAGTCAATAAAATATTATGGTTCAATGTTTCTAAGTATATTGCTTTCATGTTCAACAATTTTTGAAACACATTACGAGATACATGGTACGATGTCCATAAATAATATGAGAACTGTGCAAGAAAACTTACATAAATTAAATGTAGGAATTGTAAAAAATATACAAATCACTAAATGAATTTTTTTTGTATAATATGATAGTCATTTCAAATTCAATGTGTTTAACCAACACCCCATTTTTGAACGAGGCTCGAGATAATTCAACAGACAACACAACATTGTTTTTATAGTTATATCTCTCTCTTGTGAACCGTCAAATTTCCAACTAGTTGGCATTTTAAAGCAGTTTTCCCTGCAATTGTCTGCTGATTGATATTGCCCTTCATCTATGGACAACATGTTTGTTTCTTTATATATATCTCCATATTGGATAAGTACATCCTTAAATGACTTTTTGTATAATATGTTCTGTACTCTACAAACATTATAGTATGCAAACATTGAGTGATTATAAATAGTACTAAGTTTACATTGCTCTCGACCCCAAATAAATACAAATTCCTCATTTTTCAACCATTCAAATACACCAACGAAATTTTTAATTTCCATGTTGTTGAGCGAGGAAAACCACAGAGCAATGTCGAAATGCTCTCTAGCAACATTGATAATTTCAGGGTTGAACATGCGTGTATAATAACGATTGCAATTATGGACAAAATGAGGTTGTTCTGAAGAATCTCCAATGTTGGATAACATCTGAACTCCAAAGAGCAATCCCTCTACTCCCAGGACCAATAGTTTCTTTTGCGGTGATATCCTGACTGCATACAATAACAATGACTATATATATAACAACAACAACAACACTGTGTTCATGAAGTTAATGATCACAACCATGCAACTATACATGAGATGTTGATTTCCAAAGAATAATACAAAAATCACCCAAAATTTCACAGTTTCAATTGATTTAATAAAAGCATCACACTGAACTAATAATATGTTACATTCAGACGAAAATAGCGACGTCTGCGGAAAAAATAGAAAACACATTGAATAATTTAAAATAGGTAATGATAGATTACATCTCGAAATAGGCAATGATAAGTTACATTTGATGCTTGTCACTCAACCAGGATTCAACTGGGAGATAGCATTGAAGGTTCTGATATTAGCTGATTCATGCATTTTACTTAAATGTTGTCAAAGTCTATTTACCAATTCATTATCTGTCCTAAGGGACGATTCAATAAAGGGATTACTCAAAATACAGTTTTGAAATGGAAGTGCTTTCTCACCATCGACACCCTCCACAACAATCATTGATGTATTAATTTCCAAAGTTTTCATTGGGAACTCCGTCCACACACTCTCCATATTTTTTTTTCTAAATTTCCTTCTTGATCGTAGGTACATCTCTCTCAAAACCAAATAAATAAAAAAATTTGCTCATATGATTTATCTTTACCGCCTGCCACCAAAAATTTTGTAAGCAGTGGCTTCCCCTCATTGACACTACATTTAGATGACCAAATCCCAACATTGAATTTGGAAAGAAGTAAATCCAAAAATTCAATGGCATGTTTTCATGAGTCATATGAAGATCTTTTATGTTTAAATTCAATTTCACCATTAGTAATCTCTTCCCCCTTTTTTTCTCTTTCCCCTCCAACAGTATTTTTTTTATTTCCTTTTTTTCTCTTTTGGAGTCATTTTCTGTGGCTTTCTTGTGAAATAGAAAACCTTCCATTTATAATATCAATAACATTTTTGAATGGGGAGTTGCACAGAAATATTGCTTGTCATTATATACTTTGGAATAAATTTGTTTTATCAATTTAAGTAAAAAAAATTCTTTGTCTTTTACCTGTCAATGGCAGGCCAACATTTGACTGGTGAGCAACATCTCTGGAGACACTACATTTTAACACCAAGCCCTCTCCAGTTTCAATATTGTCGAAGCACTCTTCTGGTTCATTATTGACCAAGCACTCTTATGCTTCTTTATTGTCCAAGCTCTTTCCTTGTTCATTATTGTCCAAGCTCCCGCCTAGTCCATTATTCTCCAATATGATTTGCTGGCCAATCTCCAGGGACATCGTCGATGCCAACTCTGGTTGTGGATGATCCACATGTTGACCTAGAAATTTGCAGGTATACATTTTATATAATTTTTTGCAAGTATTCAAGGTCACTATTCCCTTTCATAATTTACTTAATTTAACCACGATCTTTGAAAAATAAATATTTACCTTCTTGTCCTGTTTGTGCTCCTGTTTGGTAGTTCTTTGTATATTCTATATCACATTCACTCTCGTCATCGGATAGTATAATTTGGTTCGACAATACCTGGGTGTGCTCTTTATTTGAAGCTATAGTAGAATAGGAATTTGAAGAAGTTATTGAACATAACCAACTGAGAAAAGTAAAATAAAATCAAAGACATCTGAAAACGTTAATAGAAATATCTTGTTTTTGAAGAGTAAAATAAAATCGAAGACATCTGAAAAATGTTAATAGAAATACCTTCTTTTACACCCAATTCATGATAGAAACTGTTCATGAACAACTCTTGTTGTACTGACGCCACAATAGAAATAACTATTCTTTCTAGAGCCCGCATCAATGAACGAAGAAGCCTACCTCCTGTGTACAACGAAAGAATTGTGCCTTGAGAAGAGACCTGTCTGGAAACTATGTGATCCCAGAATTCCTGTGTCCTTTATTTTGCAAACACATGGCTTCTAGCACTATCATTGTTAACCTTGGGCCAAGGTAAATCAGTCATCGGTAGGCCCTCATCCTTCCAATCCATATCAGGTTCAGAAGTAGATAAAATATCCTTCTCCATTCCAATGCTCCAACACTGTATAACAGAGAATCCTATAAATGAGGCCCTAGAGAATTCTATATAAAGTCCCTTTGTAGGATTCAGTGTAACATGTTTTTTTCATTTCTTGCTGAAAATTGGGAAATCTTTTGAAATCATACAAGAGTTTTCCATGTTAGCTAAAAAAATACAAGTACATGCCTCTTGATTTGTTTCTAAGTAGTACAAAAATGCCAGCATGTCTTGTTCTGTCCATGCACTATCACAATTACACATATCCACAACAACAAATTCACAGTTGACTACCACACCAAAAAATGGAATTAATCTGAGTCTGGTGACCAAAGATTCAGGATAACAACATTCACAAGCAAACTGTGAACTATTTTCAATGTCACCAATGGACAATGTACCCATCCTCTATTTATCGATAAATAGATTCAATATTTTCTGAGCATCAATTGGTATTTTGGTACCATTATCCACTTTAGATTCGTTCTTTCTCTTTTTACTCAGAGATTTTACTTGCTTTCTGGAGCATAAAATACTGCACAGTTGATGGAGATAGTTTGGTGCAATTTTATGTATTTCAATGACGTTTTGGTCAGTGATAATCTGTGATCGATCACTTTGAATATCATTAACTTTGAGATATTCAACGATCAAATGCCTAGTTGACCTCTCGTCTTTGATTCGTTTGCAATATTGATTTAAAGTTTATGCGCAAACGTTATTATCCACTGATAAGCTCATCCAAACTGATCCATTGATTATATTGTCTTCCACAGTGGTCAATTCATATTCATCAAGATCACGCAATGGTCTAAAAAAATTAGAGCCATATTTCTTTATTCTATTTGGAAGAAAATCATCCTGATTGATGCTCTTGGGTGAGCATGTCAAGGAGCCACTTTTGTAAAGCTCGAATACAGACTGCCATTTGCTCCATAGTCGTTCCGATGTCAAAACAAGAGTTAGCTTGTCTTTAAGTCTCTCCTTATTTTGAACTTGAAAGATATCCATACATTCAAAGTGGAAAGACTGCAAACATACAAATTGAATATTCCAGTTAATTTGCTAATTTCATAACATAGGAAGCAACCTAAAGAATTTGATTGATAAGAAGAAATTTTTTATATCTGCCAAGCATCACTTGAAATGTTTCCCTTTCCAGGGCAGGATGGGCTACCGCAGGATATCCATTTCTCCCTTGCTTTTTCAACTTGGGAAATGTATGCAGTCTCTGAAAATTCCTTATTTGATAAATTATGTTGTTTGCATAATTTATTGATGATGTGCTGAGGAACATATCTATGTAGAAGATGAGTTGTTCGATTCCGATACCTTTTATGGAGTTGTTTATATCGATCATCTGCAATGATTATTTGCTGCGCAAAAATAGTATGCTGGAATTTAGTCTCCTTATCAAAAGGCAATAGAATGGCATCTCTCAATGTTGTTGTAAATGTATGGACAAGAGATACAACCATCTTTTGCATGACCTCCTCATCAACCTTTCGGTATTGTAAGTGCGGAGGTGCAATAACACATCTTGTTACGTCAATGGAAAAAATGTTCTCATTGAACAAAAAGTATTTGATCTGCTCTTGTTGAACTTCTTTTGAACTTTTGAAGCTCTTAGTCACTTTCCATAGCATCGCTTTAGAAGGAATTCCTTTGAGTTGTTTGAAGGAAGATTTGTCCACATATTTTACAATATATTGGAGAAATGCTCTTTTGTTGTACGTACGAATCTTTTCATGGCATACCTTTATCAGCTCCTTATTAATATTCATGTAATTCAATATAGAGGATGTTTTCCCAGCCAACATTCTTTTCCTCCACACCGAAAAAATTCATTTCTTCAAGGATGACGCGGTTTCATATCCGGAACAATTAGAAACCTCATACAAGGGAAAAAACCACCCTTGCTTCGCACAGGAAATCGGATCTGGATCGAGACCACTTTTCATTAGATCTGGTCGATAATTACAAACCATAAGATCAAGTTGGAAAAGGCAACAGTTTTCACCATTGACCGCTTCAACTTGAACTTGCAATTGTTCATCAAATTCAACGGGATCTACATATGTCAATATTCCAAATCTAGTATGAGCTCCATCATCAGTCAAGCAGAAAATATATAAATTCAAGTACAAATTATCTGGTTCTTCCATCTCAACATACCATCCATTTCTGAATGGCCGAAGGTATTAGTGATATGTTATCAATTCAAAGAAAGGGATTTCCTAGTAGTTACTGAGGCTCAACAACGCAGCCATACTTTATCTACAAAACAGTCACTATTAAGTAGTCAATATAAGAATGCATACAATGTCTATAATTATAAATTAGTGTTTTAATATTAGATGTATACTTGCAAATATTCATGCTAATGATCGATGGTAAAGGAATGACCCCTCATTTTCAAAATCAATTGATTGATTAAGAACAAATCTACTTAGAATTATCCATGAGAGATCGAATGCACATTTTACAATAGTCACTTGAGATAAGGATCGATCATAGAATGAGCGATCATCATAGAAGGGGCAGCCGATCCTTCTTGTTTATGTGTATGAGTTAATCACATGTTTTGTAATCGAGTTTAAGTGAGTTATTGTATTTAATTTATATGTATGTGAATGGTAATTTCACATTGATTCATTGGAATACAAATGCATGATTGTGAAGAAGAAACACATAGTTTGACGAATTCGTGGCTAACTGGTGAATGCAGTAGAGATTCAACGTAGTTATGTATACTGTGATAGCTGCCAAGTGCCAAGACATATGGTGTTCTATCCCATTAGTTAGTTGATGTTAAATAGAAGGTTATGCGAAGATCGTAACGACATCCCTGCATCGCCATGGTTAAGAGAATCTTGATTATGCAACCCTCGTATTCGCTTCAGGTTAGACTTCAACCTATTTACAAGGTGAATGAAGGGTCGGCCAACCCTTATTATCCTCAGTCTTGTTTCAGTGTTCACCATTCTTCATATACATGAATTGACACCCTCGCCTTCAGAGGTTGAATATTTGGACAAAAGTATATGCAGGCCACCCAATAATTTGAAAATATTTCTGGTATAAAAAATGGAATTTACATGCATTGAATAGATGACAACCTTAATTAACTAAGATTGCACAATTACTGGACAACAAGCTCAACAAATCATACAGAGATAACAAAAAAACTTATTAAAGAGTATTGATTGGATTGTTTCTTATCTCTTCTTTTCCACCAAACCAAAGCATTTTGACTATAACTAAATGGCTACCTTGACTTTGTTAAAAATTCCCATTCAATGAAGGGGCGGTTGACCCTTCTTCTACCAAGTATTATTTTCATAATAGTTCTAGACTGCAAGAAGGGTCGGCCAATCCTTCTTGTGTTCAACATCCTGGATACAAGTGAAGTCCTGGACATAGGTGTTCACAAATTTATACTAAACAAAGGGGCGGTCAATCCTTCTTGTCGGAGGTCGGAAGTCGGGATCAATATTGTTTATATGTTATAACTTAGCCAATATCCATTCCCCACTATTTACTGTGGAAGTCGGGAGTCAGGAATTGTTATCCCATCCCACAATATGTATTGTGGTTTACGGGATAGCGGAATTGATGGAACGTTTTAAGAAATCTAGGTATCCGCAATATATTTGCGTCTTTAGAAAAGGCGATGAAATCCTCATGCGGGGTGCAAGAAGGGTCGGTTGATCTTTCTTATGCCAAATATTCTATTCAAAGTAGTTATAGGGTGCAAGAAGGGGTGGTCGATCCTTCTTGTGTTCACCATTCTGGATACAGGTGAATTGTAACATATAGGTGTCTACAGTTCTCTACTAAACGAAGGGGCGACTGATTCTTCTTATTGCAAGTCGGGATAGATATTGTTGATATGTTATAACTTAGCCAATACAACAATCCCAACTCCTCATTGAAGAAGTCAGAAGTCTAGAATTGTTGTCCCAGCCTAGGCGGGTTGAATATTTTTACAATTCACTCATAAATGAAGGGTCGTCCAACCTTTCTTCTGCCCAGTATTCTATTCACAATAGTTCTAGATTGCCAGAAGGGTCGATCGATCCTTCTTATGTTCACCATTCTGGATATAGGTGAATGGTTGGATATATTGACAATTTTATAATAAACAAAGGGGTAGCCTATCCTTCTTTTCGGATGTCAGAAGTCGGGATAAATATTTTTTATATGTTATAACTTAGCCAATTTCCATTCTAGGATGAATTGTACATTAATTTGGAAAAAAGAACATTGAAAATATTTAATTGTGTGTATCAGACAATATAAAATGAATTCTAACTCAGATATTACAGTCAACTATGAGGCAAAGCAATAAGATGGTGTAACATGAAATACATTCACAAAAGATAAATTAAAAGACTAAAGAAAGTAACATATGAATCTCTATTTCGGATATACTTGTAATTCTGTTATTCATTAAAGTATTCAAAAAATATTACGTCACTGTATTTTTCGCTCTCGGATCCAACCCCTATTACTTTGTAAAACCAAAATTATACAAAATGTTCTTTGAATTCTTCGCTAAAAAAAGAAATTTCAAAGAAATATACCAATGGGACATGCAAATCTATTCTCAAATATTTATTCCTGACATAACCTGTGTTTTGGTTTCCCAACTGTTTCAACAATTTTCCATTGCTCTTGAGTTGGGATTTCATAATCCATCATTTCTTTTACCATCACCTCCAATTCTATGCATTCTGTGTAACATACATCTAGCAGACCCTTCTTAATCATTACAAATTGTTCAAGTATTTCAAAATCATCGGTCAATTTATCAATTATTGTCTTTCCAATTAATCCTTTGACCATGACATAAAATCATAATTTATCCTTTCAGCCTCTTGGAAATCCATAATCTTCAGTAATGTTTCTACTACAGAGAGGGCTTCCTTATTCTTAATGATGAATGGACCAACTTTAAGAGGGAATTTCACATCCAATGCTTTTTTGAAAGCATAGAAATGTTCTTCTTCGGAATGCAACCTTTGTCTAATAAATTCCAAGGCAAAAACCCTCACTGTTAAAAAGGTTGGCAACAGATATGGTGCTCCAGTAAAACCATACAGCCTAATAATAGTATGTTCTCTATACAAGAACAAATCACCTGTTTGGCCTTAAAGTGTAGGATGCAAAGTTTCTTTCATTTCTTCTAACACTCGGGGCATTTCAACATTAAAAACAATTCTGTAAACTTCTGCCATGATTTTATGGGTGAACTCAAACATATTGACCTGTTTAGGAAGGTCATAAGAAAATATGGTACCAAGAAACTTGGATTCCAAAATGTTTGAACACACGAACAACTTAAGGAGATATGACTGATATCTGAAATGATTCAACTGGTTGAATTTCACCAACTGGACATGAATCGCTTCAGCTAGGAATTCATCAAAATTAAAACAACACACTGGACTCGACTGTGACTCTGGTGAAATTACTTGGAGAAGGAAACCTAACATAAATTTCGTGATTGACTTATCACTATCTAGCCCTAAAATTTGACTCAAAAGGACATAACTAACTGGGTATCTCGCTGAAAGACACCAATACTCAAAGGGAACGATAGGCTTTCATGCGACTGACCATCTTTCAAGACTTGTAATAAAAAATTGTCTTTTTCTGCAGGACTGTAGTTTCTATAAAACTTTGCCAAATTTTCTTCGTTAAATGACTCAGGGCTTTTGGGAAATGTTTCAAGTAAATGTATAACCTCACGGACAGTTTGCACATTTATTCGGCATAGAATTTTGGTCGTTTTTACATTAATGATTACCCTTTCTC
Source organism: Larix kaempferi (assembly GCA_027924585.1). Lineage (NCBI taxonomy): Eukaryota > Viridiplantae > Streptophyta > Pinopsida > Pinales > Pinaceae > Larix > Larix kaempferi. Next base: position 257,224 of record BSBM01002380.1, on the reverse strand, counting down.
CCTGCGAATAATTCACCGCACACCAACAAACAAATTTGGGGAAGTGTAGGATTTGTTCGACACAAAAATAGTATAGAAAATAACCAAAAAAATTAAATACATCCTTTCCCTGCGACTTAAACTGTGAAATACTACACACAGACAAAACAGGGTCGAAAATATCCCTTTCCCTGTCAAATATAGCTTCTCATTTTCATCTGACCTTTCATTGAAGAGAAGAAGGTCATGGGTTTTCTCCATTTGGGACACAAAATCTAAACACTGAGGGTTTCGAGATACTTGTGAATTGAGCTTCTTGCGTGAAGCGAGCTTCTTACGTGCTGTGAGGTGAGCTTCTTGCGTGTAGTTGTTCCAGTTGATGAAGACAACGACGTGTTTCCCGCGGGTTCTTTTCCTCCAGGAAATAAGCGATAAAACATTTTTTGAAATTTCGAACAATCCTTTTATAGAACATATGCTTAGGTGGTTTCGGAACCTGCGATTAGCAGTTTAAATTTAACTGCTTTTTATAGCGGACTCCACCAATGCTTGCCACATGGTAAGCAGTTTTATTTTCGCTCCACCTTCTCCAAGTTTAACCAACGTGCACTTTCTAGCGCGGGAACCCATTTCCACCATCGATTTGCTTCTGGGTGGGAACCTTACATGTTTCTGCATCATTATTCTGCCACGTTGCTACACGTTTGCAACTTTTAGTGTGAGTCGTCCAATTTTTTAGCGCCTTTTCCACCTCCGCCCTTGGAGTGAGAGACATTATGTAGAGACCTTAGAATAGTGACAATATTTGCATTGTTCCTCTCTATAAACATTAATAAGCAATGTTATATTAATGTTAAATAACCCAAGAATCTAGATAGAATAAATTTAAAAAACATAAACTGACAAAAATGCTAACAATTATATGACGAAATCACTTGTTTGATCAATTATACCAATTCTAGACATTGTTTGTAGATGGGTTTTGTTATCACACAACTTGTAGTTGCCCCTAGTGGTATCCCATCCGGGACGGTAGAGGAGATAGGCAACTAAAGAGGTGACCCAAGAGATGCCACGGTTCCCAATGCAATGTGGGAGTCACGTCAACCGAGGCACTCTTCGCTTTAGGTCAAGGTGAAACAAGACCTAGGGGGAGACCCTATAACCAATCACAGTTGATTGGACCCAAACAAAGGTTTCTAAGGATAAGTAAATGAAGAGTTACGGAAACCAATGCAAGGTTGAGTGGACCTAGATGTCAAAGTATGGTTGAAGGTGGTTTGGGAGATTGTTAGTGTTTCAATCGATGTATGATTTAGGCCACATAATTAGGTATAATGATAAGGTACATCACCATATGCTACACAAGTGGATCCTACTTTCTTGGGATATGTGAAATGGCTTGATGTGGACCCTTAAGGTGAAGCTAAGGGAGGCAATTGGTACTAGAGGTTATGTAATGAGTAGATCTATGGATCTAAGTTAATTTTAGGAGTACCCATGTACCAGATCTAAGGTTTGACACAATTCCCAAGGAGTGCGACTTGCTTTGAGGAGGACTAGTGCCTTGCTGGATGGGCTAATGGGGTCAAAAAGTATGTCAAAGTGTAGATCGGGACACCTAGAAGCCAAGTCAAGTGGGCTAAATGAGATCTAATGGTTGGATTTTGCTAGATCTAGGTTTTTCAAGAAAAGACCCTAAGTGGACCGCAATCCCTTGAAACAAGGAATGCTACCCCCAAGGCGGATCGTGACAAAAAGATAGTCTAGACCTAGGTTTCAAGGTATGGACGTTCCAAATCTCCAAAAATCCCAAACACCCACTTCCTCAAAGTGGACAAACTCACCTTCCCCAAGTAGTGCGACTTTGTTCAAGGAGGGCTAAAAGGTGGGTTTGGTGGACCAAATCAAGTCCAATGGCCACCAAACTATAGATCCTAGTAGTTAGTACCCCGATCTATGTATGTCCCAAAAATCAAGTCAATCCAAGGGCTAGATCTTAGTAGATCTGAGTTTTGAGGTGCCAAGAAATTCAAAAGGGGGTTTTAACCCCTTAAAACATGGAAAGATGTCCACAAGGTAGAATTCACCAAAGTAAGGATCTAGGGGTAGGTTATCAAGTGTCTAGATTGCAAATCAAGTGGGATCTATCCTACCCATGTGCTAGATCTAACCAAACAAGCCTCTCACTAGGAAGTGCGATTTGGGTTCAAGAGGGCTTTTTGCCTTGAAAAGTGGGTTAATTTTAAGCCAATCACCACCAAACTCTAGATCCAACTAGGGGTGGATGCTATAGAGGTGGGTTTTCAAGATCTTCTCAAAAGCAATGCTAGATCTAAGTAGATCTAAGAAATACCAAAAACAAGGGTTTTAATTAATTAGGTTTTTTATGATCTAGAAATTATGGATGATTCAAGGAAGAAGAAGATCATACCTCTTGGAACATACCTGGATGAAGAGATGAATGCTAGTTGAGACGAGGATTACTTTTCCAAAGATCAAATGAAGAATTGTTGAAGCTCTCTTGCCAAATCGATTTTCCCAAGCCACATATAATTCCTTCTAACCTGTCAAGCCAAGGAGCAAAGCATCAATCAGTTTAACATGTTGAAGGTAGATACAAGCAAGAGAGAGAGAAACATAGAATAGTTGACACAAAGGCAAAACTAATCCCTGTCAAACCAAAACGACTTCTTCCAAGCTTGAAGGGCAAGCCTCCCCACCAATTCGCCCTTGTCCAAAATCGTCCTCTTAACCTGTAAATAAGATATGGCAAATATGCAAGATAACTACAATAGATCCTCCAGTGCAATGGACAAAAGCATTTACAATCGAAACAACCAACATCCACTCCAATCCAAGCATGTACTCCAAAAGATAGAAATTTTATTCCAAGAGCCAAGAGCCAAAAATCTCTAGATGAATTTTACAATGAGAGGCTCCCTCCTTAAATAGGATGGGGAAAGAGTACAATCCTAACCACTTTTTACATGAGTGGCTAAGATTAAAAGATCACAAGATCTAATCAACGGCTAACAATAAATCATAACAATATATCACATGGATCACCCAACATAATGATAGCGCCCTCACTAAATGGTACAATAAGAGGGTGACGTCATCCACTAGAGAAATATAAGTACCAAAATCCACCTCATGGTGACTAGGACATGACAATATAAGCACATGGTGGGGCTAGGAGGCATCAATCCTTACTAGCTCATCCCCAAGGCACAATAAAATAATAAAATATGTCCAAGATAATATAAATGATCAAAACTGTCCTCAGAATCCATGACAGTCAAGTAGTAAATGTCCTCCTGTGATCAATGTGGGCATACCCACATGGTGAAAACTGACTGGAAGGTAGTGATGCCACCCTGGAATACCTCTGTGAAGACCAAATGCCAAAACCTTGCCTCAATTGCCCAAATCGATTTCCTCAGTGACCACTTTATCCCATTTTTTAACTGCATCGGTAACTGTGAAAGTGCCAAAACTGCCTCCTAGGGTACCAGCGCTATCCATCTGAGCCCACCAGGCTCTCCATAAGGGGGGGTAAATGGTAAAAACAAGTGGCTGGACCACCCCCTCCATCATAAGCGCCCTAGGTGAACTGGCCAATCATGGCCCCTGCTGCTCAGGCTAGGAAATCAGCCCCAAATCTGGTCAACAAGTGTAAAACTGCATCAATCACTGTCAGAAGTGCCTGGAACTGAAAGATAAGTGTCTCAATGGATCCAGAAGACCCAATTCCACTAGAAATGTGTACTCATACACCATGGGTTGCCCTAATGGGCCAGCTGTAGGGTCCACCATATATGGACAATGTATAATCTGTTGATCTGAAGTAGTAATAAAACCTGCTGAACTAGATCAATCATCATCTGCATCATATGTCCATCATATGATATCATCATCAAGCATGTGGGACCATCAATCATCATCAAATAGGCATCTATACATGGCCCACATCATCACAGGTCCCCATAATATATACAACCAAGGATAAATCACATCAGTAGACTAAGACATGCTTCTCTAATCATTTTCACAGCCTAGCTCAAAGTATAAGATCCATTCATTGGCATTAATTAAGTTAGCATATTCCGTTTTTATATAAAATTACTTGCACAATAGTTCAAATGACAAACTCACCCATTGGACATGGTCAAACTGCTAGTGAAGGATGAAGGCTAGGAACAAGGTTGGGCAAAGGGGTTGACCTGTCTAACTCAACTCAAAAATACATTGGACTGGGGGAAAGGGGAAAGCTACAAAATCTGTGCTGGACAAAAGAACACGGGGATGGCTGTGTCTCACAAATGGATAAGTTGTTTAGAGAGTGCTTATTCAACTTAGGCATCATGTCTAGATCAAGTTGATCCAGGTTCATTAGGATCATTCAATTTTATTCCATGGCCTTTTTGGCCTACATAACCCTCCGGATTTCAGATGTGCTAAGAAGCACAACTAGTTGTAGCTTGCATCCAGGGCATGTTTTTTCAAATATTTATAAGGTCAACAATTGTTTAGATATAGATTTTAAGAACCACTGCTTTTGGGACCTTTCTTATACTCTTCGAGGAGTATTTTTAGCTGTTCATCGCTCTTGCCCCTTTTTTATTTCCATGGGCGAATTTTTTTAGTTTCCATAGGTAGAACATGAGCTTTCAGTTTTATCCAACAACATCTCAAGTGACTAGGGGGAGTTCGAGCCAATGCCAAACATCGGGACAACCGACCAAAATGATTTAGGCCTACAATCCAACTCACCAAGGGCAAGTTTTGTCACCAACTCAGAGCCGAGACACTGAATATACAGGGATGCGGTCCAAACACAGAGGTAGAAAAATGGGGAAGTCCTCGGTATCAGAAAGTCAAATGAGACATGTCAAGGCTTAAAGTCAAATAGGAAGGTCATGTATGGATGGAGTCAAGTAAAGATGGAGCCTACACTAGCAGACAACTGGTGTCGGGAAAGACCATATCTATTTAAGGTAAAAAACCAGTGGGTTTTGTTAAATGACCTAAATGTGCAAGCAATTGTCCATTTTATGATTTACAGTTCATTTTAAATAGTTTGCCACATCAGGAATAATATACCAAGCACATGCTATGATCATGACTAAATCAACAAGATAATAATCCATAGTCAGTGAGAACATATCCATAGATCATACAACATCATCATAATAATAATCATCATGCATCATCTGAAACACTGCTGAAATACATCTCTAAGCACTGAACTGAAACTGTATGGGATAAAGGGTCACATCAGTCATCAAATCTGAACTTTCAAGGCTCAGCCTTGACACAAGGTCATACATAAATCCGAATAATATACTGCTGATCATGAGTGATCCAAAATATATGGCCATGCTCTGGAATAATGGAAGCTCTGGAATGTGCAGATATCTGTTGTACAAGAATAGTAGCCCTACTACTATGGTGTGATAACAGGTTTGTAGAAGATCTAGTGTAACATGGGAAGAAGTCGATGAAGAGGGAGAGATGACCATATTAGGAGATAAGAAAAGTGTAAACAATAAGATCAATCTTCCAAGATGGCATTGAGATGAAACATTAAATTAGGAAAAGAAGGAGAGATCACATGTCATAGCAATAACATCTAAGGTTGGTGTTGTTTTTTTACTCAACCCATGTCATATTAGCTACATAATTCTATTGTTCATGTAGTGTCCCTTTTTAATAAATTTGCTAAAATTGGAAAATTGCAATTTTTGGCCAATTCAACCCTTAGACTATTAATGACTCGAATGCTTCCAAATGGCTCCAAATGCTTCTGATTTGGGTCTGAACATGTTTGAAATGTATTCGGACATAAAAAGCGACAAAATTTGCATCGTTCCTCTCTACAGCTTTTAATAAGCAATGTCTAACTGAGATAAACCAAGAACCCGTATAGAGGAAATTGTAGAAACATAAAAAATACCTGACAATTTGAAAAAATCATTTGAAAAATATTCATAACCATTGAGGTGTAATATGACACATTTATGAATTTATTATAGGATTGGAAACTTCCAAAAGACTTCAACCACTTGCATTTACAATTAGAGAAAGAAAGGCATAATTACTAGGAAAATCTATGTTGAAGCCCCCAAGGGTAGATGGATCCAAAAGACTCTTTTAAAGGATTTCGAATTGGGTCTGAAGGTATATGAAGGGTATTAATACATAAAAAGGAACCTCATCGGTGATTGTAGACTAATATCAGAATACGTCTACAACATCCATTTAACTTCAGGAGATGTTGCGGAATTTTACTAGTCAAATCGAGGTTCAAAACCCCCAAGGGTAGGGGACAAAGATGGCTTCCCAAATGTTGTAAGACCTTCCCAAATTTCAAAACAGAGACATGGTACTGATAAAGGACTTCAACGATCTCCCCAATGCATCATCAATTAGTTTCTATATGCTTCGTCAACTACCGTAATGACACTAGAAGGAAGTCTAGTCTTGTGCAATGTTAATGAATCAAACTTATTCATAACATAAATGACACTCCATACATCAACAAAATCACAAAGACTGACTTATACAATTCGAAATAATGTCTCTTCAAGCTCCGACAACAAGATATAGGGAAAATGGCACCATTTATGTATAATTTGTTTGGTATTTTTACATACTAAGTTTCACTTGGTATTTCGACCTGAGATTATTCCGAGCATTAAATACAAATCATATCTATCAGAATACAAATAAATGGATATACTTCGACCATCACAAAATCCACTCTCCTTCTTAAATTGTTCTTGCGACTTTTATAAACTTCTCAATTCCTCCATGGGTACATCTTAGGACTGATTACACTATCTCTGAAAAACCTGTCGTGGCATCAACCGAATCTGATGAAGCATCACTCAATAGCTTTAGGTTCGATGCCATAGGTGTGGCCATGGCCTTGCAGTCCATCAGCGCGAACCGCTTCAGGATATCTATTGCATACTTCTTTGTCCAAGGAAGATTCTACCCATACTCTGCCACACCTCCATGCCTAGAAAATTAATTAATGCTTCGTACCCAAGTCCCTTATCTTGAACTCGGCAGCAAGCTTCCTCTTCGTGTCAGCAATCAAACCATCCTCAACTGTCACAACCAAGTCATCCACATACAGTAGGAGTAATATCATTGGATTTCCTTCCTCAACCTACTAGTGAATCGTACAAGGCTTTCTTTAGGAATCACTAGAATCTGATTTACTCTTGGTAAAGCCCAAACTAGTCAAGAAACTGTCAATTCTACCGTACCATGCCTTGGGTGCCTATTTTGAATCGTACACGGCTTTCTTTAGTTTACACACATGAGTCTCCCTATCATGTGTCTCAAACCCGAGCGTTGCTCCACATACACTCCCTCTCCCACCACACCATAATTCAAGAATGTTGTCCACATATCCCGTAACTTTGTAGATGCCTTCTGTCTCTACCAGAACATTGTTAAGAGTGTGCACAGTCTACTCCAACATGTCATCAAAGAGGTTTCATTCTAGATAAGTAGCAATGGAATGTTGTACAGTACCATAGACCACTTAGTACCCATTACTTGCATATATTAAGTAGTAATCTCTTGTTCATAACTTAATGCAATTTTTTTCTAAGTTAACATGCATAATATACATCCTAAATCTAGGAACATAAGTATGCATATGAGTGAACAACATTAATTTATTTAAGTAATCATATATTATACAAGAAATGATAATTCAAATACTTATCTGAGTTGTTTGGTTGTTGGGTGGACTCCCTCTCAATCTTTGCTTCCTTGTAGGAAGTACTAGAGTCTCTAACAGAGTGTTCTTCTTCTTGTGGGAGCTGCTTTTGTTCCTGGAACAATCTCTTTCTTGTGATGACGATGCTCCCTCTTGTTGTAATTCTTCTTGGTGTGTGCTGTGAGAGCTTGGTCTTCACTACTCATGTTTTCTTTTCGAGCTACAATTCTAGCTTCTTCCCATGAACATTCCTCCCACAGCCTACTGAACGTGATGAGCTTCTTCCTAGCACAAATTCCTTGGATGAAGGAATCCCATGACCTAGGAGGACCATTCAAGGTGGTCATCACTATTTCTCCATTCTCTATATTATATTCTTCAATGGCTTCAAGTTGTTCTTTTATCTGAGAGAGCCTGACCTTTGTAAAGTGTGACTTTAGGGATGACACATGTGGTATGAGATGGTCCTTGATATAATCTGCAATGATCCTTGTGGCCTTTACCAAGTTCTTCTTATGTAAGGCCTTAGCCTCATCTCCCTTTGGGACTGGAACCTCTTCACTTATGTCAGTATCCAATTCAATGAATTCTCTTCTAGGATTAACCCAATCATATACTTCCATGTTCTAAAGTTATCAACCCCTTCAGGCTTATCCTCAGGCTTGGTGTGGTGAGACATATTAATGAGAAACTCAAATGGAAATAAAAGATTTAGATCTTACCATTGGATTTTCAGTTGGATAGGGTTTGACAGAGAAACATTAAAAATCCAAACTTGAAAGTTCAAACTTCTAGCTGGACATCCTCAAGCTTGGTGTGGTGAGACATCTTAATGAGAAACTCAAATGGAAATAAAAGATTTAGATCTTACCACTGGATTTGGAGTTGGCTAGGGTTTGATAGAGAAACCGCAAAAATCCAAACTTGAAATTTCAAACTTCTGAATGGACATGGAGATGCAATTGACTGAGGTGAGCATGCTGGTGTGCTCATATTTTGAAAACTCCACAAATTGGTACTAAGGCAAGTAGAGTAAACACTCCACTAGCATAGGCAAGGTACAAGCTCTCCAAATTGCAAAGATGCAAATAAAAATGATCAAAAGCTACTCTCTTTCTTTGTTCTCGTGAGTTTTATAAACTTCTCAAGTCCTCCATGGGTCAAATTCCTTCAAAAGGATTCATCCCAACTCAATTTGGGAAGAGATTACAATGTGTGCCACTTGTCCAACAATTCTTAGTGACTCTCCTTAATATTCGCTCATTTCGAATGGATGTCTCTTTGGATGCCCTAATTCCCTTGTGCACCTTAGTTCTTGAAGGCTATTTTTATCCCTAACATGTCATATATTTCAGATTTAGGCATTCAAGTCTGATTTGTGTCATAGGTTTCATAGCATCTTCATCATTGTTGTCATACTGGAGGCTAGGGAATCTATCCCAAGTGTCACAATTCTTCTAAGATGCCTCTTCCTCTTCCACGGGACTTATTCTTCCACTCCAATTCAACCTTTAAACATGACTCATGCCAGCATGAATAATACCTCCTAAACTAACCCAAGTATGTTACCCTTCATCTCGAACTCAAATTGGTGAGAGAATCATGCCAAGTGTAGTGGGGAATCTTGCCACAAATGGGTCCCACAACCTCTTAATATGTGTCCCCATGGTCCAAACTATGCACAATGGCCTCTCCAATTCCCAATTAGGATGGGAATCTTTCAACCCTCGAAATTGGTACTAGGAAAGTAGAGTAAACACTCCATAAGCATGGAAAAGTTATGCTCTCCAATATTCAAAATGAGAAATGATAAAAAAACCACTCTTCAATGGCATAGATATTATTGGTGATTGTATTGGAATATTCCATGGTAATGATATTGGCATGAGATCCCTCTAATGTTTTGGAATGTACTATGAGTTCTATGATGTAAGGGTTTGAAGGTGAAAATAAATGAAGTCTATTGGTGATTATTTCTGGATTTTGATTACACTCTTTGGAGGCATATTGTTCTTCTTATTCATATTAGGGTGGCAGGATCGAGCAAGGATATGATATTGAAGTCTCCTTTGGGTTGGTGCTCATAATCTTAGGGAGTTGGGGATTCCATCCAATTGGTGCTAGTAAAGCTATTGAGTTAGAATTTACTGAGGTTTGAAGTCTTATCTATAGGTTGGAAATTATGAAAACCAAGGGGTTGTAGCCTCATTCTAGATGGAGATAGTAAACCAAGGAGTTGGAGCTTCCTCAGGTTTCTAGCGTCCTTCGAGTTGGTGCAGTTAAATCATGGAATCAATTCCTTCAAGAGAGTCTGATAGCTAAACCGAAGATCTCTAGAGCACATGGACAAAGATGAAAGTCTCTACTCCACAAATGGGGTTTGACTGTTCTATCATGGATCAAATTCTGATCTAATTGGATTATAAAAATGAGACTCCATTTAAATGCACAAGGTTTTGATATCTAGAAATCTGTTCTAAATTCTTACATCACTCTAAAAAGACTACAAAAAGCTGCATCCATGAAGGATCAAACAAATAATAATGCAATGGAAATGGATATCGTGTTGCATATAATACATGATCATGTGAAAGATAAATTTGGAAGGTGTTCATCAAGTGGGACAAGGTACAAAATCTCTGCATAAAGGATCCCCATTCTTAGCATTATTTTTGTCCTGAGTACCTAAAAAGATAGGGTAAATAGTTCATGAGCTTTGGAGTCCAAAGAAGGCTTAAAAAGTATAAGGGAAGTAAGCTTAACACCTTAGTGGGTCTACAAAATTATGCCAATAGGCCCAAGCGCCTAAAATATTAAGCAGAGGCGCTAGAGCATCAACTACACAACACATTAGGTGACGATGAGGGCGATATGCGGCAGGTGTTGGTTCATCCAATAATAATAAGAGGTGCGAGGGGGGAATCAATATTGACTTTTTCAACCCTTTTATATAAAATTAGTATTAGGCACAAGTTAAATAATCATTCCCAATGTGAATAGGACAATTAAAAATTTGAACACACCGATAAAAAATTGTTCTACAAGCACCAATTTGATGGAGAACTTAATCCCATGAATTCTTCTACCCCTACAGAAAGGATGATCCTACACCCCTAGTTTTCTACCCTACTAAACAGACAAGGATGCCCCACCACCCTAAATCTCTACCCACGACTGGAAGGAGGCAACAATTCCCTTAGAAGGCTTGAACCTGCCCCAAGAAGCACCCAACAAACCTCTAATTTATGATCTTTGCTTCGGATTCTCAGATCTTGCTTCTGATATGCAATTACCAAAACTTGATAGAAACCTATGGTCCTCTTCATACATTTGACTTGTATGGTTATATGTATTTTCCAAGAACTTTATTATTTGAGAACTTTATTAAGGAAAGTCATGCATCTTCATAAAAAATATATTGGATCATGCATCGATTCATCATTGATCTTCATAGTCTTTCAATCTTGTTTTAATTAGTAAGGAATTACTAATTATGAACCCTTGCCATCAATATGTCACATCAGTTAAATGAAAGGGTAATGTATTTGACCCTTACTGTCCTATAACGTGCTATAATAGTCTTTCAATTGCTTTGATCTTTGCAATTTATGAATGCATCTGATTTGTTGGTTCAGATTTTTCTTAACTCATTGTTTGGATGTTATTATGTATTAGGTAATTATGTTGTGATTGTGTAATTGAAAGGTGTTTTCCACTGTGCATGTGCAGGTTGACGTGGAGAAGCCACGTGGGAAGGAAGTCTGGCGCGGAGGAGACATGTGGGTAGGAGCGCCGACGTGGAGGAGTTGCATGTGCAGAAGGTGTGATGTGAACCGACGACATCATATCCACACGTGCCAGTGATCGTGATGGATGGGTGAAGGTGGGTTCACAAATGGAGGAAGGTGGTTTTCCTTATCGCCCTTCCAACTTGCGAAATCATGTGGTGCTACCATGTGGAGAGCGGTTTTAGATTCCGCAACCACCCATCCCGTCATCCTAGTGCACATGTTCGGGATGCGGATCAAACGTGGGACCCTTTATCTTTCCCCACTCGATTGATCTTTTCGGCTATTTAAAATGGTTTGTACATTGTCATGGAGGTGATCCTAAGGATTGTATCACTCGTGTGAATAATTTCATCACGTTTATGATGGATTGTGTTTTATGTGTCATGATGTACAGATGATGTCCTGCCACACTGTGATAATTAATGTCACGTTTATGATGTATTGTGTTTATGTGTCACTACGTACAAATGATATCCCACCACACTGTGATAATTAATGTCACCATCTTTTCTGCATTGATATCCCGCCACACTGCTCTAGCTTCCCACCGCCTACATTGAAACTTAATGTTCAAACTCTCTGTGTTTGCCAGTTTGGAGCTCTGTTTTCTCTCAGGACCGAGGTTTTCTTTTGCTGAGGTGGAACTGAGAAGAGGGTTGGGCGGGTAGAGCAGTAAGATTGGTTTGAAGAATCGACTACTAGTTTTTCAATTGGTAGGTATTTATATTATTCAAACCATAAATCTAAATCTATAATAGAGCATGCTTATTCAGCCTCCGCGCTAAAAACCATATCTTCCATGGTTGTCAAAAATCAATGCAATGACAGTTTCAAGTTCATAGTAATTTAAAGTCGTTGAACGTTTTAGATTCTTCAGATTTCCTTCCACCCATGTCTGTCTTCTTCAGATTTCCAGAATTTATTTCCACCCTTGTCTATCTTCTTCAGATTTCTAGAATTTATTTCCACCCTTGTATATCTTCTTCATAATTTATTTACAGTCCATTAATATGTATTCACATTGTTATATTTGTAAAATTGTGCGTTACTCATTATTGGGCTAAATTAACGGAATTAACAGGTTTAATGTCGATTGCCACCAGCTTGCATACGTTTTCTGTCTGGTGATGTAGCGTATTATTTTCATATATTCCATATTGTTTTCTGCAAATCCTCTAGCATCTTGCTAGTTTTGTTGGAAAAAGATAGCGACAAATGAACTCGGAAATTGAAACATGTTTTTTGTTTTTAATATCATTTTGCTATTAATATTCACTACAGTATACTGATCTATGTAAACGTTATACTTTGTTTGAAATATTTGAAATTGATAATTTATGTCTTAATTTATATAATATTGATTACATTTCTTTTATAAATATATACAATTTAAGTCTTTAATTTAATTGAATAAAATTAAGCAATCAAATAGCTTTAAATAAATTGATTAACGTATAATTGTTTGCCAATACACTATCTTGGCTAGAAAAGTCCCATGTATTGGGTAGTTTGATGTGGTGTATGACTCAAATTGTTGGATGCAATGAGAACACATGTGAGTCTTGCATACGATACCAAGGAACTTAGTTGAAGAGATAAAGCTGATAAAAATGTTCTTAAAATTCAATGAATTTTAGCAAAAAATTGGTGAAAATTGGTGAATACCCTTGTCTATCTTAATTTGCAGGTTGATAATGAAGAAAAGAAAACAATCCATTAATATTGGGCATTGGTCATAAATGAATCCAATATCACTTTTAGCACAAAATTAGTGAAATTATACTTAGATGCAGTAAACCGGAGCATAAACATATGAATTTTGATTTAATATTACTTTCATGAAAGCATGAAGAATAACACAATGGAAAATATTTACTAGAAATGATAATTAACAGAGAAAGGAAGAAAATTTACAAACTATCATTTAACTGGAAATAACAATTAACAGAGAAACTAGGAAGTAAATTTACAGATTGTCATTAATGAATAGTTTTGTCATCAATGGTACAATTATATTCAACACATTCCAAGCAACACATGCATGCCTTCCCAGTTCCCAGGCACACCATAATGCTAATTAAAATTTAAGCAGCATACCGTGTTGGAAAAGGAATTTAATAGTGACGACAATGCAGATAGTGATGCCATTAGTTGGAATGATTCTAACTGCGATTAACTAGACAGAAACATTCTTTCTTTTAAAAAAAAATAAGAACAATATACTTTTGGGTTTGCTCTTCCCGAGAATGACGTGAATGATATAGCAGCTTCTACTTCGTCAAGTGTAGCACAAATCAAGTCTGGAATAATCCAAGCCACATGGAACAATCTGAGCGTTCCACGTGTCACCCTCAAGACTAGATTTTGATATTTGAACGACAAAATTTACAAACATTTTGCTACAAAGAGTTTGCTATCAAGTCAAAATTTTGTTAGAAAAAGTGAGGTCTCTCTTTTGTCAGGTTGTTCCATTCGAGGTGTTGGAAGTAGATGCTAAGGAGAAAGAGCATCCGCTCCTTCACCCAGGGATGATTTGTTTGGAGTGGCTAAAGTAGATATCGGCACTTTAAACACATATTCCATAGGAACATTGCTTCACACGTTTTGCTGGAAAGTGGAAATATGCACAGAGAAATATTGGTCGCTCTTTCTCCAAGTTCTATTTTTACAATTCCCTCGTAAAAGAAGGTGCGGATGATCCTTCTTCTTCCCAATATTTTTTTTCATTATAGCTTGAGACTGCAAGAAGGGTCGGTCGATCCTTCTTCGTCTTCACCATTCTGGATATCATTTAATTTCTAGATAAAAGGTTTTCACCTACCAGTCCAGTTGTCTTCAGTTTACACTTAGTTACACTTAGTTACACTCAGTTACACTTAATTACACTTAGTTACACTCAGTTACACTTAGTTACACTTAGTTACAGTCAGTTACACTCAGTTACACTTAGTTGCACTCAGTTACACTCAGTTACACCTACCAGAGTTAGTTTGACTGATGGTTGACAGTTACTTGAGCATTGATGACTCCACTGATGATGATGAAGACTTCCACTTGTGCTCCGATGACACTCTATTGATCTTATGATCACTCTAAGGGGCTAATTAGAATTGCCACCTTAGGCATTCAAATACTCTCTACCATTGTACTATTTATTTATCCATATTGTGATTAATTAACTAGTGTGTGTGAAGTATTATTACTTCTATCCGATTTCTACTGTATCATTATTCTGTTGCTCATTATATTGCATTAACCACTCTTTTTCTATTTTCCTGCTTAATCATAATTACTCTTGTGAGGTATACATCATCTCTTAGATATGCTGTGAGGATTTTCACATGGTATCAGAGCATGTTGAGAGTATTGTTTATCTCCATTCTTGAGATTTTTTTGCAGGTTATTACCAAGATTTCGAGTGGAGCAATTGCAGCAGTAGCAGTTGCAAATATTCTATATTGCTTTTGCAGGTCTTCTACAACTTCTATGTATTCATTAGGAATTACTCCTCTTGATCCACTCAACTATGATGAATGGAAACCAAGAATGATAGCAAACTTGAAGATCCATGATCTTTTTTATTGTTATTTTGAAAGAGAGTTTGAATCCCCTGAAGAGAAGATTGACTGGTTAAATAAAGGTGACATGCACTTTGAAGCAATAATGTTTTCTTTGTTTGCACAACATAGATTCCAATTCAAATACCATAATGGTGTTGAAACTCCAAAGGAGTTATGGACTCCAAAAGAGATATGGGCTTACCTGGATGGAAAATTTGGCAGAGAGAATGAAGGACTTGTTCCCAACCCATTCGAAAGCAAACAAAGTGATGGATTCGCTCCTCTTGATGGTCTCTCAGATCATGCACCAATATCATCTCATATTGAAGTTGTTGACAAAGAACTTGCAGATTCTACACTCATGCTCAAACTTTCTTCTCTTTCTGTGCCAGCTCACACTCTAGATCCTCTCTTGCACCAGCGATGGTTTCTCCTATGCTCAAACTTGCAGAAGGTCCTAAATCCTCTCTTGCACCAGAGTCTGTTGGTTTGCATCATGATCACATGATTATTTCGGAGGTAAAATCAGCTATTGGAGGTAATGCATTCACTCCTCTCAAGCAATCATCTCTTTTATACTACTATATGATCATTAATTCATGCTTTCAGAAGGTTATTGAAGATTATGGCCATTGACATTTGCTTGGGATAAATTCTCATGCAATTACTGGTTTTGATCTCACCTCTCATGGTTCAAAGGAGATCTCAAGAAACAATGATTCAAGTCTTGGATCTAATTTGGATTCTAAGCAATTACTACTTGGGATAATTTCTCATGCATATGATAGTTTTGATCTCACCCTTGTTGGTTCAAAGGAGATCTCAAGAAACTATTCTTCAAGTCTTAAATCTGATTTGGATTTCAAGCAATTATTATTTGATGGTTCTTTTTGGCATAATCTCACCCATGATTGTTCGAAGGGGAAGACAAAAGACTATCTGCATATTCATGATCTTGATCCTACCTCAGCTAATTCGAATCACAGGTTCAAGGATCATTCTCATACTATTGGATTTGTTCTCATCACATTCGAACTGAAGAGCAAGTACGAGCACATGCTTTTTGATCATGATCCACTTCTTCCCAAGAAGAAGATACCTCTAGACATATGACCAAGCATCACACTTGCTTGAGTTTGGAGCATTTATTTTTATGTGTGCATTACAATCTATTTTTTGAGGAGGGGGTATGTTTCCCATGAAATTTTCCCACTTCCTTGGTTTATTGATTGTTATTATTCATTGTATTGGGTGACCTTTGGTCTTAGTTACTAGGGCCCAAGATGGATTAAGGGGGCATGTTAGGATATTCCTATACTCCATCCTAGTCCCACCAGTATTTTGATCATTTACATTTTCAGTCATGCATGCACCTTTAGGGTTTGCATGCATTCTAGGGTTTGCATGCATTTTGCATGCATCCCAGTCATTAGTCTAGCACCTAGCCCTCAGTTAGCCAGCCCCTAGGAGCTTCTCACTATTCAGTTTTAGCCCTCTAGTTGCTTAATGCATCCTTCTTCCTTGATTTTAGGGAGCAACTCGCCCTTCTTCACCTACCAGTCCAGTTGTCTTCAGTTTACACTCAGTTACACTTAGTTACACATAATTACACTCAGTTACACTCAGTTACACCTACTAGAGTTAGTTTGACTGATGGTTGACAGTTACTTGAGCATTGATGACTCCACTGATGATGATGAAGACTTCCAGTTGTGCTCCGATGATCATGAAGACACCTAGTTGTGCTCCGATGACACTCTATTGATCTTATGATCACTATGATAAGCTAATTTGAATTGCCACCTTAGGCATTCGAATCCTCTCTACCATTGTACTATTTATTTGTCCATATTGTGATTAATTAACTAGTGTGTGTGAAGTATTATTGCTTCTATCCGAGTTCTACTGTATCATTATTTTGTTGCTCATTATACTGCATTGACCATTGTTTTTCTATTTTCCTGCTTAATCATAATTACTCTTGTGAGCTATACATCATCTCTTAGATCTGCTGTGAGGATTTTCACAGGGGGAACATTTTTGGGTGACTTCTCCTTTGGTGTTCTGGTGAATGAAGTGGTGTTTTCTTGTATGGAATGTTGTCCACTTCAACTGATAGTTGAATGTTGGAAGAAATTTGATAGTATGAATGGAAATTCAAAAAGACAGTATGTTATAAATTCTATAGGATCAAATGCTCCTGTGGCCAATGAAGGAGATGACAGAAAAAGAAGCTTGTTTACAATGAGACTAGACACAAGAGACATCTGTCAAAATGCATGGTATAAATGCCATGGGATAAAAAAGAGTACTTTCTTCAATTATAAAATAATGTTCATGAATGGTGATGTGAGAGTTGTGCACAGTAAAATTGGCTTGGAAAAATCTAAGGCGAACACTACTGCACTGGTAGCTACTATTAATAAAATTGTAGTAGAGAATTCAGACAAATCTCCACATCTTACATGATTAATCAGTGGAGATGGAACAAGGACAAGTTTGAAATTATTTCCCTCGAATATGTCCCATGGTTTGCTGCGACAAATGGCTAATGTTGTAATCGCAAGTATCGGTCTGCCTCCAGTATCACAATCCTCCTTTAGCAAGGTGATGAGAGAAGATTTTTCAGATGTTAAAATTTCTAAATCAAACTCCTTTGCAAGGTCTAATGAGTGCATTACAATATAGGATAGGCTTATGGGGACCACTGATCTAGTTGAGGTGGAAAAGTTGTGAGAAAACCAAGCATCTCATAATAAATATATCGCAAGTTGTCGCCAGCTGTATTATTTGCACATGTCGGCTTCACAGAAACATCCGAAGACTTGTCTCAGTATTGTTCATGACAAAATGGATAAGTCAAAGACTTCCATTCCAAGGATGGGTAAGAAGGAAAAAGATTTTAGTAATGTTATGAATCTTTCCATATCATTGACTGGAATGTTGACTCATGGGCACAAGACTGGGGGTTTTGGTCATTTCAGCCTCTCGTTTTTAGAGATGGGATCGAATTTCACTGTGACATCCCTCGCTAAATGCTTTAAGTGTCTTGAATAACTAGTGGTTGATAAATATGGTGATTTGCTCTACAAAGGCAGAACATCTAAGCACGAATTGCATGATGCTCTATTGCAATCAGACTCATATGAAAAGTATTTGATATAAAAACAAGATGTAATGCAAGATGATGTGATGTGTGTTGATGGTACTAATCAATGCATTCCAAATAGAAAACTACCACCCATGTTGTTGTCGCAAATGGATAATTGTTCAGGTGATAACAAAAACCTCTTTGTATTTGCATTTTTGTCTCTTTTAACAACAAGGAGAGTTTTCGAGACAGTTGAAGTTGGATTCCTCCCAGTCGGACACACCCATGAAGACATAGATGGAACTTATGGCAGGCTATCAGCAAAGCTAATGCGCAAGGATATATTTTCACTCTCGGAAATTATGGATACGTATAGGACATGTGAAGATCAAAATTCATTTTTTCCTTATGTAATTGATGAATTTTATGATTTTAAGAGTTTTATGAAACCCCACCTTTTGGATGGAAATGCCAATATCATCAGTATAAAAAAATGCCACTTTTTAAAATTTCATCTCATAGATGACATTCCAGTCATGCAATGGAAGGCATCACTTCAGGATGAAGATTGGTGGTCTCCTATTCAACTCTGGTAGTCATTTCTAGATGGTAGCACAGACTTGCCGGTGGGACAACCTAGGTTATTAAATCTGCAATCAAAAAGTACTTCGGAGATTGACGAAATAAAAAAGGGAATAGAAACATATATTTCATTCTGGAAACAAGAGATTGAGAAGGGAGTTGAACAATTTTGGCATCCCAAGTTAAATTATTGGGAGGCTATACTTAACGCTTTGGATAGTCCCTTCAAGAGTGTTGATTAGTCATCAACTAACTTTTGGCCATCGACAAGCCATGATATTTGTAGTAGTGAACCTACAAGATCTGAACATGAAATTATGGATGCCTATTTGAAGGAAAATGTTCCTGCTTTGCAGGATTGCTATGTTGGACCACTATGAAACAAGCCTAGAGATGAATTCATTCCAAGAGTGGATGAATTGTAAAGGGCCAAATGGTCATTATGCAATCACTAGAGCCAGATTGTGCAATCTGGTTGGATAAGGCTATTGGTGATATTTATCAAGAGTCAGATGCTAGTACTGTTGGGTCTTACAAAGTAGAGGTGCAATGGTGGAAGCCAACAGGAGAATCGATGGATCTGAAGGTCTTATACAAAAAGTGCTTAGATAGAAAGCAATAATGGGTTTTTGGTGCAAAAGAAAATATGATGGTCGACGTAAATAGCATCATATGGGCATGGTCACCAAGGCAAGGATGGGCAGGAGAAACAATTAGGATAAACAAGAAGGGCCTAGCAGCAGTCAAGGCACAACATGAAAATATGGTTTCGAAATAGTAAACAAAATTGGTTTCTAAATTTCTCTATGTGGCAGTTTTAGGCAACAAAATTGTTGTGTTTCTAAATTTCCACTTGGTCAACAAAAAGTTGTATTTTTTCATTTTCATTAAAGTTTTATAAAAGGAAAGGCCATTAGAAGTGGTTTATCCACTGCACTTAAAATCATGTAATTTTTTTTCAGTGGAAAAAAAGTCATACTATTGATATTCATTATGCATGAATCAAATAGTACAAAAATACATCAATCTTGTACGGACTTAATATGTGCTCAAAATAGCCATCAACGATCAGCTTCATCCATCAAAGATCAACAATGTTCAAGTATAATAGTAGAAAAAACAAAAAACATGGACCTTTGACTTTGTCACAACTAATATTGATCAAATAAGTTGACTGTTCCCTTATCACAGCTTTGATTTTCAATGAATTCTTCCCAATAGACATAGCCTTCATCTCCTCTGTGTGCTTCCTTAGATAGCTTATCTACAATCATGTTGAATTGCCTGTAAATATGTTCAAAAGTAATATCTTTAAAGAAGTTGATTCTTTCATGAACTTTGTTGCACCACTATTGTAGTGAAATGATATTCAATTGATAATCCTTGAGAGCCCAATTTATCGTCACCCTAGAGCCACCAAAAACCTTTATCACCTGTAATCCCATGATAACAACAACAATAATTACACACCATAATCCAAGTAATTCATCTTTAGTGTTTTTTCCTTTCCCACAATTCATCCTGAGTGTGAAGTAGTGGTCTTCATTGATATAAATCACACCGCCAACAGCACAATCTCCATCTATTGTCAAGCCATCAAAGAAACCAACCAGTTTGTGGAAGGGAAAGTTGAAGGATCCAAGCCATCTGGTATTCTGTTGTCCTGCATTATAATTATAATCCTTCAATAATACCATTAACCCGTTGAAGGAGGAAAGTATGTTAGGTATAATATCTTCAAACAAAGTCATGTTTCTAACCCACCAAATATGCCAAGAGAGCAGAGCTGGAATATATGGAGTATTCCTACAATATTTGTGCTATTTATATATGTTGTCCACAAAAAAATCCAACTCCCAATTCTGTTCCAGCTGTAGATGATTTATGATCATTTGCCACAAAGTTCTAGTGAACTCACACTCTACCAAAATATGATATGATGTTTCAATGTTATTTTTGCATCGATAACATAAACTTGGTCCAACCCATCCTCGCTTGGTAATATTTTCCCAGGACTGTCTTCAGACTTCCTTGTAAAGCATGCCACATGAAACATTGAACCTTCAATGGGATTTTCCACTGTCAAATAAGCTTGAACCACTAGTTTGCAGGATACATACCCCGGTGTGTGATAATTGTTTGATATGCCAACTTTGTAGTGATAATTCCTGTTGCCTTATTTTTTTCCCAAATAATGCTATCATTCTCATCTGTGAGCCTGCACCCAATAGAGTTGACTTTTCCAATATAGAGATTCCATTCAATAGCCTCATCCCCGTCCAACCCTAGTTCCATAGCTGTAATCCAATAAGTATTACAGGATCTATCATTAGTTCTTTTTATCTTATTCAGTCTATGTAGCATAATCAAAATGATACAATGTTTTGATACACAATTGGGTCAATTCCTACCAAAATGTTTTTTCCATTTCCAACCTTCCAAACTAAATCTTTAGCCATCAGATTATAAACTTTTAAGAAACCAGCCCAAATAGGTGATGCATCCCTGATTTGTTAAAAGGATACTTGATCCAACTATACACATCCATCTTGATATATTTGACCTTTACCAATTCAGTCCACAGAGTAGTTCCAAAAATCCCTCTCTAAAGGGTTTTCATCCTAAGAGCACAGTTGAAGTAAGACAGATTCCTGATACACTTTCAGGATGAGATATTTGTTCCCAATTAACCATCACCATTCTGCTACTTATCGCGGGCAATAATTTCAAGGTTGTCCTTGTTCCACTATACTCAAAGTGCCAAATTCAGCGATGCTCATAGGAGAAAATATTCTATATGAGCCAATATTATAATTAAACTATATTTATAATAGTCAATGTGCCAAATGAAATATGCCACGTGTCACAATATGATCGTTCCACATGTCACCATGGGATACTAGATATCAACATTTAAACAACCAAATTTATATACGTTTTCTCAGAGAAACAAAATCCACTCTTTCCCAAAGGTGTTCTATTGTTACGATTCCCTCGTAAATGAAAGGTCGGTCGATCCTTCTTGTGTTCTCTATTATCGATATAGCGAAATTATTGGAATTGTTGGAAAACAGAAGTTGGGAGAAACTATTTTTATATGTTAAAATTTCCAAGGTGTTCTATTTTTCAAATTTCTTTGAAATTGAAAGGTCGGCCGACCCTTCGTATCACCAATATTATTTTCATAATAGTTCGACACTGCAAGAAGGGTCGGTCGACCCTTCTTATTCCAAATATTATTTTCATAATAGTTCGACACTGCAAGAAGGGTCGGTCGACCCTTCTTATTCCAAATATTCTTTTCGTAATAGTTCGACACTGCAAGAAGGGTTGGTCGATCCTTCTTTTGTTCTCTGTTATGGATATAGATGAATTATTGGATAAATGTTTTCACAATTAACTACGAAAAGAAGGGGCAGTCGATCCTTCTTGTCGGAAAACAGAAATCTAGACAAACAATTTTTATATGTTATAACTTAGTCGATTAACTGGCTAATCTCACAATGCGTGAATATTTTAGACATTGGACTTTTCACTTAAAAATTTTGAACATTTAAAAATTAAAATTGCTCTTTTCCAATAAAAAATTGCATTTTTTGATATGAAATTCACACATTTCAAATCCAAATTTCCATTTTTTGATTTGAAATTCACACATTTCAAATCACAATTTGCATTTTTTGATTTGAAATTCACACGTTTGAAATCATAATTTGCATCTTTTGATTTTAAATTCACGCTTTTAATGTTCATAAGTAGTCAAGAAACACAGTATTCAAATAGAAAAACACAGTTTTCAAAGCCAATATTGCCACTTCCAGAACTTGATTTTGCACTTTATAAAGGTTGATATTGACACTTTCAAAGTCAGGTAGATGTTGACACTTTCCTTTGAAATTTTCTTGCATTTTGGAGTGTTTTTGTGACTTGCGGAAAGCACTGAGTTTTTGAAAAAGTCAGGTTCTTTCCGCAACCCGCAATCCGCAATGCGGATTGTAGATGCAAAAATATTCTTCAATAATTGTGGTCTTCTGCATCCGCAAGCCATGACCCGCGGTTGCGTGTTGCGGATGCAGAAGACCAACCCCGAAACCCTTCTTTTCCTTCCCACATGTTTATGTTTTAACTGTCGATTTGTCTTGATCCTGCGGATGAGATTACACTCGGTGATTTAAATGAAGTTTAGCTTACCCATTTAGCTTGTCGGTGTTAGCACTAACTTTGTAGTTTGAGAAAAATAGAATGGACATTCAATTTCTAAAAAGAATGGAGAAAGCCTCGGTGGTATGAGAAAAATAGAATCATCTGGTTGAGGTGTTTTAGACGGAGGCAGGAGGTTTATCCCACAAGCATCTTAAGGAATAGATCAACGACCAATGGTGCATATCGACGATCAAGAATTACTTCTCTAATATGACATGCGCAGAGCAAACAAATTTTTGGATCCACGAACTTTTGGTAGAGGTCCATAGGTTTTGACGGCGCAGATCTGATGAGGCTGAGATCTATGGCTGAGGTTTTGTTCGTAGATCGAACTTGAAGGAAACATAAACGCAAGTGAAATCTGTGAAGTTGGTAAAAGTCACATCGTTTGATGGCCAGGATTGATGCAAGATCCAGATCAACGGTGGGCAACTTCCTGTGGTTTTACTTGGCAGAAAAGGAGACATGTGGCGGGATTCGATGCCACCAGGGATCATAGAATTAGAAAGTAGCGGCGAATTGCGATCCACGGTGCAAAACAGATCGGGAAAATAGACGCGCAGGGAAGCTTCCATGCCGTAAGAGATGCACGGGTGATAGACTTTGCTGGAAAGTGGAAATATTCTCAGAGAAAGAGTGGCTGCTCTTTCTCCAAGGTGTTCTATGGTTACAATTCCCTCCTAAATGAAGGTTTGGCTAACCCTTCTTATTCCCAATATTCTTTTCATAATAGTTCGACATTGCAAGAAGGTTCGGTTGGTCTTTCTTGTATTATCCATTAAGGCTATATCTGAATTGATGGTTAAAGGTTTTGACAATTAACTAGGAAAATAAGGGGCGACAGATCCTTCTTGTCGTAAAATGGAATTAGGGACAAACCATTTTTTATGATATAACTTCCAAGGTGTTCTATTTTTACAATTCCCTTGTAATTGAAAGGTCGGTCGACCCTTCTTATTCCCCATATTATTTTTATAATAGTTCGACACTGCAAGAACGTTCATTGGACCCTTCTTATTACCAATATTCTTTTCATAATATTTCGACACTACAAGAAGGGTCGGTCGATCCTTCTTGTGTTCTCCATTATGGATATAGCTGAATTGTTGGATAAAGGTTTTCACAATTAACTATGAAAAGAAGAGGCGACTGATCCTTCTTGTTGGAAAATAGAGGTTGGGACAAACTATTTTTATATGTTATAACTTCCAAATTGTTCTATTTTTATAACTCCCTCAAAATTAAAGGGTCGAGTGACCGTTCTTTTTTTTTGTAAGTAAGCAGAGATGGAAATTCTATAAATATGGTACAAAAGGGTACAAAAATGGTACAAAGTTGCAAACAGAGTGAGCTAAAATCTCACTCAGGCCCTTCCCGAGTTGGGAAAACCGGGCGCCCATAGATCAACTTAACAACTTAACCAAATAGCATGACACATATCATCTTAACAATTGCACCAGATAGCATGACTGCTTCACAGAGGAAAACTGAGAACACAAAACCTCTCGGACAAGAAACCACCTTCCAAGGGCCAAAAAATAGCCTAGCAGCAAAGCAAGGGAAAAAGATGTTGGCTTAATCGAGAACAACAGGTCGAACAGGAAGAAAACCAACAACTAGTACTACCATCAAAATATAACCGTAGACATAGGGCAAAGAGAGAAAAAGCCATCCTGATCAACGCGTGGTTCTCGGCGCCTAGCTCAGGGCCTCCTGCGGGTCATGGATGATGAGCGCTTCCACTAAGGTCTCCAGAATGCATGTACTCTCCATTTTGTTCTGCTGAGTCACTTTCATTCCCTTGATGATATCTTTAATTTCTTTGACAATTTGCTCTTGAGCCTGGATTTCGTAGGCCAGAAGAATTTTGCTCACCCAGAATGGGTTGGATGCAATCTGACGGCCCTGCTACTCCTCGACCTTCTGTTGCAGCGATATTTCCAAATGAGCGATATGGGCCTCAATAGCCATAGGAGTTTCCTCCAGGTAAATATGCGCCTAGTGGAAATCTAGATGGTGGTCATCCACCGAGACGTTCACCTGGTTGGACGAGCTTTCACCCCTTTTCCTACCACTCACCCCGGAGGTATGTTTAGAGCCATGATGACTGCAAAGACACATGCGAGGGGCCATAATGCTTAAGAATATGGTTTCGGATGGAAAAGAAAAACCTCTAGCTATCTAAAACCACTTAATCCTAAAATGGAACAGACACAGCATGCCTTTTCTCAGGCTAGGGCAAGCTACTTTCTCAATTCAAACGTGCCTGCACCGGTCCACCTTTTTGGCTTTATAATCCATAAGCCTACCAATAGATATGGTCATCGTACCAGGCCTTGATTTTCCATTAATGAAAATGATAACCGTTCGATCCCTTCCCAAGGCCTCGCATGCTTGGTAAGCTGTGAGCCTTCGAGTCCAGGCCTGGAATTTCAAATTTTCACTGCCTGTCAAGTCAAAATTTAATGACGGTTACCAATTTTCATTGTCTATCATTTCACGTTTGATTAAACTTTATAAAGTGTCAAATTTGTTTATGTTATATTCAAATATTACTTATATATTTGCAATTTGTTTTACCATTTCAGTTTAAAATCAACCTAAGATCCACAAAATTCTTGCTTTACATACTTGTATTATCTTGTCTAGAGTACAAGTTCAAAAATACAATTGCCTCATGCATTAGTTATTCTATTGTAGTTATATGCTTCAATGATCAATTAATTGACCTTCACCATTAACAATGCTCCACTAATGAATACTAGTTGGTATTCACCCTTCGCTCCTACTACTCTGTCACTCTACCACATAGTTACACTGTACATTGGCTGCATCATTTAATTATTATATAGAATTTAATTAAACACGTGTAAAGGTGGCAACGTGGCCTCCTAAAATATAATGCAAGCTGTAGCACCTGCCATTGCCGCCTAGGCTTTGGGGGTCGAACCCATCTAAGTTCCATCTCAAGGCATCATCTTCTAGCCATGTGATCACATGAACCTTCTAGCGTGCCTTCTTTGAAGGCCACATGTGCTTCAACACCTTTGTTAGCTATCTCATCTCTAGTTATGCAAAACTTTGGCCATAGCCGACACCCTCTGGATACGGCCAACCATTGCGATCAGGATACTGGAATCTCTCTCCACTATTAGAGGTAATCAATTCTGTGGTTGACCGTTCTTTTTCCCAATATTATTTTCATAATAGTTTAACAATGTAAGAAGGGTCAGTCGATCCTTCTTGTGTTCTCCAATATGGATATAGCTAAATTGCTGGATAAATGTTTTCACAATTAACTGCGAAAAGAAGGGGCGGTTGATCCTTCATGTCGAAAAACGGATGTCGGGATAAACCATTGTTTTATGTTATAACTTAGCCAATTGACTTGTTATTCAAACAATGACTGAATATTTAAGACATTGATTTTTTCAACTTAAAATTTTCAACATTTACAAATGAAAACTACAATTTTCAAATATACAATTGCATTTTTTGATTTGAAATTCACACTTTTCAAATCAGAAATTGCATTTTTTGATTTTAAATTCAAGTTCACAATAATTTAAAGTCATTGAACATTTTAGATTATCCATATCCTTAATTAGATCATCTCCTTTGAAGGAGTAATAAAAGACTAAATGTTTATGGGAGCTTTGACTTGTAGACATAGAAGCAGTAGACTCATCCCCTGCAACCGCAAAAATAATCATTCATTATTCCTCAAACATGTAAACTTTGCATCAGACTGTTCCATCATTTTGTTGGAATATCAAGCAATACTGAGAGGATGCACCAACACCATTAGCAAGCTGCAACCTGCATTGGAACCACCCTTCCACCCTTGTGTGTCTTCTTCATATTTCCAGAATTTATTTCCTTCAATTTTGGTCTTAATTTGCAGGTGGGGGAGGAGCCTCGACCCATGCGCCCGTAACATGGCATGCATGCCCCATGCAATATACCACCTCCCTTTCTTCCACCTGCCTGCTCTCACATGAGCAGCTTTATGGCTCCTTCTTGATTCTTTGCTTGCAAGTCCCTTCGCTGGATAGCTAGCTACAATGTTAGGATATCCTCATCATTCAGTATGTACTTTGCATGCATTTTGCATGCATGCATTGCATGCACCCGTATGCTGCCCAGTCACCAGTTTGATGCCTCCAGCACCTAGTCCCTAGTCTTCCAGCACTTGGGAGCTACTTTCCACTTAGATTTAGCCCTCCTAGCCAGGGAGGCACCCACTTCTCACCTTCCACTATAGAAGGGATCCTTTTCTCACCTACCAGTCAGTTTCACTTCAGTTAGTTAGTTGTCTTTCCTTGATTTGAGGCTAGAATGACTCCTAACTTTTGTTACCACTCTGATTGACCTTCGATGAGCCTTGACTACCTATTCTAAGTCCAGTTAACCCCTCATGTTCCCTTCACTGAGCCTTCATCCCTAGATTAGTGCCACTTACCATCAGTTACACTTTTACACTCAGTTAGACTCAATTAGACTCAGTTTGACACCTATCTGACAGTTACTTGTGCATTGCTGACCACCACTGATTGATGATGAGGACTCCTAGTTGGATCCAAGCTATGCCATGTAGTTAATTCGAATGACCTCCTTGGTTAATTCGAATTGCTCACTCATTGTGACAGTATTGTATTGTAATTCTACTATTCTGGATTATAGAGCATTGATGCATCTCTCTTGCACAGTTTTTACTCCAAATTGTTTTACATCTTTGTGATTGATATTCTTGTTCAATAGATCTATTGTGACTAATTTTACATGGTATCAGAGCCATTGCAGGGACAAGATCTCTCTCCTACAGGTATTCTACATGAAGAATTGAGTGAATTTTCTCAAAATTACTGAAGTTTTGGCATGCAAAATCTCATGTGCATTTGCTCATGTGCATGCAAAGAAGAAAATACACACCAATCCACTCTAGAAGCTTGAGTTTTCCACATAATTCCTAGATTTGATACATTGGATCCATTCAAGCTTGCTTGATATCCAATCCCAGGTGTGATGCAACTCTAAGAGGGTGGATTGTTCAACCTTACTGTTCTTGTTTTGATTGTGATTTGCAGGTTTATCATCTCCATCAAGTGCATTCGCTATCTTGTGATTTCCAGGTTCTTCACTATCAATTGCACTTGCCATCAGTGATGGAATACTCTTCTTCAAAGCCTATGCTAACTCCTTTCAAATATTTTGATTGGAAAGGAGACACAGAGATCATATTGCACTCTAAAGGGTTCTATAGAGTCACCATGGGCCTCGAATTGGAGCCAAACACGTTGCTTGAGAAAACAAAACACTTCAATAAGCTTGATGAAGCTTATGGTATTCTTTGCCTCACCATCTCCAAGGATCTTCACTTTCATCTCAGCGGATTGAACTCTCCAAAGGCGGTATGGGAGCAACTTGACAAACTTTTTGTCAAGCAGGATGAGCTTAGGGCCTTTCAATTGGAAAATGAATTGATTGCTCTTAGTCCTGAGAATTTCGAGACCATCAATGAGTTTTTCACAAAATTCAAGCACTTGGCATTGTACTTGAAGAACATTGGTGTTGTGAAAGAGGATAAGCAATTGATCCTCTCCGTTCTTTCAAATCTTGGTAAATATTTATCAGTATTTGTCTCTACTTTCAATTCCAGTTGACTAACTACCCCGAATTGGAAGATGCCTACCTTGAATGTCTTCATTGAATCCGTTACCAAAGAGCATGACAAGTTGATTCAAATGGGGTCCATAAGCTCCAAAGATTCATCCCTGTTTGTTCAAGGATCCAAGAATTCGAATGGCTAAGGGAAGCAAAAGAAAGAGAATCCCAAATTTGAACCAAACAAGCAAAGAGAGAAAGGCAAGCAATCGGATGCACCATCCAATTCAAGGAACAAGCAAAAGGGTAAAGAGGGTAAAGAAAAATCTAAGTGTTCATATTGCAACTGTGGCTTTCATCCTGAAAGTTCATGCATGAAGAAAACAAGAGATCAAATGGCCCTTCTTTTGGAAAAGAACAACATATGTCTTCCCGACGGTGCATGGGAGAAGGATAGAAATGATGATCATGAAAGAGGTCAAGCACTCATGGCAACTGTTTCGAAACCCACCACTCTACTGATAGATTCCGATGCCTCGAATCATATGGCTGCAAATATTGACTCCTTCTCTTCATTCAATCCAAACAGCTCCATCCCCGTCCATTTGGAAGATGACTCAAAAATTTCATCCAAGGGTAAAGGTACCATCCATGTCGAACATGGAAGTTTTCAGAATGTTCTCTATGTGCCTTCCTTGGCTTCAAATATACTTTCTGTGTATCAAATGACACACACTAGTGAACCAAAGAAAGTTACATTCAGCCCTAACAAAGTTGAAATTTATGATATCAAAAGTGGAAGACTTATTGCAGTCGGAAAGGCAAACCACACTGCAAAATACTATGAGTTTTCTCACTTTGTGCTGCTTGAAAATCCCACTGCTCTCCTGACTCATGGAAACGAGGTTAGTAGGATTTGGAATGAAAGGTTTGGACACCTCAATTACAAGTATTTGTTGTTGTTACAACAGAAATCCATGGTTGATGGTCTTCTGCAACTGCGTTCCTCAAAGGGATTTTGCCCTGGTTGCATTGTTGGGAAGCACCCTGAGCACAAGTTCGACCACGGAAAAGCTAGTAGAGCTTCTACCATTTTGGGCCTCATACATTCTGATATCAGTGGTCCGCTACCAAATATGTCCATGAATGGTTCAAGGTATGTTTTGACATTCATCGATGACTTCTCTCGCTTTACTTGGGTATTTTTTCTCAAAAACAAGTCAGAAGTCCTTGGAAAATTCAAGGATTTTAAGGCTTCTGTTGAGACCGCCACTGATAGAAAGATCAAAGCTCTTAGATATGATAATGGTGGAGAATATATCAAGACTGAGTTGATGCAACTTTGTTCTGAAAGTGGAATTCAGATCCAACATATAGTTCCCTACACACCCTAGCAGAACAGTGTAGCGGAAAGGAAGAATTGGTCATTGAAAGAGATGGCTACCTGCATGCTTGAGTCAAAAGTTTTGGCTGCAAATATTTGGGATGAAGCCATTAATGTTGCTACATATATTCAGAACTGAGTTCCACATTCATCCTTGAAAGGTAAAAATCCTTTCGAAGCATTCACTGGTCGCAAACTGAATGTGTCCAATTTGAGGGTTTTTGGCTCCACTACATGGGCTAGAATTCCTTCTGATAAGAGAAAGGCTTTGGATCCACAAAGTATTGAATGTATACTAATAGGATATGGGGAAGAATAAAAATCATATAAAATCATGAATATCAGATCCAAAAAGATATTCATAGAGCGAAGTGTGAAGTTTGAAAAACTGCTGCCAGATCTGAAACTAGTTGATGAAAACACTACCGATCTGCAGCCTTCACAAGAAGAAGATTCGAGAGAATATGAAGAAATAATTGGGACTGATATTTATAATATTTTATCAAAATTTGATGGACATGACATATCAGGTTTAGAATCCGACCATAATTATCCTCCCCAGTTACCAAAGTGGGCCCAAAACACTCTACAATCTGCTGCTCCAAACATTGGAAATCCTGCTGATCCAAGGAGAACAAGAGCAGACTATCAAAGAGCAGGTATGGCTCTTTCTTTTTCTGATCCATTATTATCTAAGAAATGTTATTTGATGATTGGTTCAGATCCAAAATCATACTATCATTCCCACCGAGATCCACGATGGCAAACGGCCATGGATGAAGAGTAGAGTTCTCTTCAAAAGAACAATACATGGGAGCTAGTTTCTCTTCCACCTGGAAGAAAATTAGTTCAATGCAAGTGGATATACCACACAAAAGTTTCTTTTGATAGCTCTATTAGAAAATAAAAATCTAGGTTGGTGGAAAAAGGTTTCTCCCAAGTCCAAGGAGTGGACTACACTGAGACTTTTGCACCGGTTGCAAAGATGCATTCCATCCACCTAGTTTTGGCCATTTCCGCATCCAAGCACTGGGAAGTGCACCAGATGGATGTGAAGAGTGCTTTTTTACATGGATACCTTGACGAAGAAGTATATATGAAGCAAATAGAAGGATACATATAAGATCCATTATTAGTTTTCAAGTTGAAGAAATCTTTGTATGGATTGAAACAAGCCCCAAGAGCTTAGTATGCAAAGATGGACTCCTTCCTTCTTTCTCATAATTTCAAAAGATGCAAATTTGATCTAAATGTGTAAATACAGCAAGTTAAAGGTAATTTGTTGATTGTTGTTTTATATGTTGATGATATTCTTATTACTGGTAGCACTCTCCTTACAATTAGCAAGCTGAAAACCGCTTTAAATCTAGCTTTTGATATGAGCGATTTGGGCTTGCTTAAGCAATTTTTGGGCTTGGAGATAGCTCAAAAATTTGATGGGATCAAATTATATCACAAAACGTATGCTAAATACCTACTATTAAAGTTTAATATGGCAAAATGTAAGGCTTCTCTGTTTCCATTCCTCTCAGGAATCAGTCTTGAAGAGGGAAATTCCACACCGCTTGCAGATTGCACAATGTATTGACAGCTGATTGGTTCACTACTTTACTTGACACACTCAAGGCCTGATATTTAATAGGCCATGAGTGTTGTATCAAGATATATACAGCAGCCCCATGAGCTTCATTGGCGGGAATCCAAGTAGATCTTACAGTATGTGCAAGGTACGAGACATTTTGGCATACATTATGCTGCAGATTCTGAGCTAGATTTCATTTGTTTTACTGATTCAAATTGGGCAGGTGATAGCATAGATCAGAAGTCCACTTCTGGATATGTTTTCATGATTAGCCATGGCCCTATTTTCTGGTCAAGCAAAAAGTAGGCAGCCATTGCACTTTATTCAGCAGAGGCAGAGTATCGAGGGGCAGTCAATGCCCACATTCAGGCAGTTTGGTTGCAGGGTATTCTTTCCAAGTTTGATTTTGGTAGCACTACTTCAACTATCCTATTTTGTGAAAATAAAATTTCTATTAATATCTCCACCTATCCAGTTCAGCGGTAGAGGACCAAGCACATTGAGATTCATATGCACTACATCCGAGAATTGGTGCATGATCGCACCATCATTCTACAATATTGCCCCACTGATGAGCAAATTGCAGACATCTTCACCAAGAGCTTCACCGAGAAGAAGTTATCTTACCTCTGTTCACTGTTGGGGGTGAGTTCCATCATGGTGGAGACATATTAGATCCATTTTATGTTTAGATTTGAGGGGGGGCTTTCTTTCCACTGGGTTTTCCCTCTTTCCTCACTTAGCTTATTTTCAACATTTTTGGATTATTGTATTAGGGTGACCTTTGGTCTCAGTAACTAGGGCCTTACATTTTATTTTTTACATAATAGTATAGCTTGAGGGGGGGTGTTAGGATATCATCATCATTCAGTATGTACTTTGCATGCATGCATTGCATGCACCCGCATGCTTCCCAGTCACCAGTTTGATGCCTCTAGCACCTAGTCCCTAGTCTTCCAGCACTCGGGAGCTACTTTCCACTCATATTTAGCCCTCCTAGGTAGGGAGGCACCCACTTCTCACCTTCCACTGCAGAAGGGCACCTTTTCTCACCTACCAGTCAATTTCACTTCAGTTAGTTAGTTGTCTTTCCTTGATTTGAGGCTCGACTGACTCCTAACTGTTGTTACCACTTCGATTGACCTCCAATGAGCCTTGACTAACTATTCTGAGTGCAGTTAACCCCTCATGCACCCTCCACTAAGCCTCCATACCTAGATTAGTGCCACTTACCATCAATTACACTTATTACACTCAATTATACTTAGTTTGATACTTGTCTGACAGTTACTTGTGCATTGATTACCACCACTGATTGATGATGAGGAATCCTAGTTGGAGCCAAGCTATGCCATGCAGTTAATTTGAATGACCTCCTTGTTTAATTCAAATTGCTCACTCATTGTGACAATATTGTATTGTAATTCTACTATTCTGGATTATAAAGCACTGATGCATCTCTCTTGGATAGTTTTTACTCCAAATTGTTTTACATCTTTGTGATTGATATTCTTGTTCAATAGATCTGTTGTGACTAATTTTACATACAACTCTAGTACCTCTCAACCTCACCTCGTCCCTCTGCACATTCAAAGCATCCCTCACCTCGGGGCAGTTCCATGTCTACTGGGGAGTTGCCCCATTCTCTAGCTGGTAAATATAACGAAGTTTATATTTACCTGATTTGGAGCGTATCAGTTTTAAACTTTGTTAAAGAACTTCTACTGAGCAACTCAACCATAATTTCCTTACACCATCTTCATCTCCAACTACTTCTCATTTCTCCACAAACTGCAAGCTATACTTCTCATTTGGACCCCGCTGATATAACATCCACGTTGTTGGTTCAAAAAATGCAAGAGCTTAAAATAGTCCCCAAACTTTAAATGGTACCATTAATATCCTCAATATTCGTTTAAACAATCTTTAAACTAATTTTAAAAATCAAATATTCCATGTGTCACAATATAAGCATTCCACGTGTCGCAAAATTCATGCTTTCAAAGTCTAAATCCCTTTGAGGGGCATTAAAATATTCAAATTTTATGTGTTCTTTCTTTTCAAACAGTTCTCAGAATTTTATGTGTTCTCTTTTCAGACATATATATTATAGAATTAAATAACAAAGAAATCACAACATTACAATTAACAGAATATGAAATAATATTGCACTACATTTAAGAAACCAAATCACAAGCTTAGGTAGAACATATAAAAAAAAATTGTCTCGACGACGCTAGTGGTAAATGATGGCGGTGATCTTCGTGTTTGTGACATAATTTCGACTAAAGCATGATGTGATTATTTTCTTCACACATATTATACAAGCCGTCATTCACCATATATGAGCATTTCGACAGCAGTTCCCTAACAAATCCTCACCACACCATGATATATGGGCATTTCGAGCACTGTCGAAGCCCCAAGACTAGGATTTGTCACTAATGTGACTCATAGTTTCTAGTTGAAGCTTCTAGTGGAAGCAAAAAATAAAGTATCGCTTCTAGTTGAAGCCAAAATAAAGTCTGTAAATTCTTTGTAGTAGAAGAGTCTGTGTTTGTGAGCTCAAGCTCGTATTCCTGAAATGTATTAAGAGCCCAAGCTCTGTAAAAGGTGAAAGATTGAATTAAATTTCATCTATGTGTAATTATGTGGCGAAGTTGAACTATTTTAACCCGGAATAACTTCTACTAATTTTTACGTCTAAGATAGTAAGAATTTTTTAATATAAATCCTGTAGTAGAAGAGACTGTGTTTGTGAGCTCAAGCTCATAGTCGTGAAATGTATTAAGAGCACAGGTGGGAGCATAACATTTTGGTTTGCCCCACCCATGCTAGGTTGATGTGGATAAGGCACGTGGGCAGGAATTCTGGTGAGGAGGAGACACGCAGTCAGGAGGCCCAACGTGGAGGAGTTGCATGGGCAGAAGGTATGATGTGGATCGGCCACATCATATCCACATGTGCCAGAGGAGTTGTGTGGGTAGAAGGTATGATGTGGATCGGCCACATCATATCCACATGTGCTAGCGACCATGAAGGATGGAGTGAAGGTGGTTTCACAAATTGAGGAAGGTGGTTTTCCTTACCACCCTTCCAATTTGCAAAATCATGTGGTGCTGCGATGTGGAGAGTGATTTCAGATTCTGCAACCACCAATTCCTCTATCCTAGTGTGGATGTTGGGGATGCGGAACAAACGTGGCAGCATTGATCTTTCACCGCCTGATCAACGGCGGTTGATCTTTTCCGCCATTTAAAATGGTTTGTACGTTGGCATGGCGGTGATCCTGACGGTGCTAATAGTAAATGATGGATTATACCACTTGTGTGAATACTATCATCACGTTTATGTCTTGTCACGACGTACAGATGATATCCCGCAACACTGTGATCATTAATGTCATGAAATTTTTTGCATTGATACAGGATACATGCCGCCCACTGCCTACATTTAAACTAAATATTGAAACTTTGTGCTTGCCAGTTTGGAGCTCTATTTTCCTTGAGGACCGAGGTGCACCGCGTTTTCCGGTTTCGAGCTCTGTTTTCCCTGAGGACTGAGGTTTGCTTTTGCTGGGGTGGAACCGAGAAGAGTGTTGGGTGGCTAGAGCAGTAAGATTGGTTTAAAGAATCAAGGAGGGAACTGATACCACAACTGAATGAACCCTAGCAACCAATCTCTCCCATTAGTCACCTCAAATGTCGATCAGGGTAAGGTCTTGAGTCTGAGCTCTTGCATAAGGTCTCTGACTCATAATTTCATAAATCCCTCTTTGAAGTACTTTGATATTTAATTTCCACGCTTGTGGCCAATATTTCTTTGGATCCGTGTTTAGGGTTTCTGGTTCATTTTCGCTCCTTTAAATTGGATCTGCCGTTGTTCCTTGGTTTTTTCCAAAAATGCTATCTAAAATAGATTTGTCTTCAGCCATTTTTCCCTCCATTGGACCTCCTCATCATTTGGTCGTTGAAGTTTCAGAAAAGGGCAGGTGTCGGATTTCGACTAGTGCTCTGCTTAGTAGCGGCGATATCCCATACCAGAAGCTTTCTTACAACAATTCTTTAGAGCTAGCTCCGTGTTATATAATGGCTGAAGGTAGCATCCGCGGCCCTGTTGGAAGGACTAGCGCCATTGATGCACTCACCCGAAGAATGGAGAAGTTAGAAAAGGACATGGAAGAGATTCGGCAGAAGCTGGAGGGGAAATGTGACAAAGAGGACTTGGAGTCCTTGAAGAAGTCAATTGAGGATACCATGGAGCATAAGTTCATAGATAACAATGCCGAACTGATCACACAAATGTGAATGAGCCTTGATGAACAACGCAAATCCATTCAACGTCTCCAGCGTGAGGGGAGCCCAATGACTTCTATAGGTTCTGTACAGTCCCCAATGGAGACTGGTTGAGGGAACCACGTGTCCCATCCACCATGGTCTCTTTATATTTACTTGTCTTGATATTTGCTTGTCTGATTAGGTTTACTTGTTTCATTTTCTTTTAATTTTCCAAGTCCCTTCTGTTCGTCCATATTAAGTTTTGGTATGCACACTATGATCTTTTTTGTAAAATAGAAGCTCATGTTATTGAGGTTCTAGGGAGTAGGATTCTATCATATCAGTGATATAAAAATTTGATGTAATC
The DNA here is from genome assembly GCA_027924585.1 of Larix kaempferi. Taxonomy (NCBI): domain Eukaryota; kingdom Viridiplantae; phylum Streptophyta; class Pinopsida; order Pinales; family Pinaceae; genus Larix; species Larix kaempferi. Next base: position 221,063 of record BSBM01002380.1, on the reverse strand, counting down.
AACAGTAAATATTGGTCTATTTGGTATATAGATGTATATCGACAATTGCAATCAGAAATATTGAAGAAGATATATTAATGGATATAAGATTTCTGTATATTCCTATGGCATTTAAATCTATTTCTAAAAATTCTAGATATATCAATGGATATAAGATTTGTGTATATTCCTTCGGTATTTAAATCTATTTCTATAAGTATTAAAACACTTTGGCCTTGTAAGTAGAACGCTCTGGTTAAACTTCTTGCTGGTGGTAATTTGTAGGATTACTTAGTTCTTCCACTTCTCACTTTGCTACAAAGGCTAATAAGTAAAGCATGACTAGTTTCATAGTTTGCACATGAGCTGTTGGTTCAAGAAGAAAGCCTCTTTGAAAGCCAATTTGTAACAAATGGATACTTCTATTGAAATATTGCATTATGAATTTTCAATATTCAAATAACTATAACACTAGTAACTATTTGTTCGGCTTGTGATTTGGTTTCTTAAATGTAGTGCAATATTATTTTATATTATGTTAATTGTAATGTTCTGATTTCTCTTTTATTTGATTCTATAGTATGTATGTTTGACTATTCAAATTTAAAGCACATTACTAATTATATAGTAAAGTCATTATGGTTCTATAAGTAAATTACCATCTTGTTGGAACAATTTCACGACTACTCTATACAACACATCTCTTGTTGTTTCAATCATAGAGCTGATTTATTGTCAAAAAAGGGATTACATTTGGCAGATGGTATTATTCAGGTTACCCCTTTCACTAATCACCATCCGGGGGAAATGTTTTATGTTCATATTTATTAATTAGGCCAGCCTTTATGATCGATTTTGTAAATTCGATGCACCCGCTTTAGGGGTTTTTTGGTTAAGATTTCCTCTGTATCTGTGTTGTTTTTATGATGTTATCAACATCTATGGTTATGATGGTATATTACTGAATAGTGACAAGCATTATCAGATTTATTGTAAAAGACTGCATAGTCTATTTTCGAATATTCTATCCTTGGGATAGGTTTTATTGTAAGTTTCTTTGTTTCACGTAATGAATAACAAGGCACTTTTTTTTCGTTGAAAAAAAAGGTTCTATAAGTAAATTAATCCTGAATTAATCTGTTAACTCTTAACTCTTAGATCAAACATTAAATATTCTTAGAACATTTCTGTGTTATTGATTGTGTGTGGTTCTATGGTTACCTCAAAGTATCCTTTCTACAACCTTAAGGCACATTTTGAGTGATAACACACATAATCTTTTTATACTAAAGTTAGCATTGGAGTCATCCTTGTTAGATGCCCATGTTAATATATTGTTCTTCATTTCTTCTTTATCACTAGACAACATCATTTTAATTGTAAATGACTAACTACCTTTCCTTTGTTATAAATTTCCATGCCATAGCAATGTTATTTGACATATGTGTTATATTTTGACCCCATCGCCCAATGAATACTTACCATGTTTCAACCAAACAATAATCTAATCTCAATGTTTATTCATATGTCTGGCCTTGTTAAACAATCAACAAGAGATCCCTCTCTAGAAAGAAAGAAGCCAGCTCTCTTTCCTAAAGTTTGGTTTTGTGGTTACCTTGAAGTGTCCTTTTTACAACCTGAGGTACATTTCAAGTGCTAACAGCAGGCTTAGAGAAATAGAGTTAGTTTTCTCTTGCTATCTCTTTTGTTTGATTTATCCAATTTCTTTGATAAATTTATGATTTCCTTCACTTCGTGTATTGAAATAATTATGTGTTGTCTCTGCAATTTATGAATGCATTTGATTCGTTGGTTCATATTTTTCTTAACTCACTGTTTGGATGTTATTATGTATTAAGTAAATTTATTATAATGTTTATGTATTGAGTCATTGTAATTTTTTGCATAATTAATGAAATTCAGTCGGTTTCTCTTGGCCATCTCTTTTGCATAATTTGTCAAATTTCTATGAACTCTGTTTTATGTTTCCAATTGAATGATACACTGATCTATAGGTTGGATTTCTCTTAATATACGATTCACGTGTTATTATGTGTTAAATGAATTTATTCGTTTAACTCATTTTATCTATTTCTGCAACTGATAAACAACAACAGATTTATATTGATGCTAAGTGGAAAAGCGATCTTACACAACCAACTACTTGATAAACAAATAAAATATGAAGGATTTCCAGTCCATGTTAAAAGAAAGTGCATCTATGGTAACAAGCAATGATCCAAGAAATTACTACTTTTCAAAATCATCAAAATATAACCCCTCAAGCAATCAAGCCATACAAAACTTGAACAAATTCGACATACTTCAAGCAAGCCAGTATTTTTTATTTACCTCAAGCAAGCCGATATTTACTACACTCAGTTCACAAATGCATCTAAGAAGCACACTGCACTCAGGTCACAAGCGCATCAAACAAGCATAAATCTGATGAAAATTTTCAATTCATTAAACCATGTAAATCTTCCCAATCTTAATTACTAAACCTCTGAATTGCATCAAGTACCAAACTAGTAATTTTACTAGTATTTGTTTACAACGGATAATTGAATTTGGTGGACGTCAATTTGTCGGGTTTAAATTATGCATTCCTATAGACACGGGTAAATTCCAAGCAGAACTGTGAAATACATTCCAGTGAAGCAAATACGTTCTACACCTCGTCAATTTCCAGGCCTGAAGTCTCACGAACTACTAGATAATTGTACAATCACTTGACCAAAATCTACAGAGATGATATCTTACTCGAGCAAAATATATAGAGATGATATCCAGCCATTATGCTGTGATAATTACCATTCTCCATCTGTCTCATTCATCTTCATTACTAATTTTGGAAAAATAAATATTTATAAGTTTTAAATCCGTAATAAAAAAATAGTAACCTCGCTATAATCAATGGGCCAAATCAAATAAAAATTAGTAACCTCACTATAATCAATGTGCCGAATCAAATAAAAATTAGTAACCTCACTATACTCAATGTGCCAAAACAAATATGCCACATGTCACAATATGATCATTCCACGTGTCACCCTAGGATACTAGATATCAACATTTTAACAACACAATTTATAGATGTTTTTCTTTAAAGACTTTGCTGGAAAGTGGAAATATTCTCAGAGAAAGAGCAACCGCTCTTTCCCCAAGGTGTTCTATTGTTACAAGTCCCTCCTAAATGAAGGGTCATCCGACCCTTCTTATTCCCAATATTCTTTTCATAATAGTTCGACACTACAAGAAGGGTCGGTTAATCCTTCTTGTGTTCTCCATTATGGTTGTAGATTAATTGCTCGATAAAGGTTTTGACAATTAACTACGAAAAGAAGGGGTGGCCGATCCTTATGTCTTAAAGCGGAATTTGGGAAAAACCATTTTTATATGATATACCTTCCAAGGTGTTCTATTTTTACAATTCCCTCCTAATTGAAGGGTCAGAAGACCCTTCTTATTTCCAATATTATTTTCATAATAGCTCGACCCTGTAAGAAGGATCGGTCGACCCTTCTTGTTCTGAATATTATTTTAATAATATTTCGACACTGCAAGAAGGCTCGGTTGATCCTTGTGTTCTCCATTATGGATATAGCTACATTGTTGGATAAAGGTTTTCACAATTAACTATGAAAAGAAAGGGCGGTCGATCCTTCTTATTAGGTTTTATCTGCAGTTTCCTCTGCTTCATGGGCTGTTTAGCCTGGTTGTATGCTCCTCATTTTGATCTTTTCTGGTTGTATGCTCCTCATTTTGTACCATTATTTTGTTTTCAGTAATAGATTGGACCTATGCTTACAGGAGTAATAAAAGACTAAATTTTTATTGGAGTTTCGACTTGTAGACATAGAAGCACTAGACTCATCCCCTGCAACCGCAAAAATAATCAGTCATTATTCCTCAAACATGTAATCTTTGCATCGGACTATTCCATCATTCTATTGGAATATCAAGTTGGAGCTTGTAAATTAATTGTAAATATAATATTGCAATATTAGAAAGAGTTGGTAGATATAATGGGGTAGATACAAAATCAGTGACAATTATATTCAACACTGATTCCATGTATAATTTAAAAAACAAGCAACACATGCATGCCTTCCCAGACACACCATAATGCTAATTAAAATTTAAGCAGGATACTGTGTTCGAAAAGGAATTTAAGAGTGACAACAATGTAGATAGTGATGCCATTGGTTGGAATGATTCTAACTGCGATTACCTAGACATAAACATTCTTTCTTTTTGTTTATTGTTTTTAAAAATAGCTACAATATACTTTTGGGTCTACTCAAAGTTCCAAATCAAATATACCACATGTCATAATATGATCGTTCCACATGTCACCCTAGGATACCAGATATAAACATTTTAACAACAAAATTTATACAATTTTCGCTTTAAAGACCTTGCTAGCAAGTGGAAATATTCTCATAGAAAGAGAGACCACTCTTTCTCCAAGGTTTTCTAATGTTACAATTCCCTCCTAAATGAAGGGTCGGCTGACCCTTCCTATTCCCAATATTCGTTTCATAATAGTTTGACACTGTAACAAGCGTTGGTTGACTTTTCTTGTATTCTCCATTATGGCTATAGCTGAATTGTTGGATAAAAATTTTCACAATTCACTACGAAAAGAAGGGGCTGCCGGTCCATCTTGTCGTAAAATGAAAGTCGTAACAAACCATTTTTATATAATATAACTTCCAAGGTGTTCTATTTTTACAATTGCCTCGTAATTGAAAGGTCGGTCAACCCTCATTATTCCCAATATTATTTTCATAATAGTTCGACACTGCAAGAAGGGTTGGTCGACCCTTTGTATTCCCAATATTATTTTCATAATATTTTGACACTACAAGAAGGGTCGATCAATCCTTCTTGTGTTCTCCATTATGCATATAGTTGAATTGTTGGATAAAATTTTTCACAATTTACTACGAAAAGAAGGGGTGGTCTATCCTTCTTGTAGAAAAACGGAAGTCAGGACAAACTAATTTTATATGTTATAAATTCTAAGGTGTTCTATTTTTCCAATTCCCTTGAAATTGAAGGATCGACTGACCCTTCTTATTCCCAATATTATTTCCATAATAGTTCGACACTGCAAGAAGGGTCGGTCGATCCTTCTTGTGTTCTCTGTTATGGATATAGCTGAGATGCTGGATAAATATTTTTACACTTAACTACGAAAAGAAGAGGCGACCGATCCTTCTTGTCGGAAAACGGAAGTTGGGACAAACAATTTTTATATGCTATAACTTTTCATCTTAAAATGTTGAGTCTTTAAGGTTGATAGTAAGGCTTTCTGTTTAGTTTCCAAGGTTGATAGTAGACATGGGAATTTCTCTATATGGCAGTTTTTGTCTTAGAAGTGCAATGTGAAAAGAAGATGGATGTAATCTTTTTTACCAGTATATAATAAAAAGTTTCTCTTTTTTTGCTTAAAAAAACAAATTTGAAGCGCTAAACTTAATTTCAAGTTGAAGGTTATATATTCATATCACCCTTCTTGTACGAAGGGCTTTAATTAAAAAAAGATAATAAATGTTTCGATTAAAAACAAAAGGAAAGAATGTTTCTATTTAGAAAACATTCTTTCATTCTTTTTAAATGCTTCGATTAAAAACAAAAGGAAAGAATGCTTCGATAATAAGGGATTTCATTCTTTTATGATATTTCATTCTATTTGAAAAAAAGAAAAAAGAAATAATGCTTCGATTTAAAAAACAAAAGGAAAGAATGTTTCTATTTAAAAAAACAAAAAGAAAGAATGTTTCTATTAAAAAAAATAAAAATAAGAATGATTCTATTTAGAAAAAATATAATAGTTTTTGTATAATGCTACTATGATGATACTAATGTAAATCTGTAAAGTTACTTATTTACAATTCTTTTCAAAAGTAAACTTCAGTTTGACGAGCATTATGGACCACCAAGGAGCAAGAGGAGAATATAACCTGTGGTGGTCGCAGAGTCTCTCGTGCTCATAAGATGATTGGTGGATTAAACAATTGGAATTGTTGGCGGATCAAAGTTTTATTTCAAACTTTGAGCAGATCCCTCGATTCGGTCCCTTGTCTGACCTTTTCTCTCAGTTCAATGGTGGGCCTTGCTGACGAAATGATGTTCCTAAAGTCCAGTGTGGAAGACTTCAAAAAACACCTGCTAAAGGTTTATGAGGCAGTCTTCTTGGGCATCAAAGCACACAGAAAGTCATCCAACAACATGAGGTATATCTCGCAGCAATTAACCTGTTTCGTCTCCAGAATTGATGATTTGGTACGCAATCAGATTGAACTTATGGGGACAGTGGATTTTATAAAAGATGAAATTTTGAAGATGGCCAGAATGTCACAGTGTAGCCACTGCCAGGAATCCCCCTCTGTGGACATGAGAATTGGTGAGGAAACCTTTGTTCAGTGGCATAATGTTTTGTAGAAGAGATCCCTAATTGGATGAGTTTTTACATCAATTTTGGAATTTTTTAAATTTACAGACCCATACTGATAAAGTTATTTATGTTCTGAGGCTCTCCTTTTTGTAATGAATGGCTATGCACATCCTTTTGAATAAATCCATCTATATGATTCAATATAATTATAGAGAAGTATTTTATAGAGATATGGTCAAATGATGAATATATCTTTCTGAATATAACTCATTGTATTTTACATATTAAGAACAAAAGTATTTTACATATTAAGAACAAAAGTATTTTATATATAAAGAACAAAAATCTGGCTAAGTGTTGAGCTCACATTCTAAGTGATGAATTGGCTATCTATTTATAGGATCAGAGTTGCCTCAGTAGTTCACACGTGTGAAATACAAGCCTGCCAAAATGAGAAAAAGGTTGTTCTGTTTTGCATATTAAGAACAAAAATTTGTCTAAGTGTTGAAATTAACACTTTTTGAATTGAAATTCATAGTTTTATAACAAAAACTGCAATTTTAAGGCTCATAAGTAGTAAAAAAACACACTATTCGAATAGAAAAACACAGTTTTCAAAGCCAATATTGCCACTTCCAGAACTTGTTTTTGCACTTTAGAAAGGTTGATATTCACACTTTCAAAGTCTAAATTCACGCTTTCAAAGTCTAAATCCCTTTGACTGGCATTAAAATATTCAAATTTTATGTGCTTTCTTTTCAAACAGTTCTCAGAATTTTATGTGTTCTCTTTTCAAACATACATACTATAGAATTAAATAACAAATAAATCACAACATTACAATTAATAGAATATAAAATAATATTACACTACATTTAAGAAACCAAATCACAAGCTTAGTTAGAACATATAATAAATGTTTGTCCCAAATCCCGATGGCGCTAATGGTAAATGATGGTGGTGATCTTGGTGTTTGTGACAAGACATAATTTCAACTAAAGCATGATGTGATTATTTTCTTCACACATGTGATAACCGCCATTTCAAAATTTCATCGTATAAACCATCACCATGTCAGCTCACATTCCTTTCTCAAGGCATGTATTGGAGTGATACATGTATAATTACTATAGTCAATACATATCATATCTATACAATCGGTACAGATCATATATATACTCCATAAAAATATACAGTCGGTATAGATCATATCTATGACCACCATCCCTCCATAATTATCCTTCCCCATCTGTAACATCCAAGTCAATTCACCAATTCACTATATAAATACTAAATCATACCCGGTATCGCAGCCGAATGAAATCTTCGGGAAGTCATGGAACTCTTCTTTACCGCCTCTGTTCCATTTCCTTTGTTGTTTTATCAGAAATACAAAGGAAGTCATGGAGTCTTACAGTCGCTCTCTTCGTGGTATATGAGCATTTCGCCAGTAGTTCCCTGACAAATCCTCACCACAGCATGATATATGGGAATTTCGAGCACTATCGAAGCCCTAAGACTAAGGTTTGTCTTTAATGTGACTCATAGCTTCTACTGGAAGAAAAAATAAAGTATAGCTTCTTGTTGAAGCCAAAATAAAGTCTGTAAACTTACTTATGCAAATGCCTTTGATCACGAGTTTTCCTTATTGTTGAGTGAAAGAAGACCTATCACCCTGCTGAACATGCAAGATGCAGCATTGGAGGTGGAATCCAATTTGTTGGCTTCAAATAGACTTAAGAAAAAAACAGCTCAGCAGCTTTATGAAAGAAAAGGAAAAAAGGAGGCTATTTCAGCAAGTGCTGCTCCTCAGTCTGCTGAAGCTAAGATAGATGAGATGGCCAAGCTGGTGAAGATTCTTACTGCAAAACTGAACAAGTTAGAGCTTGAGAAGAATTCTAGCAAACCTGCTCCAGAAGCTTAACGAAATCCAAATAACCAGAATCAATTTATAAGGAAGTTTGCTCCTATATTTATACCAAGAGAGCGTAGGAACAATGATATTCAGCGAGAAAGAAGGGAGAATGAGGATCAAAGAGTGCCCCCACCTTTTCAAAATAATTTAGTTGATGAAGAAGAAATTGATCAACAGGTGCTCTTTGAAGAGACTGAGACTGATCAGGATATGAATCATATTGGAGATAGATTGTTTACAGGTTTTGTTACTCAAGAAGATTTTTCTGAATTCAGAATGCTACAATGCTGATATGTTTGAAACTGAGGATGATTTAGGCCTGGAAAATACTGCTATAACTGCTGCTATTCATCAGAATGGACCACCTAAAAAGACCATAAATCTTAGATCAGGTCCAAAATAAGTGGCCCAAGCTCCAAAGAAGAAGGCACATGTTCCTGCTGCACCTGTTCCTGCTAAACAAATAACTGATCCTGTCATTGAGAAGAAGCAATCTGTAGAAAAATCAAAGAAGAATGTTGAAGTTGAAGAGGTAAACAGATCTGTCCAGAATTTTAGTTTGGAGAATGAACTAGGGAAGTTAAAAATTCCTGTACCTTTAACTGAGTTAATAAAGAATCCATCATACAAAGAAACAGTTCTGAAAGTGATGAATGTACCCAGTAATCAGCCTGTTTCAGATACAGTTAACTTGCAGGAAGAAAACCCTAGAATTTTCATTGGATCAGCTTTGGCTGAGAAGACTGAAAATGAGGCTGGTGCTTCTCCTCCTTTCTATGTAACTTTGACTGTACATGAGAAAATGATTCACAATTTCCTGTTAGATTCAAGAGCATCCCATAACTTGATGCCAAAAGCTGTAATGGAAGCCCTGGGCCTTAGTGTCACCAAACCTTACCATGATTTATATGCCTTTGACTCTCGAGCTGTGAAGTGTTTAGGAGTAATAAAAGACATGGTAGTCAACCTTGCTCAGTTGCCCATGAAAAGTGTGATAATGGATGTTGTGGTAGCTGACATCACACCAAAGTTTGGCTTGCTTCTTTCCAGGTCATGGGCTAAGAAGGTTGGAGGAACCTTACAGATGGACCTCTCTTATGCCACCATTCCTGTTTTTGGTGGAGAAAATAGGAGACTTTACAGAGAGCTGCAGCTTGCTTACATAGTCACAGATGATAAAAACCCCACAAATCACCCAATGTACTCTGTGGATAAAGACCTTGGTTCATGCATATTACAGTTTAGTGAAGAAGCTAATTCTGCTGGTCTGTTACATGTGGAAAAAGAACAGCACATAAAACACAGCAGAGAAGAGGAAGATGCATTGTGGCAGTTGTACTTTGATGGATCCTCGTGCAGAGAGGGTGCTGGAGCTGGAGTTTTACTTAGTTCTCCTGGGGGTGAAACAGTGAAACTCATGTCTAAGTTGGAGTTTGTTACCACTAACAACACTGCTGAGTATGAAGCTCTGCTACTGGGATTGAAGGCTACTAAAGATTTAGGAATTCAGTAGATTGCTGCATTTGGCGATTCCGGATTAGTTGTTCAACAGGTGAAGAACAAATATCAAGTAAAGCAGGGTTTGCTGAAAGTATATCGAAATGAGGTATGGGATATGTTGGAAAACTATTTTATAGCATTTAATATCACTCATATTCCAAGGAATCATAATGAGACTGCAGACTCTTTAGCTTTGGCTGCCACACATTTCAGAATCCCTAAAACCACTCAGCTAAAGTATCCTATAGAAGTGAGGTATAGACCATGTGTCCCCGATAATGTGAAGCACTGGAGGGTTTTTGAAAATGACATTGAAATAAAAAAAAATCTTGAGCTTATAGATGAGTTTTCAAATGCTCAAATTGATCAGGAAGAAGATGAAAGTGATGAACAGTTAAATGAATTTGCTGCAGAAGAGATAGCAGGTCATAAAATCATTGAGTTGAAGAGCAATTTCATTCCTAAAGGTCTAGTGCCTTTAGAAAGAATATTCACGAAGGATGATACACCTTCAAAGCCAATGGTTCAATCTTCAGAAGACAATGTAGAAGACTACAATATTGGTTCAGCAGAACATCCTAGGATGGTAAAAATTTCTAAATTTCTAACAGTGGAACAAAGGAATAGATATATCAAGCTTTTGAAAAAACATGTAGATGCATTTGCCTAGTCTTATAAGGAATTAAAAACTTATGATACAGCAATTATTCAGCACAAGGTCCCTTTGAAACCTAATGTCAAGCCTTTCAGACAGAAACTAAGAAGAATCAATCCAGCTTTATTCCCTGTAATTGAAAAAGAACTAAAGAAGTTGTTGGATGCAAAGATAATAGTGCCTCTCAGGTATTCTTCTTGGGTTGCTAATCTGGTTCCTGTTAGAAAAAAGAATGGGGAAATTAGATTATGTGCGGACTTCAGAAATCTGAATCAATCATCATTAAAAGACAATTATCCTCTTCCCAAGATTGAGCAGGTTTTGCAGCAAGTAGTTGGAGCTTAGAGGATTTCTATGCTAGATGGTTTCTCAGGGTACAATCAGATTGCCATGCACCTTGATGACAAGGAAAAGACAGCTTTTACAACCCCCTGGGGGACATTCATGTATGACAAGATGCCTTTTGGCTTGATGAATGCTGGAGCAACTTTTCAGAGAGCCATGGATATTGCATTTGTGGGTGACAAAGATAAGTTTGTGGTTATCTATCTGGATGATATTACTGTATTCTCAAAATCTGATGATGAACACTTGAAGCATTTGGAGCAAACCTTCCTAAAATGCAGAAAATTTGGCCTGTCCCTGAATCCCAAAAAGTCACATTTTGCTGTGCAAGAGGGTAAACTACTTGGTCATTTGGTGTCTGCTGATGACATCAGAATAGATCCTGAAAGAGTGAAAGCAATACTGAAGATTAGTTTACCTAGGAGTAAAAAAGATGTTCAATCATTTATTGGCAAGATAAATTTTCTGCGGTGGTTTATTCCCAACTTTGCTGAAACCATTAAACAAATTACAGCCATGTTGAAAAAAGATCAAGAAGTAAAGTGGACTGCTGAGGCCAAGGTAGCATTTGATAAAATCAAGATAGCTCTTACCGAAGCACCTGTATTGGTAAGTCCTGATTTTACCAAAGAATTCCTTACCTTTTCATTTGCATCAGAAGACACAATTGCAGCTGTTTTACTTCAGAAGAATAAAGAGGGATTAGAACAACCTATTGCTTTCTTCAGTAAAACTCTCAGAGATTCTGAACTAAAATACAGTATATTGGAGAAGCAAGCCTATGCTCTGGTAAAGGCTTTGAAAATTTTCAGAATTTATATCCTGCACTCTAAAGTAGTTTCTTTTGTACCAAATTCTGCTGTGAAGGATGTGTTAACACAACCTGATAGTGAAGGAAAGAGAGGTAAATGGATTGCAAAAATTATGGAATATGATGTAGAGATCAGGCCTACTAAGCTTGTCAAGGGACAGGGTTTAGCTAAGCTGTTGGCTGAATCAAATTGTCAGGCTCTAGGACTGCATGTCATGGCAGAAGAATCAGTTCTTGAAGATGAGCAAGTACAACTGGAGAAAGAAAAGATCATGGATTTTTATTCATCATCAGCCTGGTATGCAGACATTGTTCATTTTTTGTTGTTTCTGCAATGTCCTGAACATTTGGATAAGAAGGCTGCCAGATCTTTAAAAATTAAAGCCACTAAATATTGTTTAGTTGAGGATCAATTGTTCTGGAAGGATCCAGGGGGTATTTTGCTCAGATGTTTAGACCAATCTGAAATAGGAGAGGTGATTTCAGAATCTCATGAAGGTGCATGTGGAGGGCACAAGTACTGGAAAGCAACAGCTTACAAAATTTTAAGAGCTGGATATTATTGGCCATCTTTATTCATAGATGTTTATCAGCAGGTAAGAGCATGTATTCCTTGTCAGAAATTTGCAGGTAAGCATAAATTATTGTCTTTTCCTTTAAAACCTATTGCAGTCAATGCCCCTTTTCAGCAGTGGGGTCTGGATTTTATTGGAGAAATAAATCCAACATCTTCAGGATAGCATCATTGGATTCTAACTGCAACAGATTTTTTCACAAAATGGGTAGAAGCCATTCCCACAAGGAATGCTACAGACAAGGTAATCATGGAATTCATTGAAGAAAATATTTTGAGCCGGTTTGGTTGTCCACAGAGATTAATAACAGATAATGCAAAGGCATTCAAATCCAAGGCAATGGTGGCCTTTTGTGAAAGAAATGGCATCATTATGAAGCACTCAACTCCCTATTATCCTCAGGGCAATGGTCAAGCTGAATCTTCCAATAAGAACATCATTCAGAGCATCAAGAAACTGCTGAAGCATAACAAAAGGTCTTGGGATTCAATGCTAAAGTATGCATTATGGGCAGATAGGATTACAGTGAAACAAGCAATTGGAACTTCTCCATTTCAGCTAGTTTATGGTACAGAAGCAGTGTTCCCTGTTCAATTGGGGATTCCAGTGATGAAATTTCTCCAGAATTCTCAAGAGGAACCTAATGATATGCAAAGGAGACTATTTGAAATGATAGAGTTACATCAAAATAGAGAGAAGGTGGATGAAAAAGCACAGCTGTACAGAGCCAAGATTAAAAACAGGTTTGACGAGAATATTAAGAAAAATACTTTCATAGAAGGGGAGATGGTTCTAAGATGGGACGCAAGAAAGGAGCAAAAGGGTAAGCATGGTAAGTTTGACAATCTTTGGTTTGGCCCTTTTCTGGTATCAAAAGTTTTAGAGAACAATACTTTTATTTTGCAGTCCTTGGAAGGTGAGGAATTGTCCAGCCCTGTTAATGGGCGATTCCTCAAACATTTTTACAGTTTATAAGAGCATTTTCACTGATCATTGTACATACCGGTGAGTGAATCACAATAAGACTCCATATCCCAATGGAAAGTTTTACAGAATAGATAAGATAACAGATAGAAGGCACTAGTCTACAGGTTCTTGAAACCTCACAGGGAGGTCTTCATCCCGCAGCTGGAGCTAGATGTTATGTCAGGAATTTGTTTCTACCTTTTAACAGCTTGATAACCTTTTTGATCAAATATGCTTATTTCTTGACTTTATTTTCTTCAATTACTTTAGGAAATTTTTTATATTTATTTTAATTTTGAGTTTTTCTTGTCTTTAAATTGATTTTGTTTTTTTTCATTTAGGCGTTGAAGGGTATTTAAAAGGTCATATTATTGAATAATGAAGTCATATTTAGCATCATGAGCAAGGTTCAGCTTTTAAACCACATGCAAAATGATCCAAAGCTACTTAAAAGCACCAAAACAGTGTTAATGATATTCTTGTAGTGCTGGAGCTAAAAATCACCAAAGGCGCGCTACAAGAATATCGCGATTCCAAATTCTTCCGATTTTCAGCAAATTTTGGCACGCTTGGGCTAATGAATGACTGATTATGTGTTTTAGAGAATTCATGATGTGTTGATGCAGAAAAAATCATGATTTCAAATGCTTGCACGTCGTGAGGAAATCGTGCTCATCATCAGCACAGGTGTAATTCATTTTGACAGATATCCACATGGTTTGAGGTAATGTGGCATGAATTTGTTATTTACAAGCATATTCAAACATGGAGGACTTAATGAGGTAACCATAACCACTAAAAAAAACTGAGCATCGTTGCCAACTGAACAAGCAAGAGGTGTTGAGGGCTTCACGAGAAATTAGGGCTTCTTAATTCCGTTGCTAACAGCTAAATTGAAGGTTGGACGACATCTGTACAACCAAGGTGACTCATCTGACAGTTTGGGTCGTGATTTCAAACAACAACAGTAGAGCAATTTACAGGTATTCCTAAAAAAACCAATATAACAGTAAATTTGGGGTTTTTTTCGCCGGAGCTTACTCTGTTCAAATTAATCAAAGGATAGGTTAAATTGTGCTTTTAAACGCAATTTTAACTAGAGAAATAGCTATTTGTTGATGATCTGCGACGCCAGGATGAACGAGGGCTGAAGATAACAGTTTCATTTTTTATGAAAGTTAACCCTGTCAGTGCTGTGAACAACCTGTACATTCAATAGTATTTTTAACTTCCTAAATTAATCTCCTGTTCACAAACAATACAAGAGGATACATTCAATTTGCAGTGATTGAAGAATAATGGGCAGGAGTGGTAAAATAAACAGAGATGAAGCAACAGATGTAGGATGGGTTGAAAAACTGCCTGAGTGTGTGGAGCTATTCAATCAAGCTGGTTGGATGGATTTTTTCAGGAAGATCAATGGGTATAATGCAACGGCGTCCTGTAAATTTGCCCAGGGTTTCAAAAATGACATGGTGATTTTTGATACTCTGAAATTCAAATTGACAGTAAAACTGATTTCAGAAGCCACAGGGATTAAGGATGAGGGCGAACAATGGTTTAAGAAACTGCCCTTTGATTTTGATCCTCAGAGATTTCTTTTACCAAATGTTACACCTGATTGGAATAAAGGTATCCAGATCCAAAATGTCAGAAAAGAATGGGTTGAGCCAATCAGAATATTACAGAGCTATGTTACTTGTGAGGGAAGGTATGCTTTTGTATACAAATATCATTTTAGATTCCTTCAGCACATGGTGGGGGTGTCCAAGATGAACCTACCATTCTTCTTTCTGAAAAGTTTGCAGAAAATGTCTAACAAGGTGAAAGGGCCAATAGATCATTCCTCTCAGTCCATCTTTCATCATGGATTAATCAAGTTGATTATTAGTACTGTCTTGCAGCATGAAGGAAAGACCTGGGACTTCTTCATCTTTTGGTCTAGTTTTGAAGACCAAAAGTCTAAGAGGCAAGCAGATAAAGGTAAGGTCTTGTTGAGAAAATTAGGTCATAAGTCAAAGCTGGAAGATAAGGAAGAGATCAAAATTGAGGAAGCAGCAGAGCCTGTCGAGGAAGATAATGAAACAAAGACATTCTCAGCCAGCTCTAAAGGCAAGTATACACTGTTTGAAGATAAGAAGGAACAACCTAAACAGAATTTGGAACCTGTAGCAGATCCTTAGGAAGAGAAAAAGGTTGATACAAAAGTGGTTGTTGTACCTAAAGAGGAGATTCACACTCAGCAAAGAAGCCCTATCACCATTCTCTCAGATGATGAGGGATATCTATTGGAAGAAGAACAGCCCATCTCCAAAATAGAAGTCAAAGCTGAAATAGAAGAAATTCATACTTTAGATAGCAAAACAACAAGACCTAACAGGAAAAGGAACAAGCTTGAAGTAGTAGAATTGGCTGCTATTCAGCACCAAGGGAAAGAATTGAAGATGATGGGAGAAGCAACATCATTTTGGAGACCTAAAACTAGGTCAAAGAACAAGTGGAGATTAAACATGAAGAAATTGTTGAATCCTAAATTAAATACAATTGAAGTGGCTGTTTTAGATGAAGTGTCCATGGATGATGATAAACCAGAACTAGATAAAATGCAGCCACTATTTAAATAAGAAACTCCTTCAATAGAAGTAGCAGGTGAAGAAAATCCAAAGCCCAGTCTTGAAGACACTCCTACAAAATTGTTGATTGAAGAGACAGAAATCTTCAAAAAGCTTGACATTCCTTGGAAACCTGACGAAGAACAAGATTCTACAATGGATAAATTAGCTAACTCTGACAGGGAAAATTTGCAGAAAACTGTCAAGCAATACAAACACCCGATGAACTATATGCAAGAGGTCAATGATGGACTAATGATGGCCAACAGAAGGTTAATAGAAGATCTACAAGATGTAAATGATAATTTTCAGGAGCTGGTAGCTGATGCAAAAGAAGCACTTAAAAGAAAAAGAGCTGCTGACATTCATTGCACCCAGTTGGAGAAGACAGTCCAAGAGCTGCAGTAGAAAAACAAAGAACTCATCAAGAGAATAAATGACATGGAGCAGGAGCAGAAGAAAGATAAGAAGAAAGACCAAACATCAGATGGTATCGCTCTGCTGGCTGAGGTGGCAAAAGACCTATAAGACAGTTGCACATTCAGTTAGTTGTCATTAGTTAGCAAACAGATATGTTAATGATGTGCTATTTTTAGCATATTTTGTAACTTTGTAAATATTCTGCATTTACTTTACCTCATCAAATAGGTGGAAGGAAGTTAGGGTTAGAGGCCTAACTGATTTTGTAAAAGGATAGTATTTAGACATGTTAGGAAGTCATTGAGAGGGTTGGATTTTGGAGAGCTTTAGAAGGTCTCCAGATTACCTTTGTCTGCAGACTTGTTCAGAGCTAAGTACTATGACTCTTATATGCCTTTGATGACAGACTATGAAATATATGAGACTTTTTACCCTTCAGTATATGTTTTAGCTTCATTTTGAGTTTGTTTAACTACTGGACTAATATATTCATTGCTGGTTTATGATTTCTTTACTTGTGATGCTTGTCAGCCCTGAATGAACTTTAAGATTATATGCTGATTGATATTCGTTGATTATATGATGTATCTTTGTCTTTACTTGTTTATAATTCAGTTTCTTGCTTAGCTGATGAATGTAATCCCTGATTGATCACCAAAATTATAACCAAGAAAACATTTCAGAAAACCCTAAACCCTAGTTTTATTGATTTTTATTTGAGATTGTGTTGGCTTGCTTCTTTCGCCTTGGAAACAATTTCTGGCACAAACACTTCCAAAAGTAAACTTCAGTTCGACGAGCATTATGGACCACCAAGGAGCAAGAGGAGAATATAACCTGTGGTGGTCGCAGAGTCTCTCGTGCTCATAAGACGATTGGTGGATTAAACAATTGGAATTGTTGGCGGATCAAAGTTTTATTTCAAACTTTGAGCAGATCCCTCGATTCGGTCCCTTGTTTGACCTTTTCTCTCAGTTCAATGGTGGGCCTTGCTGACGAAATGATGTTCCTAAAGCCTAGTGTGGAAGACTTCAAAAAACACCTGCTAAAGTTTTATGAGGCAGTCTTCTTGGGCATCAAAGCACACCGAGAGTCATCCAACAACATGAGGTATATCTCACAGCAATTAACCTGTTTCGTCTCCAGAATTGATAATTTGGTACGCAATTAGATTGAACTTATGGGGACAGTGGATTTTATAAAAGATGAAATTTTGAAGATGGCCAGAATGTCACAGTGTAGCCACTGCTAGGAATCCCCCTCTTTGGACATGAGAATTGGTGAGGAAACCTTTGTTCAGTGGCATAATGTTTTGTAGAAGAGATCCCTAATTGGATGAGTTTTTACATCATTTTTGGAATTTTTTAAATTTACAGACCCATACTGAGAAAGTTATTTATGTTCTGAGGCTCTCCTTTTTGTAATGAATGGCTGTGCACATCCTTTTGAATAAATCCATCTATATGCTTCAATATAATTATAGAGAAGTATTTTATAGAGATATGGTCAAATGATGAATATATCTTTTTGAATATAACTCATTGTATTTTACATATTAAGAACAAAAGTATTTTACATATTAAGAACAAAAGTATTTTATATATAAAGAACAAAAATCTGGCTAAGTGTTGAGCTCACATTCTAAGTGACGAATTGGCTATCTATTTATAGGATCAGAGTTGCCTCAGGAGTTCACACGTGTGAAATACAAGCCTGCCAAAATGAGAAAAAGGTTGTTCTGTTTTGCATATTAAGAACAAAAATTTGTCTAAGTGTTGAAATTAACACTTTTTGAATTGAAATTCATAGTTTTATAACAAAAACTGCAATTTTAAGGCTCATAAGTAGTAAAAAAACACACTATTCGAATAGAAAAACACAGTTTTCAAAGCCAATATTGCCACTTCCAGAACTTGTTTTTGCACTTTAGAAAGGTTGATATTCACACTTTCAAAGTCTAAATTCATGCTTTCAAAGTCTAAATCCCTTTGAGGGGCATTAAAATATTCAAATTTTATGTGCTTTCTTTTCAAACAGTTCTTAGAATTTTATGTGTTCTCTTTTCAAACATACATATTATAGAATTAAATAAAAAAGAAATCACAACATTACAATTAATAGAATATAAAATAATATTACACTACATTTAAGAAACCAAATCACAAGCTTAGTTAGAACATATAATAAATGTTGGTCCCAAATCCCGATGGCGCTAATGGTAAATGATGGTGGTGATCTTGGTGTTTGTGACAAGACATAATTTCAACTAAAGCATGATGTGATTATTTTCTTCACACACATGATAACCGCCATTTCAAAATTTCATCGTATAAACCATCACCATGTCAGCATACATTCCTTTCTCAAGGCATGTATTGGAGTGATACATGTAGAATTACTATAGACAATACATATCATATCTATACAATCGGTACAGATCATATATATACTCCATAAAAATATACAGTCGGTATAGATCATAGCTATGACCACCATCCCTCCATAATTATCCTTCCCCATTTGTAACATCCAAGTCAATTCACCAATTCACTATATAAATACTAAATCATACCCGGTATCGCAGCCGAATGAAATCTTCGAGAAGTCATGGAACTCTTGTTTACCGCCTCTGTTCCATTTCCTTTGTTGTTTTATCAGAAATACAAAGGAAGTCATGGAGTCTTATGGCGCTCTCTTCGTGGTATATGAGCATTTCGACAATAGTTCCCTGACAAATCCTCACCACAGTATGATATATGGGAATTTCGAGCACTGTCGAAGCCCTAAGACTAAGGTTTGTCTCTAATGTGACTCATAGGTTCTACTAGAAGAAAAATAAAGTATAGCTTCTAGTTGAAGCCAAAATAAAGTCTGTAAATTCCCTGTAGTAGAAGAGTCTGTGTGTGTGAGCTCAAGCTCATAGTCCTAAAATGTATTAAGATCCCAAGCTCTGTAAAAGGTGAAATATCGAAGTAAATTTCATCTATGTGTAATGAGGCGAAGTTGCACTGTTTTAACCTAGAATTATTAACTTCTAATGATTTTTATGTCTAATTAGTAAGAAATTTTTTAATATAATCCTGTAGTAGAAGAGTCTATGTTTGTGAGCTCAAGCTCATAGTCGTGAAATGTATTAAGAGCCCAAGATCTATAAAAGTTGAAAGATCGAAGTAAAATTCAATTGCCATGAATAACTTCTACCTATTTTTATGTCTTAATAATAAATCTGTAATAGAACATTAAATCTAGTTTTTCAATTGCCAAGTATTTATATTTTTCAATATCTCATAAGCTGGGTGCATGAAACCATTTGGGTTTGATGGTCGATTAGAACATGAAACATAGCCACAAAACATCAAAACACAGGTCTTTGTCTTCGATACCTTTGTTTTTGGAGGATTTAGGTGCCAATATTTCCAATCCATAGGTCTCAACAATTGCAAGTTCATGTGAATGAACGGAAGGTAGAGAGGCAGTGATAGTGTGAGAGCACAAATGCTACTATAATTATTCACATCCTCTTGCAGTTCGCCCAAGCATATTTAAAACATAGTGTTAATAGAGAATAAAATGTAGCATGGATTCAGTGGTGCTCAGAGGAGAAAATATTCTATACGAGCCAATATTATAATTAAACTATATTTCTAATACTCAATGTGCCAAATCAAATATGCCACATGTCAGAATATGATCATTCCATGTGTCACCCTAGGATACTAGATATCAACATTTAAACAACAAAATTTAGACGTTTTGCTTCAAAGAGTTTATTGACAAGTGGAAATATTCTCAGAGAAAGAGCAGACGCTCTTTCTCCAAGGTGTTCTGTTGTTACATTTCCCTCGTAAATGAAAGTTCGTTCGACCCTTCTTATTCTGAATATTCTTTTCATATGGTTTGACACTGTAAGAAGGGTCGGATCGCTCCTTTTTGTGTTCTCTACTATGGATATACCTAAATTGTTGGATAAAGGTTTTCATTAACTACGAAAAGAAGGGGCGATCGATACTTCTTGTCGGAGAACGGAGTCAGGAGAAACCATTTTTATATGTTAAAACTTCCAAGGTGTTCTATTTTTAAAATTGCCTCATAATTGAAAGGTCGGTCGACCCTTCGTATTCCCAATATTATTTTCATAATAGTTCGACACTGCAAGAAGGGTCGATCGCCCTTCTTATGTTCTCCATTATGAATATATCTGAATTGTTGGATAAATGTTTTCACAATTAACTATGAAAAGAAGGGGCGGCCGATCCTTCTTGTCGAAAAACAAAAGTCAAGACAAACCATTTTTACATGTTATAACTTAGCTGATTGACTAGCTATTCAAACAATGAATGAATATTTTAGAGATGGTACTTTTCACCTTAAAATTTTGAACATTTAATAATGAAAATGCAATTTTCAAATAAAAAATTGCATTTTTTTTATTTTTATTTGAAATTCACACTTTTCAAATCATAAATTGCATTTTTTTATTTAAATTCACACTTTTCAAATGAAAATTTTCATTTTTTGATTTGAAATTCAAACTTTTCAAATCAAAATTTGCATTTTTTGATTTGAAATTCACACTTTTTGAATTGAAATTCATAGTTCTTTTATTTGAAATTCACACTTTATGAACTGAAATTCATAGTTTTTATAACAAAAAAAACTGCAATTTTAAGGTTCATAAGTAGTCAAAAAACACACTATTCGAATAGAAAAACGCACTTTTCAATGCCAATATTACCACTTTTAGAACCTGTTTTTGCACTTTAGAAAGGTTGATAATGACACTTTCAATGCCTAAATTCACACTTTCTTAGTCCAAAAATTGTCTAATTTGTCCAAATTTAATGAAATTGACGTTTTTTATTAAAAATAGAAATAACTATATAATGAAAAATACTTTTCATCGAGTGCATATTAAAATTAAGAAAATAAATTCAACAACTTCTAATTAATTAATGCCTTAACTTAACCCCTTATTAATTAATTAATTCCAATATGTCACTAGGATCCATGGGGTTTGACCTACTTCATGGTGCTGAAAAAATGGGAACATGACAGTCCTCCCCTCTGTATATTGCTTGTCCTCAAGGAAGAAACCAACTCCAACAATCTATGATGCCAACCAGTGACTTCACTCCTCAAAATATGTTGCTAGTTGTCTAGAATTGAAATCCTCAATTCCAAGCAAAATACCAAAAGTCCACCATGTTTTTGTTGCACCACTATGATTATATCTGGATATTCAAGATTGTAGGGCCCCTCCTATAGGGTCCTTCCTGCTTGACCTGAAACTCAACCACTTGATACAAAACAGATTAGAAATCATAATGACTAGATAAATAAACTAAATAAATGAATAACTTAACAAATTAAAACAAACCATAACCTATCTCTGATACCATCTTGTCCACTGCCATTCGCGTCTTCCATAGGATCCCTCCAACAAAGCTCGTTTAACCATAGGTGAAGTAATCGTTAGCTTCGCCACCCAACCATAGGCTCATGCTTTCAGTCGCATGGCCTCCCCCGAGCTTTGGGTCATAGATCTCACACACAATAATCAAGAAACCTAGCTTGGGATTCCCCCCCCACCAAGATTTCTAGCCAAACCCTCAATAGCAGCAAGTCATGAGCTAACTCAAAATTACGATAGTCATCCAGGGTTTGGGTCCTTTACCCATCCCCAAAGTCTTCCTTTTAAAGGAAAATCCCCTGTGACACATGTCGCTTCATGCATAAATAATTCTTTAATTAATTCTTTAATTAAAAACAACTCACCTATCCAAGTGTTAGTTTTTATAGGAGATGCACCAACATTCCTAAGTTTGCTCATGTTTGTCCCCCAGATATTTCACTTAACTCCTAGATTTGTGTGAAGGTGGAGTTGACTAGGTGTCCAAGCTTAGGATTCTACTTTGCTCCTAAATAAGGTTTATATTATTTTAAATGCTCAAAATAATATCTCATGTGCAAATTCCTAAATACAAATAATATTATTTAAATGCTAAACCAATCTATTATCTCCAAATGTCTCAAGTACTAAAATGCATTTTTCTAAGTATTGTTCTAGGTGCAAAATTATACATTTCAATGCAGTTAAGTTTAGCAATCAACTCTTACTAGGACCCCAGTGCCGCGTCATTGGGCCTCCTCGTTCCTTAATTTCATTTCAACAACATGGCACCACTCCATTGGGCCAGTGATCCTTAATTTCCATTCTTGGGTCCTTGTGTCCACTCTTTCCCTTCTCGGCAGGGTACTGCACCGTCAAGCCCTTTTGCCGTCATCCTTTCGTTTTGACTTGCGGGAGCTTTATGTAGGGATTTCAGGAGCCGTTACCTTCCATCCTCCGTCTACACACAATTAGGTACTAATGGCGCTGAGGAGTGAGTCCGTTCTCACTATGCACCCCCCAACTCACATATGACCAGTTCTGTCATGGCCCACCTCGTACGCCCTCATGCTTTCCTCTTGAGCAAGCCGATCAGCGCTTATCTGCTCAAGCGTGGTATTCCGTCAGAAGTCGACATCATTATCACTCTCCCTATGTGTGATTTACCTGTGCTCTATGACCCTTCATATTCCTTTGTGTGTCTGTCGGTGAACCGTTTCACCTGTCGCTAGACACATTTCTCACAAACGTAAATTAGTAGCACTGTCCTCAATAATCACAATTTGATTTATAAATCTACTACTTCATTAAGCATCTATAATTCACTCAATCATTACTCATTCATCTAATCACATAATCAATTGCACAGGTAGTCGTTAAGCATCATTCATATGTACAGTTTTCATATCAAAGTTAATCGTTAAACAACATGAAATTGTCCATTCACAATAACTACCCAAATGCACATATATCAATCAATCGTAATCATAAATATACTCAAAATAAAATCATAGGGTTATTTTATTAATGTTTCAAACAATCGAGTGACTTAGCAGGTGCCCTCAATGTCTATAGTAGTCTAGGGGCACTACATACACCCCTACTTATTTAGAACTTCATCCCAAAGTTCAGAATAAAAATGGAAAGCTATGGCGCATCTCAGTTGCGTCCTCCCAAGTCGCAGAGCTAGGACTGTAACTGTCTTACTGCACTTTGACTTGATTAATCAAGGCTAATAATTAAGCAAGAACTAATCAATCAATTATACAACTCCACACATATAATTTAATTCCTTAATTCATTTATCAATTATTGTCGGCTCATTCCTTAATTATTGTTTTCCCTCAATCATTTAAGACATAACAAGGCTCAAGAGACCGTTGTATTGAATTTGTTTAGTCGGGTCACTCAACAGGTTCCCTTAAGGTCCACAACTATTCTAGGGGCATTACATACACCCCCTCTTAAATAGAACTTCGTCTCGAAGTTAATAATTTTTTATTTTTTATTTTGTTCTCGTTCTTTTGATGCTAGGCTTATCTTAATTTCTATTCTCATCCTCATGTCATTGTATTCTATTTTTCTCCAATAGTCATGGCTATAAGCACTAGTGGTTAAATTCATTAGTTCTCTATTCATCCATCATGGTTCCAATACACCCTCGAGAACTCAATCGTAATTCCACGTAATGCAAATCCAAAAATACCTTCATAATTGTCAATCCAAACTTAGACTACTTACCCTCCTAATCATCTGCGAAGATCCATGACATCCACTTTAACTACAAGCCATATTGCGTCCATAGCCACACCATAGTTACCAAATCATCTTGTATAACAAAATCCAAGCAAGAATTTAAATTCGTTGGCTATCCTTTCCTTCAAGACGAGAAGGTAATCATCATAAAATATTCAACCAAATATAGATGGGTAAGATATAATCACAGTCTTTAACAAATCAAGAGAGACCCTCAAATATTCCAAAATCAATTCCCATAAGACTATTCCCAAAAACCTCTAAATATTTTAATAAAGTTGATCCTCAAATCGATAGGTTTCTAGGTATCGAAAC
Organism: Larix kaempferi; assembly: GCA_027924585.1. Taxonomy (NCBI): domain Eukaryota; kingdom Viridiplantae; phylum Streptophyta; class Pinopsida; order Pinales; family Pinaceae; genus Larix; species Larix kaempferi. Next base: position 196,919 of record BSBM01002380.1, on the reverse strand, counting down.
TTAGTGACTTAGTTGAACGTATCAAAATTGATCTCTTAGTCCTTTCATCAGTATCATCATGTCAAGGTTAATGAGCTTATCACGTCCTTACTTCATTTCAACCTTTCTGTTGTCACCAGATTACTTCGACAGACTCGTCAAGTACTACAATGTGTGTTTTCTCAACCTCATCGACTTCTATCTTGGCTAGTCGTATTTCGTCAATGTTTGACCATGTCTTGAGATTAGCCTCAATGATTTCATTTAATTTTGATGATCGTATCCGTACATCGCTTTACTAAAAGTCATCTTCATTAGGTCTCCATTTCGGTGGGCTTTCCAAGTTTCATCTTATGTGTCTATATAGTCTCAGCAAGTCTTGTCTTAAGGTCTAGATGTCTTTTCATAATTGTTTCGTCATGTCAAGAGGTTAACGTAATTGCGTTCAGCTTGTCATTTCGATACTTTATTTTACAAAAATCATCATTGTTTTACTCTTTCGATACTCAATTGGAAGTTTTAGCAAGAAAGAGTCTCCAATCTTTCAATTCTTGAAAAGTCGGCATTTATATCTACATATATGAAGGTCTTCACTCAACCATGATTTTCTAAACTTCTACATATTGAATTATAACTTAAATAAGTAACAGTTACCCATTAATCTTAAGGGTGCAATTGTCATTTCTACATTCTAGGCTACATCTTATCCATCCCTATCAATCCAGTCCCAACATAGAGTTTTATTTCTTAAGGGTAACAATTACACTGATAGTGTGAATTTTATATATAACATCCCAATATTAATGACAAAAGGAAGCCTATGTATTAAAGCTTTACAAATCTACCATCCCCTATGTAAAATGTGAAACATAAGCATGACTTATATTTTTATCTAATTCATGTTATCACATAAATGAAATATTATAATATTACCTTGTCTTTCATCCATTTCATATAATTACAAACATATATTATAAATATAATAATACATTAGCCTTTCATACTATCTCATAAAAGAATATGAATTATAAACAAGACTTTAACCTTTCGTATCCTATTAACAAAATATGAAATATGATAATGCTCCATACTTTCATCCAATTCCTGTCATCACATAGATTAAATATGACATGAAATACTACAATATCTTTCAATAATTCCTATCATCACATAATAATATATATAACTTGAACTTATTCTCTTTCAACTTCTAACTAACACAATTAACTTCAACTTCTAACTAACACAAATAGCCTTTATGATTTTCAATTCATAATTCAAAATATAAATGAAGTAATTATAAACATGTGATAATTATGCACATTTTAACTAAGCAAGTTCATTACTGAGTATAAGTGACTTTTTGCCAATATTTGAATACACGCTCATATTTTCTTTTCATGTAGCATAACTAACACACATCATTCATTATAAATCAGTTCCCTTACCAATATGAAAAAAAAAAGTATTCATATATTTAAAAAAAAAAAATTGTTTACACTTAGCATTCATTATAAGTAGCTCCCTTTCCAATCCGAAATAAGTAGAAGAAAAACTACACATATCATTCATCCTAAAGTAATTACTTTACCAATTTAAAATAAATATTTATATATTCTTCATTCAAAATAATTGCACATAACATTCATTGTAAAGTAATTCCTTGCAAATTATAATAAGTACTTATATATTCTACACATGATATAGTTACACATATCATTCATTATAAAGCAAATCCTATAACATTCATTGCATAGTAGATCCTTTCCAATTTTATAATAAGTATTTATACATTCTACATATATGCTAATTACATATAACATTCATTGTGATGTAATTCTTTGCAAATTCATAATAAATATTTACTTATGAGACTTAAACTAGAGATTTTACTCTTTACTTTTAATACAAAGTAAAAAGTAAATATGAGACTTTAGAGTGTTTGTCTAGTGTTTGTCGAGTAACAAAATAATACAAAGTAAACAAAAAATAATAGTACAAAGTAAAAAGTAATAAATATTATGTCGACCATAAACAAAAAACAATAATACAAAGTAAAAAGTAAATATGAGACTTAAACTAGAGACTAAAGTAAATATGAGACTTAAACTAGAAACTTTAGAGCTTAGGATTAGGTGGCTCAGGTATTGCACTCAAGGAGCTATTCAAGGAGAGGTTTGCACCTCGAGAGATTTGATCTAAAACCTAGAATTTGGATCTAGGTTAGTTATTATTTCTTTCCAGTACAAACCTCATTGTCCTCCTTTATTATTATTTCTTTCAAATGCAAACCTCACTGTCCATCTCTACCTGATAGAAAAGCCCTGCCTTAAAGATATGAAACCATATTTTCTTTCGAACAATTGTTAGAATTTGAGTTGTTAAATGGTTAAAAAATAGTACTGAGGTAATTTATTCAAATAACTATATTCTTGTCCTTTTATTGGATGGATCATGATTTTTAGCTCGCAAGGGTTGCCCGATTTATTGTCCTCCATCTTTATGAAATCTATGTTTATGAAATAATTCTATTAAATCCATCTTTATGTTTATTTATTGTCCTCACTCAGTATAGAAACATTTCAGAATCTATTTTTCCATGCTTTTTATGCACTCTACTTGGTTAGAAAACATCTCGCAGTACTAGAGACCCAAACTCAGAATTCAAATTATGGGAACTGCATAGAATTCTAAAACATAGTACTACAAAATACAGGTGCATAAACCAACGTTATTAGGAGTTTTTTTACCATTTCAGTGTGTAGAGAGGTGTTTTTTAAAAGTAATTATGTACTATTCTTTTATTTTTTTTCAAAACATATTTGTAGAGAGGCGTGGGATCATTATATGGGTGAAATATGATTTGCCTGAATATATTGGAAAATATTTAGTATTTTGTGATCAGTGTTAATATTTCTGTTTTCGCGGAAACCGGTTTACCAAGATTGGGTGTTTTAGGTTGCTTGTTATCTTGATAGTACAATGGCAGTACATGTGACTAACGCTCTAATCACATTGGGAGGTTTGGTCTATATTCGTTCTAGCCATTTTCATATAGTAACACATGTCATATACAACTTTATTTTTTATTTTTTTTACTTTACAATAAGTACCATTTTTTAATTAGAAATTATACAACTAATTATGAGTATGTTTTTCCTTTTCCTAATTAAAAATTACACAATTAATTAGTATGGTTTGTGTTGCAATATATTATTACTTAAATATGATTAAAATTGATGTTAGTAATTGAGTTTATAAAATATTAGCAATTGCTTTTGATAAGTATATATATGAAAGGTAGTTATTGTTATTGTTATTGGTAAGTTATTGTTATGGTAGGTTTTTGTTGAAATAATATGACTTTTTGTTAGATTATAATTGTTATTTTATATATCAATGTTATTATTTCGATTCTTATATTTTTTTTTAATGATAATTGTTTTCTAAATAGTTTTGTTTTAATGGTTAATGTTATCATCTTTTTTATTATAAAATTTAATTAGAATATGATTGTACAAAAGATCATTTTAATGTATATTTAGATTGTATATACTAGTACATTGACCATAGGGTATTCATTCAAAGTCTTGTGCAGAGTGTCTTCAAAGGACCATTTTGGAAAATTGTCTGGAAACAATTTTCTAACTTAGTATCTTGACACATGTGCCTTGTTATAAATGGGAACTAGGATGTCGTTGCACTAGTAATAGGTGGAGGGAGGTAACTCCCAGAGAAGCCCTCCTAGTATGCCCCAAGTTGGGTGGTCGACCGTGTATACACAAGGTTTTAAAATTTGTCTAACGAGGGACCCCTGTTTGTTAACACTCTACTCAAGCAACCTAGAAGCTAGTATCTCTTACTTATCTATCACTCAAACTATCCCTCCCCCTCCCTTCCTCCCTCCCTCTCTCTATCTCTCTCCCAATATCCATATCTCTCTCCCTCTCCCACTCCCCCTGAAACCTCTCTCTCTCTGTCTCTCTCCCCACCTCTCTTTCATTCGCTTACTTCCCCTACCCTTATCCCCCCCTCTCTTTATGAATCTCTTAGTCCCCCACCCTCTATAACTAACCATACCACCATCTCTCTCTCTCTCTCTCTCTCTCTCTCTCTCTACCCCAAAACCCCCCACTATTTACCCATATCCCCCATATCTCTCTCCCACAAATCCCCTACTCACCCTTACCATAATCAATCAACTGCCACCCCCATATATCTCCTCTCTCTCTCTCTCTCTCTCTCTCTCTTCACCCCCCCCACTCCTCATCCCTCTACCCTTAGCACTCCAAATCTCTCTCTCATGCTCCTACTCCCCCTTACCCTTAACCCCATCCCCTCTCTCTCTCTCTCTCATGCTCCACCTACTTCTAACCCTAAGACCCCTCTCTACCTCTCCCACCCTCCTTCTCACTCTCCGTCACCTCTCCTTTTCCATCTCCCCCCTTTTCCTATATTGCTATCCCTCTCCCTTTCCATCCTTCACTTCCTCTCCCCCACTCTCTCCCTCTCCTTATCCCCTAAAGTATCCCTCTTCCCCTCCCCCTCTCCTCCTCCCTCTAGCGCCTTCTCCTACACGCCTTGGGCCCCATCTCTCTCTATATCTCTCTATCTCCCCATCTCTCTCCCTCCCCACCCTCTCTCTCTCTCTATCTCTCCATATCACTTTATCTAGCTCTACCTCCCTCTAAGCCACAATCGATCCCTCTTTCCCTCTCATCCCTCACACCCCACCCCTCTCTCTCTTTCTCTCTCTCAGCAACCCCCACTCATCCCCATATCTCTAGCACCATCTATCTCTCTCTCTCACTCATTATAACCCCCTTCTCTCTAACCACCCCACTTCTTCACAAATTTCTAACCCCTTTGATATCTATCTCTCTCTCTCTCCCCCCACTCTCTCCCTATCTCTCTCCATTTCACTCACCTTCCCACACTCCCTCTCCCTCTCGATTTATCCTAATCACTCCCTATCCCTCTCACTCTCCCTCTCACTCTCCCTCTGATTCCCTTATGCATCTACTTTTCCCCTTCCCGCCATCCCACCTCTTCCTCTCCAAAAATCTTCCTAACTCTCTTCCACTCTCTCCATTTCTCTCCCTCCCTCTCCCTTATCGCACTGTCACTCCCTCTCCTTCTCCTTCTATGTTTTCGACTCCCTCACCCTCTACCTCTCCCTCTCCCTCTTCCACCATCTCCTTAACTCCCTCTCTCTCCCTCTCTCTCTCTCTCTCTACTTGTTGCTCTCCTCTCCCTCTCTCCTTTTCATTCCCTCTCCCTCTACCTCTCCCTCTCAATCACACATACCTCTCCCTCTCCCACCATCTCCCTCCCTCTCTCCCTCTCTCACACTCTCTCTCGCTTTCCCTCTATCACCCTCTCTCTCTCTCTCTCTCTCTCTCCCTCCACTCCTAATCCCTCTCCTTCTCTGCTACCCACTCCATATCCCTCTAACTCTTTGTCTCCCTCCCCCAATTTCTCCCATATCAACCATCTTCCTATGTCCCTCTTCCTCTCAGTCTTTGTATCCCTCCCCCCACTTCTCCCACTTCCACCATCTCTCTCTCTCTCTCTCTTATTTTTCCCCTCTCTCTCTCCCTCTCATTTTCCCCCTCTCCCTCTCCATATCCTTTTCCCCCTCTCCCTCTCCCTCTTTCTCCATCACTCTCCCTCTCCTTCTCAATATTCCTCCATCCCTCTACCTCTTCCTCCCTCCCTCTCTCTCTCTCTTCCTCTCCCTCTCCCTCTCTCTCTCTCTCCCCCCTACTTCCCTACCCCTAACCCCACCTCTCTTTATGTATCCCATATCCCCCCACCCCCTACAACTAACCACCCCAACATTTCTCTCTCTCTCTACCCCCCCACCCCCCTACAACTAGCCACTCCCACCCTCTCCCTCTCCCCCCTAACCCTCTCTTTCTCTCTCTCTCTCTCACTCTTGCTCTCTTTCACCTACTCCCCCTACCCTTATCCCCCCTCTCTCTCTATGTATCTCTTAGTCCCCCACCCTCTATTGTTAATTTTTGAGCATTAATTCAACATACTCTAGGATATTTACTGAGAGAATAACATGTACAACATATCAAGCATATCAATCACAACAAGTAATCACATGAGACAATAGACACAGAGTTTCACTGGGGAAAACCATAAAGGTGAAAAACCCCACAACTTCCTCAGAGATAGAAAGAGAAATGATATGACCCAAGTACAAGAGATAGTCCTCCTAGCAGCAGCTTCTCCTCCTCCACTAGTGTGCCACTCTCCAATGATTGTATGAGTGAGAAAGTGAATGATCGAATAGAGTGCCTCCTGCACTCTATTTATACTTGAATTGACTTTCCTAATAACCTTTACTAGGTCAGCCTCAACTTAATCACATAAAATAATGCTGACAGGGCCGACCCCCAATAGGGTGGTCTAATAACCCTTTAACCCACATGACTTATCCAGGGCCGACCCCATTCAGGTGGTCTAATAACCCATCAAGTATAAGTTACGACACTTACAATATAAATGACGACACTTCCATATAGAGGAATAATATCATCTCTATAGGAGTACAATATACATATGTGAAATACATTTTGAAGTTACAAATACATCAACACTCCCTCTTCACTAGGAAGGTATTTATCGACACAGATCTGCTAGGACAAGTCTTCTTCTCTGCATCATCATCATCGAATCATCGTCATCATCACTGTTGCTGCTATCTTAATCGATCTCTGAACTACTCGTCATAGGAAGTTCTATAGAGCCAACCCTTTTTCATGTTGGATGTAGGCCCACCACCTACAGGTCTTCATCATCTACAGAGCCATCCCTTTTTCATGCTGCATGTATCAACATCTACAGAGCTAGCCCTTTTTCATGTTGGATGTATCAACATCTACAGAGCCAACCCTTTTTCATGCTGGATGTATCAACATCTATAGAGCCAGCCCTTTTTCATGATGGATATAGGCCTAGGCTACATGTAGGTCTTCATCATCTCCGCGAGCAAGCCATAAAGTAGGTACACCTAAGGACTGATTACACTGCCTCTGCAAAACCTGCAAGATCTCCTAGGACTGATTACACTACCTCTGCAAAACCTGCAAGAGCATCTCAGGACTGATTATATGCCTCTGCAAAACTTGTGTACCATACTGTCACCTCATCATCTTCAGATCACCTCATAGTCCATAGAGCACAACCCAGAAGCACATCACACAGCACTTACATTCACCGGCATGGGAAGACACACTTCAACCATCTGTGAAAGGCTCAACATTTATATCTACGCCATGGGAAGACACACTTCAACCATGTGAGAATGACATCACACTTATATCCATAACCATGGGAAGACACACTTCAACCATGCTAGGAATGGCACAGCACTTATATCACAGCCATGGGAAGACACACTTCAACCATACTCGAATGGCACAGCTCTTACATCAACGACCATGGGAAGACACACTTCAACCATATCGGAATGGCCCCAGCCCTTATATCTACACCATGGAAGGACACACCTACCACCATGTGAGAATGGCTCATGTGCATCTGTGTCTCCAGACTCATCACTTCCCCTTGGAAGGAATCTTGATCCGTAGTACACCATGTCTCTCTCTGAAGTACTCAAGCTTCACTCTGGCCAGCAGCTTGGTCAACTTATCGGTTATCTACTTGACTGTTGCAACATACAGGAGCTCATAGTCAACTGTACCTCAGAATATTCCTTGCATCTATCAAGTGAACATGTCTTGGATCTGTCAAATACTGGCTCAAGGTGTTCACTGCAAAGCAAATGTCTAGTCTCGTATTTGTTACGTACATCAAGGACCCAATCACTTGACGATACATCATGGCATACAACCGGCTCAGATGAAGCATCACACAGAAGCTTCAGGTTCGATGCCATAGGTGTGGCCATGGCCTTGCATTCCATCATCTTGAACCTCTTCAGGATCTCTACTGCATACTTCCCTTGTCCAAGGAAGATCCCATCTGCACTCCGCCACACCTCCATGCCTAGAAAGTAATGCATCATCATGATCATCATCATAGCATCGTCCTGATGCATATCATCTAGAGCATCATCCTTATACTCATCACACATGCTCATCCTGATCATCTTCCTAATGCATGTCATCCAGAGCATCGTCATGATACTCATCACACATGATCATCCTGATCATCGTCACTATACCACCCTGATGCATATACATATAAATTATCCAATTGATCATACAAAGCATCAAACTGATGCATATCAATATACATGATCCAACTGATCATACAAAGCATCCAACTAATGCATATCAATATACATGATCCAACTAATCATACAAAGCATCCAACTGATGCATATTAATGTACATGATCCAACTGATGTATATCCAAAGCAGTAATTGGGGCATCATCCTGATGTTCATCACAAAGCGCTTACATCTACAGCCAAGGGAAGGATCATCCTCTCACCATGCTTGGAATGGCTCCTGCAAATGTGTCCCATCACTTCTTCCTCGAAGTATCTTCAATAGATAGTTTTCTTTGAACTTTTTTGCTAGAACAAATGTTGTAGTCCTTCTTTTGTAGGTACACGGTCTTTCCTACAAGACATGTTCAATTGCATGATTACAAACATCTTATATATCTCAGAACAAATTCTTACTCATAAATAGATATGTCATACAGTCATGCAATTATCTTAGCCAATGCTTTAATACAACATTTATCCATATCTTGTAACTTTCTAGATGCCTTCCAATCTCTACCAGAACATTGTTAAGAATGTGCACAACTCCCAACATGTCAGCAAAGAGGTTTCATTCTATATAAGTAGCAATGGAATGTTGTACAATGCCATAGGCCACTTACCTATTACATGCATATTAGTAGTATATTGTTCATTAATGCAATTATTCTAATTTGAATAATACACAACCTAAGTCTAGGAACATAAGTATATATATCTTTGAACAATATTATTTAAATAATCAAATATACGATAAATGACAATTCAAATACTTATCTTTGTTTGTTTGTTGGGTGGACTCCCTCTCAATCTTTGTTTCCTTGTAGGAAGTACTGGAGTGTGCTCCCTCTTGATCTTTGCTTCCTGGATTACCTGTCCTTGAACTTATATCCATCATCGATCACTATGCATGCTTGCTAGTATCATCATTGTGTTATCCTCGATATCTCATACATAATCATACATTTATTAGTATAATCTTAATACTATCAAAACACAATAATCTTAAGCATGTATATTCATGATCATTTCAAACACAGATCATAACCATTAGTATTCAAGGTTTATATAGGACTTTTCTGGTTAGTCATATCATTAATCAAAGTAAGGAACATAATATGCATAAACCCTGGATTACTCAAACTTCTAACTTCATGAGTAATCATTATCAATCATACAAAAGTATAAGGTCCTTACATAGGGTAGGATTCTAACTTGATATAGGAAAAACATACCTGGTCAACATATTTGCTAGTTATATCTAGCAATGTTTTCTTGTTCTCTTCAATGACCTACATAACTCATAAGTTAACCATTGTAGAACCAAATTATACATACCTCTATGTGTTCCATGACTATGGAGGAGTCTTTGTCTTCATGTCATCATGGTCTTGATCTTGGAATTTGATTTGTACCTTCATGTTAGCAGATACCATTCTCCTAATACAACACCACAGTGCATTAGTACAATCATAATACAATCATACGTGTCATAACCCTAATCAATGAATGTCTTCCTAATTTTACTGGGGTGATAAGATAAGTCTAAAATTAAACAAGATTGTTATTAAACATGAAGACAATCATATTATAAACTTAATCTTGAACAAATTTCAAACCATAACTGTAAGTCATACCTGTTAGATTGCTTGTAGTAGTTGTTGTTGTTGTTTCGTTTGTTCTTAGGGAAATTTGAGGAAAAGTGTCCTCTTCTTGGAATGTGTTATGAGAGCTTGATCTTCATTCTCCATCTTCTCTTTTAGATCTATAATCTAAGCTCCTTCCTATGAGCATTCTTCCCACAGCCTACTGAAAGAGATAAGTTTCTTCCTAGTACAAATTCCTTGGATGAAGCAATCCCATGACCTAGGTAGGCCATTCAAAGTGGTCATGACAATTTCTCCATTCTCCACCACTTCGTCCACAGCTTCAAGTTGTTCCTTGATTTGAGAGACCTTTAGAAAAGTAGGATTGAATGGTCTCTCCATTCTGAAGCTTTACCCCTTTCAATTGGTTCTATAGAGCCATCTTCCGATTTATGTTCTTCCCTTCAAATAGCTTGGTCAAGGAATCAAACATCTACTTAGGTGTCTTTAGAGATGTGTTACACCTAAAATATACCCATCATCATGGTTTAGTGTATACATCCCTAAAGTCATTTGGACCAAGTACTCATTTGAGAGGATTTGTACTTAGTTTGTACAACCTTTTGAGAGGTCGTCGCAGGTTGCACACTGGCAACATGCGACGTCGCAGGTTGTACACTGGCAACATGCGACGTCACAGGTTGTTCTATAGCAAAGTGCGACGAGGTCTGTTAATGGGCAAAAATAGCCATTTCAAGATCTTTCTCGAAGCTTTCCCATTTGGGGGCTTATCCCTGATCTCTTGGAGAGATGGTACTCGACCCCTAGCCTGTTGGGAAGATCCCCTATTTCTCTCCTACCATCTCTCATCCTATCCTATCCATAACCTCATCCACTTAGTCCTATATATATGAAGCTCACTCCCATACCAAAGGGAGAAAGACTATGGTATCTACATGCTGGTGAAATCTCTCTTAGACACCTTCACTCGCCTCTTGGAGAATTCATGCTTCCTTGGAAGGGCTTGGCAAATTGGCTTGTGTGGAGAAGGACTGCTACATTGAGTTATTGGTTGTAGTTCTATATCTCTATCATGCACTCCTCTATTTGCAGTAATACAAATGCTTTCCAGCAATATCGCTCTTATATGTGATGATGTTGTGTTGTTTACCTGCTTAACTATTTACATAGATCTCTTATTGTATAGATTCTCTTTACTCGTTTCTCTCTCCTATGTCTTGACAGGTCTTGTAGCTTGGATCTGACGACCTCAGGACGTGGAGCAACATTCGAGAGAAAGGATAGCGAAATCAAAGAGGTAAGAAATCTAGTACGTGATCCTTAAGTAGATCTAGGAAACGTGTTTGTAGTCTGTTCTATTTGTTCTAGACTCGCATTGAACTAGGGAGATCCAGCTCACCTCCGGTCGAGTGGATTGTTCGATAACAAATTTGGCGACCATACTGGGGAGTATTCTTGTTCAATGATCATTAATTTGAGTCATTTTCAGTTGATTGCTTGACATAAGCCTTGTCTTTAATTTTTGCCATTTTTTCCTCTTAGGATTGATTCCATTGTCAGATCTTCGTGCTGAAGATCCTGATCTTCTTCCTTTGAGTTTGTACAACTCAGTTTCAAACCTATTTCTGGTTCATTTTTGAGAGATCTGATTTATTTTTTAATCTATAACTCGCCTGTCGCACCTGGGCAGTGAAAACATAGCGACACTGTGTTTTCTTAAGCCTCTGTCCTTTGTCTGTTTCTTTCTCATCACGGCCTATGCATTAGTGAACTGCAACACCGTTGCACCTCTCATATAGGTTACCTATGACGTCGCACTGTCTGCAAAGATAGAGTGCGCCGATCTGTCGAGACTTGACATATGGTCATTCATTCCCTCATCTGATAGTTTGGGCTTTGGTTTTGTGTATGAACTCTTCCTATGCTGCATCATTTAGCCAGAGATCCCATTTTGATTTGTGTGTTGAGAGTTTGGTTTGTTTGGATTGACTTTGGGTTCCGCTTTGGACAAGTTTGAGATTAGTAATGTTGGACACTTTTGTCTCCTTCACCTTCATCCTCTTCACTCTTGCATTTCCTTCCTTCCATCCCTAATCTGATCATTGCATTGGATCAACCTCCAGACCTCATCTACTTTTATTTTTGAGCTTTGCTTGCTTAGTTTGCTTGCTGCTGCCCTGATTTTGAGTTAAAGTGTGTCATTTTTGCTTGGTTGAGTGCTTGTCTTTTCTTGAGTTTTCTGAGTGTATGAGTGCCGCAGGTAACATTTTCTTTTCGGTCATTTAGATCTAAAAGAAAAGTTGTTTTCAAGTTTATTGCTTTGATACCTCCATTGAAAGATTAAAAGTGTTTCTTTCCCGTTATTTCTCAAAAGGTTATTAAAGAAAGATCACTGTGCATTGGAATGTTTTGGAAAAGATGAATGGAAATATGATTGATTGTGTTTTTCTTGAATTATGAGTTATTCATCTTCTTGAAAAGCTCTAGTACATTTCGTTTTCTTTCAAAAGTTGTTTCCATGCTAAGGAAAGATAGATTCATTTTTTATTTTTGTTGCCTTTAGATCATTGAAAAGAGAAAGTGAAAAGATTGCATTTCCATTTTAGAATCCTCTCATCTCATTACTTAGTGTTGTTTTGATTTGAAAAAGAAAAGAAAAGAGAAAAAATACTTTGATTTGGATAGTAGTGTTGTGTACGTTTGTGTGTTTCATTGAAAAATAAAAGAGTACTTTCATTGTCAAATTTGCTTGCATTGGGAATTGTGTTGCATTGAGTTTGTTTTGGCAATACCATTGGAAAAAACTTTCTCCTTACCATAGGTAGAATTCATTGAAAGAAAAGAATATTTCATGCATGTAGCTAGGACTTGCATTCTATTTCCGATTATGTACTCACCTCATGCATTCACCTAACCGTCCAAGATAAAATTAACGATAGAACTAGGTAAAATTTTCAGTAACTTGTGTGTAAGTTAGAGATGTGTTCCGACATTGTTAAGCATGGCAGTTGTCATTACTTGCTAGCACTGTAGACTGGGGATATTGTAGTGTTCCACGTACATCAGTATATCGAACTCCTTCACGTACCCACCAAGTACCAAAATCTGTACTTGGCGTATATCGAAGGGTGTATCACGTACTCGACACGTATATCGGAAGGTCTCGTGCCAACGACTGTGCATTAGACAGCACCACTATGGATTTGAGCTCCCATGTACCTTGCGTATATCGGGAGACACCATTAGGATTCCTGAAACCAACTGAGTTAACCATTTGGCCATCTTGGCAAAGCAATACACCGAGAACAACACTCAGGGAGATTAGCACGCACGTCTTGTCTAGGTAGTCGGGTATGCAGGAAAGGGTACGGTCCCAATCCTCGTTGTCACATCATATTGTTGGACCCTGTAGTATATTATGGTTTGTAATGCCTTGATAATCCCATGAGGTTCCAGAATTTTGAATCCACTCTATCACACAAGTTTTCTTGTTGCCTTAGTTTGAGTAGGTTTTCTTGGACTGCTTTTCTTTTAGAATACCTTTAGGAGAAACGCTGTTTTGACATTTTTTTGGATGATTTTCCTGATACTCTGGCAGATTTTCCCTAGAGAAGGTCCCATAGGATCTTGAACTTTCCACCCAAATTTTCCCTTAATCTGGAGGTTATTTCAAGGGTAAGAATGGATCAATGTAACGCGGTCGTAGTTACTAAAGTAGGGAACCCCACCTTGAATATTGGCGGACATTTGTTTCCGCCAGACTGACCTGCCTCTCATCCCACGCAGGATGAGGAAGCTCACACCCCCACTTCTCAAAACCTTCCTCCCATCATCCTGGGAGAACCTGGATCGTTGGAATTGAAAAACCAACCCCAGGATGACCCTACAACAGCTAGTCCTTCAGCAGCTTATTGGACATCTTCTATAGACCACCCAGTGGCTCATTTTTCCATCTCATCCTCATCCAGTGAGACTACTCCAAAAGACACTTTAGCTTACTTTCGTGGCCAATTGGCTCACTTTTGCTCCATGGCTGAAGAGTTTCGGCAGTCAAGTCTCCAATGGAGGGTTCAAGACCCATCGTTACCCGCTTATCAACCCACCCCAGTTCATACGATATCTTTCGGATCACCTGAAGCACTCCACCACATGACCACTAATGAGACTGGGCAACCCTCGCAAGAGTCCAGTCCTGCACCTCAAGTGAACCAACCGGTGGAAGGACAACAGTCCAACACAACTGTCACTACCATGGTTACTTTACCAGTTCCTCCCCCACCTCAAAATTTGAGGGGAGGGTATTCCATTCCTACGAATTACCTTATTGGTAATTTTATTACCACGGTAGCTAGTCAACAACCCACGTTGGTTCAACCTTTGAATAGTGGTCAGCCTATTGTGGCTCGAAGGCAGCCCCCGTTTCCTAACCAGAACGTTGGTGGAGTCCCCAACGGGCCATCCGTTGGACCTACCCAACCCGCTAGACCATCCACCATGGGATTATCTCATGTTGGAGGGCCGTCAAATGTAACCCAACCCTAACAGAGTTAAGCGTATCCAAGTTCTTTTAACCCTTTGCCGAGCCAACCTAATCCCGAAAATGCATTATACGGAATACCTTATCCCGGGAATCCATACACTCTGTGGGGCAACATGGTCCCCAACCAACTATCCCTCAAGTACCACCTCCCCCAATCGGTCCTCCCCCACCTTCTGTTGGAGGTGATGGGCCCCCACCTAATCTTGGTGGAGGCCCACCTCATTTTATCTACAACCCCCCCTCACCCCTCAGGCAGTGGCGGGAATGGTTCACCACCTCCTCCAGGCGGAGGCGGCGGCAGACCACCCTATCATGGTGGAGGAGGAAATTTCCCTTTGGGTGGCAGCGGTGGTCCACCACCCCCTCCAGGAAGAGGTGGTGGAGGACCTAATTACCCTGGTAGTGGCAGTGGTGGTGGGAACCCTCATCCTTCTGGCAGCGGAGGTGGTGGGGGACCCCATCCATCTGTCAACGGAAGTGGTCCACCACCCCCTCAAGGCAGAGGCAGTGGAGGGCCACCTTATTACGGTTATGGACCCCCACCTCCTCCCGGTGGTGGCGGCGAACCTCCGCCCCCTCCCGGAGGTGGAGGTGGACCCCCACCATATTGGAAAGGACCACCTTATGGCAGTAGACCTCCTTATAGTCTGGGCAGCACACCCCCTTATAGTCAGTTTTACCCTGGTACACCTTTCAGTCAGTTTAGTCCTCACATGCCATATTCGTATTATCAATACGCATAGCCTAATCCACAACTGCCCTTTTTGGCTACTTTGGACCTACCTAACCTCTCTCGTTTGACCAACGATCCCATTTACCATGGATCTAACTAGCCACCAATTATGGTGAAACTTCCGTCTGATATCCCCAAGTTTGACGGCAAGCCGGGTGAAGACCCCAAGAACCACATGATGACATACCATTTATGGTGTTCATATAATTCCTTAATGGATGATTCAATTCATCTTAGATTGTTCCAAAGGAATCTCACCGGCTCGACTGCCAAGTGGTACATTGAGTTACCACCACACTCCTTTCCTGATTTTGGCTCTCTTGCTATGAACTTTTTGACACATTTTCAGCTGCCTATACGGTATGAGACTGGTATTGAGCTTTTAACCTCGCTCCGCCAGAATACCGCCACTCACATTTTAGATCATATCCATGAATGGCGAAGGAGACAAAGTCTCATTAAAGATCCCATTCCAGATCAACTCCTAGCAGACTGGTTTACTAAATCGCTTCTTCTTGTCATAGCAAAAGATGTTGCCATGCGAGGTGCTATCACAGAAGAACAAGCCATCGCAAGTGCTCATCTGTTAGATCTGGTCTATACCCAGTCTAGCACTCTGTTCAATATTTTTCCTAATGCACCCCGAGATGTTAAGGATCCCACGAAACCACATAAGGGACCCCAAGCTGATGGAATCATTGGTTCCCTTACCACCCAGCCTGCTACTAGCACCGTTGGATAATCCAACCCAACTCCGGCTGGGCACAACACCACCAAGTCCACTCCTCTTGCTATAACTGAAGAGGTGAATTCTATTCAATCAGCTTCATCTCATAAGTTTAATGGAAAAAACAAGAACAAGGGGAAACCTAAGAAGTCTTCTACCCAGCAGGATATGAAGAGCACTCCTGAAGATACTAAGCAGAAAAGGAAACTAAAGTATCCTTGCTTACTGTGTGGAGAAGACCATTTCTCCAAAGAGTGTCCCGATAGAGATGAAGTGCAAAAGTTTCTTAGGGGTAAACTGATTCCCACAGTTCTCAATGATCTGTTTCCTGCTCAAAACTAGCAGATGATTGCTCAAACCCCCCCAACCTAGGGGAAACCATCTAATACCGCGCATGTTCTCATGTTGTAAAACGAGGTGATCAATTTAACTACTCGCTCACGATCTTACGAATAGGTCCCTTCGAAGGAACCCACCGGAAGTAATACTGAAAAAGCTTCCGACTCTCTAACTGATGTCACTATACCATCGACTTCTCTCACCATAGAGAGACCTTCTTTAGATTCGATATTGCGTCCACCCAAGAGTACGATTCAAAAAGCTATTTTCAATCCCAATGCTCGAGCAACACAAAATTACAATATTGTAGAGGACTTGGCCCATGCTCCTTGCGCCATGTCCACCCTGGAAGTTTTGCAGAATTGTCCTAATCAACACAAAACTCTCCTTGCAACTATTGGTGCAGTTGACCTAGATTCCTCGAACACCATCACATTCCGACTTGACAACCTCAAGCCGAAGCTCTCACACCAGCTGACATTCCAAGTTACTGTGAACCTTGCTGGGAAGATTGTCCATCATACTCTTTTGGATGAAGGAGCCTTCACTTCTATCATGTCCATCACTTGTTGGAGAGCCATTGGCTCCCCCGAATTGAATCATTCTCCTACCACGTTGAAAGCATTCGACGGATGTGGCTTTCATCCTCATGGGCTCTTACAAGCTCTTGCAGTTGAGTTGGGCAGAAAGACCGTAACCATTAACGTAGAAGTGGTCTAGGCCTCGTTAGATTATAATGTCTTGCTTGGTCGCAATTGGTTTTATACCATGCAGGCGGTAGCCTCTTCAGTCTTCTGCATAGTACAATTCCCCCACCAATGACGAATTGTTACTATTGACCAGTTAGATTTTTGTACACCGGACGCTACTACTCATCTTGGTGACCATGTTCATTCCATTGGACAGACGTCAAACCAATATGAGAGTGTATGGGTTGGCCTTTTGAAATATTCATCTCTCATGGGTGTTTTTCCAACCGCAGACCCCCCTAATCATGTTGCCATGGTGAACATGATCTCCATTGAGATTTTATCTCACTCAAACGATGCTTGGCTTGTACCAGATGAAGCCACAACACACCTACTTGGAGATATTATGCCTCTTTCACCCGCTGAATGCATTTATGAGGCTATCCAATCAGCTTCATAGGACCCTTTAACCATGGCCTCCCCATCTTGTTCTCTACGACGGACATCCTCTCTACCCGATCTCTTACTTCGGACTTTTCATTCAGACAAGTCCATCATGGAAGTAATGAATGTTGACGACGGTCCATGGGATGATCTCCATCATAGGTCATCTTTCCTTCCTCCTTTGGAATACATAGAGAACCACTTCCATGCCCTCTTTTCACCAGATATCTACCCATCCCCTCAGTCCCCCATCCTTACATGTTTTACAGACACGGAAGGCAACTTGGCCAACATTGAGCCAACCACCCCCGGTAGACATCTCGGTGAAACCTGGTATAGTGGAACACATTCGCATAGGCCATAAGTGTTCCCCTGAAGAAATCACTGTTAGCACAGCCTTGTTCAAGCAATTTCGAGACATTTTTGCTTGGTCCGATGAGGAGATGCCTAGGATAGACCCAGCGATTGTTTCTCACGAAATAAAAACCTATCTCGACATCAAACCTGTATGTCAAAAGTTGCGATCGGTACACCCCTGGAAGAATGCGGCAATAAAGGCAGAAATTGAGAAGCTTTTAAAGGTTGGTTTCATTTATCCTATCCCATTAATGGATTGGGTCTCAAACGTCATTCCTGTGAACAAAAAACAGGGCACCATTCGCATCTATGTTGATTATCAGGACCTTAATCAGGCTTGTCCAAAAGACAACTACCCAACTCCCTTCATCAACCAGATCATCGACAACTGTGCCAAAAGCGTCATCTTCTCATTCATGGATGGATTTTTTGGTTACAACCAAATTGAGATCAACCCAGCCGACCAACATAAGATGGCTTTCATTTGCCCATGGGGAACCATTGCATATCGCAAACTCCCATTTGGCCTCAAAAATGCTGGTGCCACATTCCAGTGGGCTATGTCGTATGCTTTCCACGATATTAAGGACTTTATGGAACCCTACTTGGACGATCTCCCTACCCATTCAAAGAAGTGTGAGTTCCACATTGATCATCAGATGGCCATATTCCTCAGATGCAGATGGTACAATATTCATCTGAATCCTCACAAGTGTATCTTTTGTGTTGAGTTCGGATGCCTCTTAGGATTTATCGTTTTGAAGGATAGGATCCACATTGATCCCTTAAAGGTGGAGGCCGTCATCAACCTACCACCCCCGACTGATGTGACTGAACTCCGAAGTCTCCAAGGGAAGGCGACTTACTTGAGACATTTTGTGTGCAATTTCGTGGAGAAAACTCAGGGCTATATGAGACTGCTTAAGAAGGACGTCCCGTTCATTTGGGATGATCATGCTCAAAAGTATTTTGACAATATCAAACATGCCATCACACATGCCCCTATGTTCCAACCGCCTAATTATTATCGAGATTACATCTTATATCTCGCCGCTTCTGCTACCACTATCGCAATGGTTTTGGTACAGGAGGATCAAAACGCTTAGAAACATGTGATATACTATGCAAATAAGGGTCTAGCTAATGCCAAAACTAGATATTCACATGTCGAAAAGATTGCTTTCGCGGCAGTCATTGCCGTCCAGAAGTTCCGTCACTACATTTTGCTCCGCACCACCACTATCATTGTCGATCGAACCCTATGTACCACGTACTGACATGTCAGGTGCTGGGGGGCAAGTATTCATGCTGGATTGTGATACTACAAGAATTCAATCTTCTTTTTGAGAAACCTAAGTCTAAAAAGTCTTTGGTGTTTGCGGAGCTCATCTGCGACCTTCCCTGTCCTAATGTAGAAATTGAGCACAATGACTCATTTCCAGATGAATCATTGTTTCTCATCAGTACAAATGACCCCTGGTATGGAGATATTCTATTGTATCTTCAAACCCAACGCTTCGATCCTTAACTTTCTCGTGATGATCATCGTAAGGTTCGTCACCATGCAAAGTATTATTTAATCATTAATGATACTTTGTATCGTCGTGGTGTCGATTCAATCCTTCAACGTTGTCTCACTCTTGATGAGGCTGAACACGTTTTGAATGACTGTCACGTTGGGGCATGTGGTGGTCATCTCTCCGGGATGGCTACATCCCAGAAGATGTTGCATGCAGGATATTACTGGCCTACTATCTTCAAAGATTGTATTGAGGCCATTAAAAAATGTCCTCCTTGCCAACACTTCCACATGAAGAAGTGCTCTCATCTTGCCCCACTACATCCGGTTATTGCCATTGGACCATTTGCAAAATGGAGTATCGATTTTATGCACTGTAAGCCTACCTCAACCGCGGGGCATAATTACATCACTATGGATTACTTCACAAAGTGGGCCGAGGCTATGCCTACATACCAAAATGATGGAAAAACCACCACACTCTTCATGTTTAATCATGTGATAACATGGTTTGGAGTTCTGCAGACCATAGTTACCAATCATGGTTCTCACTTTCAGAACCATATGATTGATGAATTGAGTGACAGGTTGGGTTTTCGTCATGAAAACTCGACACCCTACTACCCGCAATCCAATGGACAGGTCGAGGCAATTAACAAGGTCTTGAAAACTATGATCCAGAGGATGGTAGGGACACAAAAGTCCAATTGGCATAATATGCTCTTTTTAGCATTATTGGCCTACCAAACTACCGTTAAAACCACCACAGGCTTCACTCCCTTCCAATTGGTGTATGGATTGGAGGCTGTTCTACCGATAGAGTGTTAAATCCCGTCTTTACAGCTCACAGTCGAACTTCTTCCTAAGACTACTGCTGAGGAAGAACGTCTCTTGCACCTAGCAAAGCTTAATGAGTCCCACCGTGATGTTTCTCTTGCTAATGAAGCACATAAGAAATGCATCAAGGCCCAATATGATAAGTCAGTTGAGCCTCATATCTTTAACGAGGGTGATCTGGTCCTAACTTATGACCAGAATCATAATAAACTGGGAGCAGGGAAGTTCAAGTCCATGTGGCATGGACCCTACGTTATAAAATGTGTGTTAGAAAAAGGTGCTTACAAGCTTGAAGATTATGATGGAATCTCTTTAGGTGAACCCTGCAATGGGCTTTACCTGAAGAGATACTACGCCTGATCTCTCATGCATAGACTTGCTTGTATATACTGTACATGGCGTTTTTTTGTGTTTTTGTGTGGTGTGACGCATTTCCTTTCGAGTGTCTTTTGATATTGTTTCCGCTTCTCATACCATGTTTTGTCTACATGTGCAGATGGCAATGTGCTATGGATTCACGGACAGCACCAGCCGGCATACCCTTCACCTTGCTTCGGCAGCCTAGGTACTGTATTCCCCAACAGGTGATCTCATTAGCTCAGGAGGAAGTTGCCTAGGGTTTGTGACCAACAATGCTGCAGTCATCGGAACCCTAGCTGACGCCATTTCCTTAGGTATGAACCACATTGTCATCCACATGGATTCTCAATTAGTGGTTTCTCATTTGAACCGGATATATGCCATCCATGATCCCATCTTACTCCGTCTCTTTAGACGAGTGCGTCTCCTGGAAACGTCATTTGAATCTATTCAATACCTGCACATTCCATGAGAGTTAAACACAGTCGCTGACTCCATGGCCAATTTCATTTTGGATTGGTACATTGCACACACATAACATCCATAATATGTAAAAGCATTCACAACATGTAAATATAATGTACAGAAGCAAACATATAAACAAGATCACATCACTAACCATTTGAAGAATACATAATGTATAAACCGCCGATAATGTATATATATATAAATCGCTCAAAAAGTAGTGTTGGTACAAAATCTGAAGCATGATGGATTTCAGTAAGTCTCTACAAAAATATGAAGCATCATAGCTTTCAGTAAGTACAAAAATCTGAGGCCTCTAAGCTCTTAGTACAAGTCTAAAAGTGCAATCAGGCTGGACGCTTGACCCATACACTACCTCTACCTCTAACAGCTCTCTGACGCTGGGTGAGAAAGCAATCTACAGTACGAGCCACCTTGCGGAGTAGGGTGTTGAAGCACATGGATGCTCCAACCCCATACCTCTGCATAGGTCATCGATAGTCGGCTATAGGACCTCCACAGTCAGCTCAGACAGGTTCTGGTATACCTCCTCCATCTCCTCGATGGTAGCATGAGCACCTATAGGAACCACTGCCTCTCCACCTCTGTCTCTCCTCGCCAGAAGAGAGAGACCTACTGGTCGCACAGGACCCACATCTGCACACACATATAAAGTACTTGTCAGTACTACATCAAAAAAATAATAATATGATTCACAGAACTAAAAAATGAAAGGGTTTTGTTCTTACCAATATCACCCCATGTTGCACCCTCTGGCAATGCTAAGTCGGGATCCTCCCAGAAGTCTGTACCGCTATAAGGAAAGTCCTCGACCATAAGTAGCTGGCCCTCTAACCAGCTGAAAAAATCGGGGCCAAAACTGATGATGGGACCCCCACCATGGTGGGTCATCACCTCTTCCCACTTGATCATGTGAGGATCTCTCAGATCCCTATCATCCAATACCACTTGCTGGTGTAGAAGAGGAACCTGCTCCAAGAGGAACGACACTATGATCGATCTGTATCCATACTACTTGAGCTCCTCGCGCCGACACTTGGTCAACTGACCTCGGATGTTTGAGAGGAGACCCTCGCACCAGTTGAACACCATGGGAGACATACATTCTTCCTCGTATAACATCTAAGTCCGAGTATCCGTATGTGGAGCTTGGCTACCCACCACCCTGGTAATAGTGAGCAATATGGTCCTCAGTGGATGACTCACCACATCTCTGATGAGTATCTTCCCGCTGGAAGGACGAGAAGCAGCAACACAGTGCTGTGACACCATGTCCTCAACTGTACGATCACTGGCCTGCGTCACAGTGAGTTGTACAGCATCCCCTCTTCAGGACAAACTGGTCAGAAAGTATATGTCCTCAATGTCAATATTAAGGATGTGCTCACCTATGACGAAGTATTGTTGGGATGCATCCCAACTCTGTATCATGTGTGCCAAGAACGGGATCTGGGTTCTCATCCCCTGTATCTCAAAGAGTTTGAGCAACCCACAGTTTCTCAAAGCAGCCACACATTGTGGATCGTTTGGGGCTTGCTCATCTTCCACTTCATGTTCTCTCTCTCACCACTCTAATACCATCTTTGAATGCTGGGAACCTGCCAAAAGGGGCATTTAAAACATGTTAGGTCCCTTCCCAACTTGTACAAACTCATTTTTTGAGATATTTTTTTATGTTTGAGTTGTGGATTTCCACCATCGCACCTCACCTTCAGGTACAGGGCGACGTCGTCGTAGGTCCCATTTTCAAGACTTGTGACGACTCGATCTCATCGCAAGTCCCAAATGGGCCACTTGCGACGAGCCGAGGGCGCATTGGCCCCTCCCCAAATCATCAAAAAACTCAAAAAATGGGCAAAAATGCAAAAAGTAAACCACTACAAAGTTGCAAGACAAGATTTAGGCCTACCTGGTCTGGACAGCTAGTGAAATGGTGGATCGTAGCTCCCAAAATCGGTAGTGGAAGTTTTGGCTCCAAATTGGTACTTCTCCACCCAAATTGACAATTTGAATAATGTTTCTATTTTTGGCCCATATTTCTATTTATAGAATAGAATGGAATATTCCTTTTCAAATATTTTGATGCTTTTGGGCCATTTACTATAGTTTTGATCGCTTGTCGTTATATTTGGAGCTATTTGACACTTTCTCTAGTGTACGGGAGTCGTAAAGTGGTCTTTCGTAGCATTTCTCGCATTACCAACGGTAATTACAGGTATGAACACTCCTTTGAACATTTTGTCATTATTGTTTTTGGTTAAGTTGTAATTATTGCATGAGGATGAGTTTACTCTTCATTTGTTCTCATACTCATCAAATCATGAGAACAAGTACCGAGTTATGATTTATCACTTTTTCGGGCTTGTTAAATTTCCACAGAAAAGGACACCCCCCATAGTCCATAGTTAAGCTCTTTTCAGACTCCCTAAAATTGAAAATATTGCTAAGCGAACTTGTCGCATTCATGCTTGTTAAAGTATTTGAATGGTCGTCTTCTTGGTGATAGTTTACCCCTTTTTCGGACCAGGGGGCACTAATTATGAAAAAGAAATAATCCAGCCAATCATGACTGGAAGAGTCCTCTCCCACGTTGTTTTACCCTTTCTCGGGCGATGAGGCTAACTTTACAAAAAAGGACCGTTGGAGTCTTCTTTAGCTATTTTTAGACTCTCTAAACATGAAATGACGACCGAGTTTTCCTTCTATGGACTCGTTAAATTTTCACATTGAAGGGCCCATCATGGGACGAACTCCTCCTATCTTAGGTTCGAAAAATATTTGGTATTGGACTGATCTATGAGATGAGCTATACCGAGCATCTGGTTACCCTCATCAAGCTCATTAAAAAACACATGAGGCACTCATCATTCATGATGGGGAAAAAGGAAAGTGTTTGTGTTACATACCTTAGTGGCAGTATATAGTCGTTCTTGAACATGGTACTTGTCTGCATTTGCATACCAATACTTGGGTCATCTGTTTGTCTATGAGTCCCTGCTTACTTTATGAGTCCTGTTACTCCTCTGAGTCATTCAGAGAAAGCTTCCACTATCAGTTGCATTAGAATTTTGCATCATTCTCATGTCAATACTGCCAAGTCATGCCATGCCCATGTTCAAGAACACATTTACTCATCATTTTTAGTCAGTACACACGTCATCATGCCGTTGTTACTTTGAGTCAGTCTCCATGTTATTGTACCATCCGATCCACTCTACACATCTTTTGTCATGTTTCGTGTTGATTGATGGGGGATTCACATTAGAGAAATTTTGAGGTCAAAAAATGGCCTCAAAACAAAGAAAATGTACTATAAAAAACAACCAATCACATTCTAGTAGATGACATCATCCCCCTTGGTGAGGTGGCATTGCATGAGTTAAGAATGCTTATTTGTCAAATTTTCTATGGTGGATGAAAACACATAGTTAACCAAGGTAGTGGTATAAGTACTTTTAAGTCATAAAGTAAAGTACTCATAATGATAGTCTTTTCATAACATAATATTATTGTCATTTTCAAGTGAAGTACTCTTAATTCATAAAGAAAGTCCTTTCACATTTTTTTATAAAATAACATATTATTATTTTTATGTTTTTAATTTTAAATTATATATTCACTCCATTCTATTTAATAACATAATGTCAAACTAATAAAGAATAATAATAGATTTAATAAATAATAATAATAATAATAATAATGCAATGTGGATTATAATAATATTATTAACATTTTACATGTAAATAAATTCGCAATTAAATTACATTATATTAAATTCATGAGAAAAGTACTAAATATAAAAAGTCAATATAAAATTAAAAAAATAGCTCTTAAAAATATTTTTTATTATTTAATTTCATTTGCAAGTTCAAGACAAATAAATGCTAAAGGACAATAATTTTTGGGGAATTTACAATGAATCTTAGTCACATCAATGTAGACTTATTTTATTAATTTTATTTCTAGTGAATTTTGAAAAGCAACTCAACCATGGTTATTTATATTGTGCATAGAAAATAGTGTGGGAGGTGACTTGTTATAAATACCTACTCCATAAAACCCCCAATTCATAATATTTTAATATATCTCATATTTTTGTAGTACATCTCTCAGGAGGCCATTTTTTGACCTCAAAATCTCTCTAATGTTATGGCCCTCCTTCGACGGATTCATCCTTGTCGACTTCAACTCATCATCCAAGGATTGAATCTAGAAACCAGTCAAGTACCTTGGTCCTGCATGCCTCAATGGCAGGTCACCTCGCTTTCATCATGAGTTTACATCATTGACTCTTGGTTGAAATATTTCATCTTGCATTCAACGTCAACTCATTTATTCATGCTTGATGATATGTACTGTGATACCTTGGGAATCATAGACATTAATGGTGATCTCCCTCGCACTTGTTAATGGTTTACATCAATGACTAGTAATCAAGTGGTTTCTACCATGTTCAATGTCAAGACATTTGTAATCACATGGATAGATTCGTATCATTGCAGGTTTAGCTTGAAGACCCTAGGGATTCATGTTTTACCCAGGTTGCGATGGAGTTTGGATTGAGTCATATTACATGGATCCACTTTTGTATTGGTCGTGGCTATGTTATCATCTCATCATGGATCTACGCTTATGTCTAGTAGCCATGATTGTGTTCAGTCGGTCATTACTCCCATGGATCTGCAATGTATTGGTCGGCAACCATGTTGTACTACATATGAGATTGTCAGTTCAGAGTTAGTTGTATTACAGCAACGTCCTTCATCTGACAAGTCTTTTGCCATTATTTCTATCAAAGCACTTCACCTGTACATCCTTAACAGCTTCATGCTTTGGGGGGCATTCTATTACACCTAAAATCTACCCATCATCATGGTTTAGTGTATACATCCCTAAAGTCATTTGGACCAAGTACTCATTTTGGAGGATTTGTACTCAGTTTGTACAACCTTTTGAGAGGTCGTCACCGGTTGCACACTGGAAACATGCGACGTCACAGGTTGCTCTATAGCAGAGTGTGACAAGGTCTGTTAATGGGAAAAAATAGCCATTTTGAGATCTTTCTCAAAGCTTTCCCATTTGGGGGCTTATCCTCAATCTCTTGGAGAGCTGGTACTTGACCCCTATCCTGTTGGGAAGATCCCTTATCTCTCTCCTACCATCTCTCATCCTATCCTATCCATAACCTCATCCACTTAGTCCTATATATATGAGGCTCACTCCCATACCAAAGGGAGGAATACTATGGTATCTACATGGTGGTGAAATCTCTCTTAGACACCTTCACTCACATCTTGGAGAATTCATGCTTCCTTGGAAGGGCTTGGCAAATTGGCTTGTGTGGAGAAGGGCTGCTACGTTAAGTCATTGGTTGTAGTTCTATATCTCTATCATGTACTCCTATATTTGCAGTAATACAAATGCCTTCCACCAATATCGCTCTTATACGTGATGATGTTGTGTTGTTTACCTGCTTAACTATTTACATGGATCTCTTATTGTATAGATGCTCTTTACTCGTTTCTCTTTCCTATGTCTTGACAAGTCTTGCAGCTTGGATCTGACAACCTCGGGACGTGGAGCAACATTTGGGATAAACGCTAGCGAAATCAAAGAGGTAAGAGATCTAGTACTTGATCCTTAAGTAGATCTAGGAAACATGTTTGTAGTCTATTCTATTTGTTCTAGACTTGCATTGAGCTAGGGAGATCTGGCTCGCCTCCGGTCGAGTGGATTGTCCGGTAACAAAATGACACATGTGGTATGATATGGTCTTTGATAGAATCATCATGATCCTCTTGACCTTTACCAAGTTCCTCTTGTGTAAGGCCTTAGTCTATTCTCCCTCTGGGACAGGAACCTCTTCATTTATGTGGGTGTCCAACTCATTTTCTTCTAGGATTAACCCAATCATATACTTCTAGGCTTGGAAGTTATCAACCCCTTCAAGCTTATCATCAAGCTTGGTGTGGTGATACATATTTAAAGAGTACTTCAAATGGAAATAGAAAATATTTAGGTCTTACCACTTGATTTGCAGAAATCTAGATCTGGAGCTGGATTAGGGTTTGTCAGAGAAACCCTAAAAATTCAAACTTTGAATTTCAATATTTTAAAAGGATAGAAATATGCGCCTTGATGAGCTAATCAAGCTGGTATACTCAGAATTTGAAAATTGCAAAGTTTCACCCCTCAATTTTGCTTTTCAAACTTTCGGATTCACTGGAAAAACTTTGAATTAGGGTTTGATTTTCCCGGAGCTTCATCAATCCAAAAAGTTCAATCTTGGTCTCTAAACTTCGATTTTTCAGAGGAGCTTCCAGCCATGGTCTCAGATTTTAGAAATTCCATCTTTTGTAGAAGCCCTAATTTTCGGCATCACTAGAGAGGACCCTAAACTAGGGTTTGATTTTTCGAGAGCTTCACCCAACCAAAAGGTTCGATCCAAAGCTATAAACTTCGATTTGTCTGAGGAGCATCCAGCTATGGTCTTAGATTTCAGAAATTTCTATTTTTGTGGAAACCCTAATTTTTAGGGCCAAAAATGAAAGTGCTCATAATTGAATTCTGATTGGACAGAAAGATGTGCCTTGCTGAGGAGAGTCAAAATACCCTATTGCCTTTCAATATCTGTGGAGAGAAACCTAATAAACAAGAAGCCCTAGCTTCCACAACTGCACAGTGTCTTCTTCTCAGGTTAGCTCTGATACCATGTTAATTTTTTAGCATTAATTAAACATACGTGAGGATCTTTAGTGAGAGAATAACATGTACAACATATAAAGCATATCAATCACAACAAGAAATCACATGAGACAATAGACACACAGAGTTTCAATGGGGAAAATTGTAAAGGTGAAAAACCCCACAACTTCCTCAGAGATAGAAAGAGCAATGATACAACCCAAGTACAAGAGATAGTCCTCCTAGTAGCAGCTTCTCCTCCTCCACTAGTGCGCTATTCTCCAATGAGTGTATGACTGAGAAAGTGAATGATCAAATAGAGTGCCTCCCACACTCTATTTATACTTGACTTGACTTGCCTAATAACCTTTACTAGGTTGCCCTCAACTTAACCACATAACATAATGCTGATAGGGTCGACCCCCAATAGGGCGGTCTAATAACCCTTTAATCCACATGACTTATCCAGGCCCGACACCATCAAGGTGGTCTAATAACCCATCAAGTATAAGTTACAACACTTACAATATAAATGACGACACTTTCGTATAGAGGAATAATACCATCTCTATAGGCCTTAGCACAACAACTCTCTCTCACATGCTCCTACTCCCCCTTACCCTTAACCCCATCCCCACTCTCTCTCTCTCATACTCCACCTAACCCTAACCCTAACACCCCTCTCTACCTCTCCCACCCTCCTTCTCACTCTCCCTCACCTCTCCTTTTCCATCTCCCCCTTGCTGTGTATCGTTATCCCTCTCTGTTTCCTTCATTCACTTCCTCTCCCCCACTCTCTCTATCTCCTTATCTGCTAAAGTATCCCTCTCCCCCTCCCCCTCTCCTCCTCCCTCTAGCCTCTTCTCCTACACCCCTCCCCCCATCTCTCTCTATCTCTATCTATCTCCCTATCTCTCTCCCTCTCCACCCTCTCTCTCTATATATCTCAATATCACTTTATCTAGATCTACCCCCATCTAAAACACAATCATTACCTCTCCCCCTCTCATTCCCCTACACCCCACCCCTCTCTCTCTTTCTCTCTCTCTCACCAACCCCCACTCATCCCCATATCTCTAGCACCATCTATATCTCTCTCTCACTCATTATAACCCCCTTCTCTCTAACCACCCCACTCCTTCACAAATTCCTAACCCACTTGATCTCTATCTCTCTCCCTCCCACAATACCCCTTCTCTCATCCTCCCAATAATCAAACCCCAACCCCCTTATCTCTCTCTCTCTCTCCCCCAACTTTCTCCTTATCTCTCTCCATTTCCCTAACCTTCCCACTCTCTCTCTCCCTATCTCTTTATCCTACTCACTCCCTATCCCTCACTCTCCCTCTCCTTCCCTCTTGCATCTCCTTTTCCCTCTCCTTCCCTCCCACCTCTCACTCTCCAACAATCTCCATAACTCTCTCCCTCTCTCTCCATTTCTCTCCCTCCCTCTCCCTCTCCCTCTCCCTTCTAGCACTCTCACTCCCTCTACCTCTCCTTCTATGTTTCCCAATCCCTGTCCCTATCCCTCTCCCACCTTCATCTTACCTCCCTCTCTCTCTCTCTCTCTCTCTCTCTCTACTTGTCCCTCTCCTCTCCCTCTCTCCTTTTCATTCTCTATCCCTCTGCCTCTCCCTCTCCATCCCACATACCTCTCCCTCTACCACCATCTCCCTACCTCTCTCTCTCTCACACACTCTCTCCCTCTTTCCCTCTATCACCCTCTCCCTCTCTATCTCTCTCTCACTCCTACTCCATATCCTTCACCAATACCCACTCCCTCTCACTCTCAGGCTTTGTCTCCCTCCCACAACTTCTCCAACATCCACCCTCTCCCTCTCTCCATCTCCCTCTTAGTATTTGTCTCCCTCCCCCCACTTCTCCCACTTACACCATCTCTCTCTCTCTCTCTCTCTCTCTCTCTCTCTCTCTCTCTCTCTCTCTCCCCTTTTCCCCCTCTCCCTCATCCTATCCTTTTCCCCCTCTCCCTCAACCTCTCCTTTTCCCTCTTCCTCCATCCCTCTCCCTCTCTTCTCAGTCTTCCTTCATCCCTCTCCCTCTCCTTTTCATTCATCCTCCGTCCCTCTACCTCTTCCTCCCTCCCTCTATCTCTCCCTCTCTCTCTCTCTCCCTCTCCCTCCCTCTCTCTCTCTCTCTCTCTCTCTCTCTCCCCTACTTCCCCCTAACCCCAACCCCACCTTTCTTTATGTATCCCATATCCCCCCACCCCTTACAACTAACCACCCCACCATTTCTCTCTCTCTCTCTCTCTCTCTCTCTCTCTATCTCTACCCCCCACCCCCTACAATTAACCACCTCACCATATATATCTATCTCTCTACCCCCACCCCTTTCTAATAACCCCCTTAACTCTCTCTCTCTATCTCTCTATCTCTCTCTCTACCCTAAACCCACCCACTCTTCACCCACATCCCCCCTTCTCTCTAATCACCCCACTCCTCAACAAAGACCTAATGCCCCAATCTTTATCACTCTCCCCAAACCCCCTCCTCACCCTTAGTTGTAGTCAATCACTCTACTCACTTCTCTCTCTCTCTCTCTCTCCACCCGTTCACTAATCATACCGCTAAACCTACCACTCCCACTCTATCTCTTCCTATTATCCCCCCTACCCCTAACCCCTCTCTCTCTATGTCTCTCCTAAT
Source organism: Larix kaempferi (assembly GCA_027924585.1). Taxonomy (NCBI): domain Eukaryota; kingdom Viridiplantae; phylum Streptophyta; class Pinopsida; order Pinales; family Pinaceae; genus Larix; species Larix kaempferi. The sequence continues at coordinate 166,705 of BSBM01002380.1, read as the reverse complement.
TACTCACACTCTACCACTAACCACACCACCATCTCTCCTCCCCACAACTCCTCATATTTCTACCCCTACCACCCCCACTCTCTCTCTTCCTACTAACCCCCATACTACTAATGCCCCTCTGTCTATGTCTCTCATAACCCACCCTACAACTAACCAAACCACCATCTCTCTCTCTCTCCCTCCCTCTCTCTCTCTCTCTCCACTTGCCACTCTTCATCCCCTACCCCTACCACCAGACTCTCCCTTCAACTATCCACCACATAATTTCTCGCCCCCCTCTCTATCTACCAACAATGCCCCTCTTCTCGGCCCAATTTTTTACCCCACCCTCCCTTCCTCTCTCTCTCTCTCTCTATTTCCACATTTTTTCATTTCCTTACTCCACCTACACCTAAATCCTTTTCTATATGTATCTCCTAGTCCAATAATTCTACAACTATCCACCCCACCATCTCTCTCTCTCTCTATCTCTATCTCCACCAACAACTGCTCATCCCACCACTCTCTCTCTCTCTCTCTCTCTCTCTAACCACCCCACCCTTTCCAAAATCCCTAAACCCTTGATCATTAGCTATATACTTCTCCAACCCCCCTTCTCTTATCCTACCCTCAATCAACCACTTCTCTCTCTCTCTCTCTCTCTCTCTCCACCATTAACCCCATCTACCTCTCCCTTCACCACTAAATCTATCTATGCCTTCCCCTTCCCTACCCTCACCCTCCCTCTCCCTCACTCCATACCTCAATCTCTCTCTCTCTCTCTCTATATATATATATATATCACACGCTCTCTCCTTATCCCTTTAATCCTTCCCCAATGAATCCATATCCTTCTCCCTCATCCTCTCTCTCCCTATCACCGTCTCCCTATACCTCTCCCCCTCCCTCTCTCCCTCTCTCACTCTCCTTTTCACCCTCCCTCAACCACTCCCTTTACCTCTTTGTCTCAGTATCCCTACCACACTCTTTGTCCTTATCCTATCCCTACCTCCCCCGCTCCCTCTCAACACCCCCTGCTCTCTCTCTCTCTCTCTCTCCTCTTTGTATTTGCTACTATCCCTACTCTTACCCCCCTATATATCTTTGTATTTCCTAATCACCCTTCCACCTACCAGTGAACACCCCCCTCTCTCACTTGCCCTACTTGTCCCTCTCTCTCTCTCACCCCACCTCACCTCTCCCTCTCTTTATGTGTGTGTGTGTCTACCCACTCAGTCTCTCTTCCTCTCCCTCTCCCTCTCCCTTTCCGTCTCCCACTTTACATCTGCCTCTCCCTCATTCCCTCTGTTTCTCTCCCTCTCCCTCTCCCTCCCCCTCTCCTTCTTTCCCTCCCCCTCTCCCTCTACCTCTCCATCATTCCCTTTATCTCTCAACCTCTCACTCTGCCTCTCCCTATCCCTTTCTTTCTCTCCCTCTAAATCACCCTCTACCCCTCTCCCTTTCTCTCCCTCCATTTCACCCTCCCTCTCCCTCTCCATCCTTTCCTCCCTCCCAACAACTTATTCACTCTCCCTCTATCCATCCATTTTCCCCTACACTTCTCCCAATTCCCCTCCTCCTTCCACCCTCCATGTCCCCCTTCCCCCCCTCCTGCTCCCTCTCCCTCACTCCCTCCCTTCCTCCCTCCCATATCACTCTACCCACTACAGTACATGTCCCTATCCCTCAATATCTCCCTCCCCTTCTCCCTCTCAAAATACCCCCCACTCCCTCCCCATATCTTCCTCCCCATATCCCCCTATGTCCTCTTGCTCTCTCTCTCTCTCACACACACACACACACACGCACACACACACACACACATACACACACTACTCCTATACCCCTAAACTCCATCCATCACTTCTCCACAACCCCATAACACTCCATGATACTTCTCTCTCTCTTTCTCACCACACTACTCCTACCCCTACCACTCATCGCCTACCCCTAATGCCCCTATGTCTCTCTCTTAATCATCCTCCTCCCAACCACTAACCTCCCCCCCTCTCACTAGCCTTCCTCCCCTTTCTCTCTCCATGCCCCAAGTCTCTCTCTCCCTCTCTCTCTCTCAATCTCCCACTCTCCCTCTTTATCTTTGTCTCCACCACTAACTTCCTTTCCCTATCTCTCTCTCTCTCTCTCCCTCTCCCTCTCCCTCTCCCTCCCTATCCCTCTATCCCCCTATACCTCTCCCTATGCCTATCTCCCTTTCTCACTCTCTCTTTCACTCTCCCTCTCCCACTTCCTTCCCACCCCCCTCTCACCATGCCTCTCCCCCTCCACTTCTCATAATCCCCACCTCAATCGTCACCCATATCCCCCATTCTCTGCAATCAGCTTACTCCTCAATTAAGCACTAACCCCCTAATATTTTTCTCTCTCCCAAAACCCCCCTCCTCCCCCATAGTCGTAATCAATCACACACCTCACATTTCTCTCTCTCTCTCAACCCCCCACTAATCAACCTGCTACCCATACCACTTTCACTCTCTCTCTCCATGCTAGTCACCCCACCCCTAATTCCCCTCTCATTATGTCTCTCATAATCACCTTCCCCATACAAATAACCATGTCTCCATCTCTCTCTCTTTATCTATCTATCTCTTTGTGTCTCTCTCTCTGTCCACTATCCAGTCCTTATCCCCCTCCCCCGAAGACCCCTCCTCTCTCTCCCCCTATAAATATCATCCCTCCCAACTCTCCCACCCCTCTCTCTACTAACAATACCCCTCTCCTCACCCTATGTTGCTACCCATCCCTCCCTCCCTCCCTCTCTCTCTCCCTCTGTCTCCACCTACTAGTCCTCATCCTCATACCCCTACCACACCACCTATCTCTCTCCCTACAACTATCCATCCATGTAACTCTTCCCCCCATCTCTCTTTACCGATAATCCCCCTCTCCTCACCCTGTAATTCTACCCTAGCCTCCCTCCATCTCTCTCTCTCTCCAGCTGTCTCTCATTTCCCCACTCCACCTACACCAACACCTAATATTTCCCTCTATATGTATCTCCTAGTCCCCCACCCACCTACAACTATTGACTGCACCATCTCTCTCTCTCTCTCCCTTCCTCTTTATCTCTCTAGATCCACCCACAACTACTCATCCCAACCCACTCTCTCTCTCTCTCTCTCTAACCACTCCACTCATTCCAAAATCCTTAATCCCAGTAATCACTAACTCTCTTCCTACCCCAACCCTCTTCTCCTATCCTCCTCATAATCAACCCACTATCTCTCTCCCTCTCTCTCTCTCCCCTAAACCCCACTCCTCTCTCTCCCCCAGCCCTATAACACTCCCTAGTTCTTCTCTCTCTCTTACTTACCCCACTACTCCCTCATACAACCTATCACCTACCCCTAAGCCCCCTCCTCTCTTTACTAATTTCCCTCTTGCCTACCACTAAACACCCCGCTCACTCGCTCGCCCTGCCCACCTCTCTCTCCCTATCCCAACATCCTCTCTCCCTCTATCTCTCTCCATCTCTCCCTCCATATCCCACTCTCCCCTCACCCTCTCCCTCTCCTTCTTCCTCACTACCCATCTTCCTCATCTTGGTTGTGGAGCCAGATCTTCTAGTCTCATAGATGATATTGTGTTAGTCGTACACCCAAGAGGACTATACACTCATTCCCTACCTTGGGGTTCAGGGGAAGAGCCCTCGAGAAAAAAAATTTGGGGCTATTTTCGCCAGCTGTTTTCGGGCCCATCGTTTTGGGTATCCCGTGGTATTTTTCCATTGTATTTCCCCTATAAAAGAAAGACATTGTAATACGGCTAGGGTGGATGGATTATGTTTTATGCATTGTAAATATCTCTAAGATCAAGAAGAGAGACTGTGAGACAGTGAAGAGGAAGTGCAGTGGCTGTGCTGCAGGTTGTATCCCTTCACTTTGCTGGACGGAATAATAATAAGGACTGGAAACTTCAGTGTGGACGTAGCCCAAGTTGGGTGAACCATGATGTATTTGTGTTTCTCTTGTAATGTGTGTGTGATTATATTTGCATTTTTGTTTATTGTTATTGCTCTACGATCCTGTTTTTCTAACAATTGGTATTAGAGCCAAAGGTCTGTTTGGAAGATAAACCCGCAGGAAGCTAGGGTTTCTGGTTCAAGTGGGAGTTATGGCAGAAGAAGGAAAGTTTAAGGTCGAGAAGTTTAATGGCTAAAACTTTCAGTTATGGAAGATACAAATGGAGGACTATCTGTAACAAAAGGATCTATTCCTGCCGTTGGGAGGAAGAGCAAAGCAGCCGACAGCCATGAAGGACAAAGAATGGGAGGTTCTTGAAAGAAAGGCTCTGGGAACAATACGACTGAGCCTGGATTCGTCGATGGCTTTCAATATCTCAAAAGAAACAACAACGGAGGGTTTGATGAGCGCATTGGGTAAGATGTATGAAAAACCCTCGGCCTCCAACAAGCTATTTCTAATGAAGCATTTATTTAATATGAAGATGTCTAAAGATAGATCTGTTACTGATCATTTAAATTATTTTAATACGGTTACAAATCAACTAAGTTCTGTAAGTGTGAACTTCGATGATGAGGCTAGGGCTCTTCTAATCTTGTGTTCATTGCCAGAAAGTTGGAATAGCTTGGTCATGGCTATAAGTAACTTTGTCTCTTGTTTAAACACCTTGAAATTTGATGATGTTATTGGTGTTATTCTTATGAGGAAATGCAAAGAAAAAGCACAGGTGAGACATCAGGAAATGCGTTGACCATGGAGACTAGGGGAATACAAAAGGAGAGAGGAAAGAGCCAAGGTAATCGTAGAACTCTAAAAAGGGCAGATCCAAGTCTAGACTGGGAAAGATAGGGTGCTGGAACTATGGAAAGAAAGGACATATGAAGAAAGACTGCAGATCTCTAAAGAAGAAAGGAGATGCACAGGAGGAAACTACCCAGGAAGCAAATGTAGCAGGTGATGTGTTACAAGATGCTTTGATTCTTGCATTAGATAATACTAGTGATTATTGGGTAATAGATTCAGGGGCTTCATGTCATGCTACACCCCATGGGAAATACTTTCATGATTATGTTCCAGGCGATTTTGGACATGTTTTATTGGGTGATGATGAGCCATGTAAAATTGTTGGAATGGGTAAGGTATGGACAAAAGTTAAGAATGGAACTGACTGGTTGTTGAAAAATGTAAGGCATATTCCTACTATGAAAAGAAATCTAATCTCAACAAGGCAGTTGGGAGATGGCGGCTGTCTATCTACATTTGGAGAAAAGTGGTGGAAGATCACTAAAGGATCAATGGTGATAGCAAAAGGAGACAGGGTAGGTATGTTGTATTTATGTCCTCATAATACTGACCATTCTATCTCTTTAACTTCCACAAGAATAGATACAACATTGTGGCACCATAGGCTTGGCCACATGAATGAGAAGGGGATGCAGATTCTCCACTCAAGGAAGTTGCTACCAGATTTGAAGCAGGTAAGTTTGGAATTCTGTGAGAACTATGTTTATGGAAAACAAAAGAGAGTCAGATTTCTCAGGGTTGGGAAACAGAAGAAGAATGAAAAGTTAGAGCTTGCGCATACAGATGTATGGGGACCGGCTCAGGTACAATCTCTTGGTGGTGCTCATTATTATGTTACATTTATTGATGATGCAAGTAGGAAAACTTGGGTTTATTACATTAGACAAAAATCTGACGTGTTTGCTACTTTTAAGAAGTGGAAAGATTTGGTTGAGAATGAGATAGGAAAAAGGTTGAAGTGTCTCAGATTTGATAATGGAGGTGAGTACTGTGGCAAGGAGTTCGATAGTTACTGTTCATACCATGGGATTCGTAGAGAGAAGACAGTCCCAGGAACACCACAAGAAAATGGTGTGTCAGAAAGAATGAACAGAACGATCATGGAGTGTGCAAGGTGTATGAGATTACATGCAGGGTTGCCCTTACAGTTTTGGGCGGATGCTGTAAATACTACTGTTTATTTAATAAATAGAGGACCTTCAAGTGCTTTGGATGGTGGTATTCCAGAGGAGGCATCGACAGATAAAAAGGTAAACTACTCATTTCTAAGAACGTTTGGTTGTGAAGCATTTGTCCATTTTGATAAAGATAATAGAACAAAGCTTGAAGCTAAATCCAAGAAATGTACCTTTATTGGATATGGGGTTGATGAATTTGGTTATCGTTTATGGGATTATGAAAATAACAAAATCATCAGGAGTAGAGATGTGATATTCAATGAAAAGGTCATGTATAAAGATCAGTTGCAGGGAAAGAAACAGGAAAAAGAAAACACAGAGTACACAGTGCTTGATGAAATTAAAGAAAATAAAGTTCTGAAGGTGCCAGAAAATCAAGAACAGCAGCAAGTACCTGAAACTCCTGCAACTGTAAGAAGACCTACCAGGTTAAGTAGACTCCCTGAACGATACTCTCCTTCAATGTATTATTTATTGATGACTGATTCTGGTGAACTAGAATGTTATGAAGAAGCAATGCAGGTGGAAACTAGAAAGAAGTGGGAGCAAGGCATGAATGAGGAGATGGACTCATTGGTAGGAAACCAGACTTGGGATCTGGTTCACTTTCTTATTGGTAAAATAGCATTACAGAACAAATTGATTTAGAGGTTGAAAGAAGAAGAAGGAGGTAAGAAGCGGTACAAGACGAGACTTGTTGTAAAGGGGTTTGCATAGAAGAAAGGTATAGATTTTCATGAAATATTTTCTCCTATTGTTAAGATGACTTCAATTAGGACTATTTTAAGTCTAGTGGCAGTAGAAGATTTGCATCTTGAACATTTAGATGTAAAAACAACCTTTCTCCATGGGGATTTGGAGGAAGATATATATATGCAACAACCACAAGGGTATGAGGTCAAAGGTAAAGAGAACTTGGTATGCAGGTTGAAAAAGAGTTTGTATGGCTTGAAGCAAGCTCCAAGACAGTGGTATTTAAAATTTGTCAGGTTTATGACAGAACAAGGTTATAGTAGATGTCATTCTGACCACTGGGTTTATTTCAAGAACCTAGACAATGAAAGATATATTATCTTGGTATTGTATGTGGATGACATGCTTGTTGTAGGGTCTAACATGCAGGATATAAATGTAATCAAAAGGAAGCTAGCTAATTCATTTGCGATGAAGGATTTGGGAGCTGCAAAGCAAATCCTTGGTATGAGAATAACGAGAGACAGGAAAAATTGCAAATTGATATTGTCTTAGAGTGAGTACATACAAAAGGTGTTGGAGAGGTTCAGAATGCAAAATGCAAAACCAGTAAGTACACCTTTGGCCATCCATTTCAATATAAGTAAGGAAATGTGTCCCAAGACACAAGAAGAGACAAACTACATGTCCAATATTCCCTATCAATCAATAGTTGGCAGCTTGATGTATGCCATGGTGTGCACAAGATCAGATATTGCACAAGCAGTGGGAGTTGTGAGCATATATATGAACAATCCAGGTAAAGAACATTGGAAGGCAGTACAGTGGATTCTCAAGTATTTGAGAGGTACTACCACTCAGGCATTATGTTTTGGAGGTTCAGACACTGTTCTACGGGGATATGTTGATGCAGATACGGCAGGTGATAAGGATAACAGGAGGAGCACGACAGGGTATGTGTTTACTATATGTGGAACAACAGTAAGTTGGATTTCAAAACTGCAGAAGGTTGTTGCACTTTCAATAATGGAATCAGAGTATGTTGCTATTACAGAGGCTAGTAAAGAGATGATTTGGTTGCAGAGGTTTATGGAGGAATTGGGTAAGATGTAGAAGGATAGCAGGTTGTATAGTGATAGCTAGAGTGCCATTCATCTTGCAAAGAACTCAGCATTCCATTCCAGGACTAAACATATACAGCTCAAGTACCATTTCATATGCTCTGTTCTGGAAGTTGAACTGTTGAAGCTAGAAAAAATACATACTAGCTAGAATCCTGTGGACATGTTCACAAAGGTAGTGACCAGAGAGAAACTGAGTTCCTGCTTGGTTTCAGTTGGCCTTCTAGCATGAAGGTGAAGAGGAGAAAGTTTCCAAGTCTAGGTCGAGCAAGTACAGCAGCGGTGGAGTTGTTGTGATCAATCTCCAAGTGGGAGATTGTTGGTTGTGGAGCCAGATCTTCTAGTCTCATAGATGATATTGTCTTAGCTGTACACTTGAGAGGACTGTACACTCATTCCCCTACCTTGGGTTTCAAGGGCAATGCCCCTGAGAAAATTTTTTGGGGCTATTTTCGCCAGCTATTTTCGGGCCCATGGTTTTGGGTATCCTGTGGTATTTTTCCATTGTATTTCCCTTATAAAAGAAAGACATTATAATACAGCTAGGGCAAGATGTATTAGGTTTTATGCATTGTAAGGATCTCTAAGATCAAGAAGAGAGATTGTGAGATAGTGAAGAGGAAGTGCAGCGGTTGTGCTGCAGGTTGTATCCCTTGACTTTGCTGGACGGAATAATAATAAGGACTGGCAACTTCAGTGTGGACATAGCCCAAGTTTGGTGAACCACGATATATATGTGTCTCTCTTGTAATGTGTATGTGTGTTTATATTTGCATTTCTGTTTATTTTTATTGCTCTGCGATCTTGTTTTTCTAACACCTCTCCCTCTACTTTTCTCCCTTTTCCACTCTCACTCTCCTTCTTCCCCCTGCCTCCCTCCCACTCACTCATTCCATCTCCCTCTCACCACGCCTGCCCGCCTCCACTTCTCAAACTCCCCATCCCAAGTTCTCCCTCCTCCTTCCCCTTTCCCTTTCCCTACCTCTCCCTCTCATTCCCAACTCCCTCAACCTCTCCCTCAATCCCTTCCTCCCTTCATGTCTCCTCTCTCTCTTTCTCTCTCTCACACCCACTACTGCTACATCTAGCCCTAATATAGACCCATCTCTTTCCCCCAATCCCATAACAGTTCTCTCTCTCTTACTCACCCCACTATTCCTACACCTATCACCTATCACCTACCATTAATTGCCCTATGTCTCTCTCCTAATCGCCCTCCTCATGACCACGGACCAACCCCCTCTCACTAGCCTTGCCCCACCTCTTGCTCTCCCCACCCCAACTCTCTCTATCTCCATCTCCCACTCTCCCTCTCCTTCTCCACCACTAAATCCCTTTCCCTCTCTCTCAATCTCTCCCTCTCCCTCTCCCTACCTCTCCCTCTCCCTCTACCTCCCTCTCCCTCTTCCTCTCCCTATCCCTCCTCCTATGCCTCTCTCCCTTTCCAACTCTCTCTTTCACTATCCCTCTACTTCTTCCTTTCCTCTACCCTCCCACTCACTCATTCCAACTCCCTCTCACCATGCCTCCCCCCCTCCATTTCTCAGACAGCCCCTCCCATTCATCACCCATATCCCCCATTCTGTGTAATCAGCCTACTCCTTAATAAAGCATTAACCCCCTAATATTTATCTCTCCCAGAACCCCCTCCTCCTCCATAGTCATAATCAATCACACATCTCACATCTCTCTCTCTCTCTCTCTCTCTCTCTCTCTCTCTCTCTCTCTCTCTCTTGCTCCCTCGCTCGCTCACTCTCTCTCTCTCGCTCTCTCTCTCTCCCTCTCTCTTTATCTCTCTTTATCTCTCTCCACCCCCCACTAATCATCTTTCTACCCATACCACTCCCACTCCCTCTCTTCATGTTTGTCCCCTATCGTTAATGACCCTCTCTTTATGTCTCTAATAATCAACTGCACCCTACAAATAGGGATCTCTCTCTCTCTCTCTCTATCTCTCTCTCTCCCCCCCTCTCTGTTAACACCCAAAAAGTGCTCACTAGCTCATTTACCACATTACATGACTCATTTGTCCATTTTCCTACCATATTTCCATTAAAAATCCCAAAAAAACCCATTAAAAAGCCTCCAAAAGGCCTAAAATGCCTCCAAAAGGCCAAAAAAACCATCAAAATAGCCTAAAAAAGGCTAAAAAACCCCCTTTTCCTCCAAAAATAGCAAAATCCCCTAAAAAGGGAATAAAAAATATAAAATAATGAGGAAAAGGAGGAAAAAACCCTATACAGCTGCCTAAAACCATGTGTTTCCTAAAACCATGGGTCAGCACTCCACCACCAAAAAACTATAAATAGGTGATGGAGATCCCTTATTCCAGATCCACAATCACAAGCACCCTTACTCTGCCAAAATCTCTCTCGAAACCCTAGTCCACCTTTGAACTAGTTTCACCTTGAGAGCCACCTTTGGCCCATCCCCAACATTGGAGAAGGAGAAGGAGCATTCTTGGAGCTTGGAGCATCCTCTTGGACACTGCAAAGGGCTTCACCAACCTTGACACTCAAGGTAACATCAATACAAAGACATTCTTTCATTTTGGTGTTTATGCTTCATGCTTGTATTAGAAATAATTTAATTTTTTGTTTATTGCATAATTAGTTTAATATACTGAACTACTACTAAGGAGTCCATTCTCCTTAGTAGGTGCTCATTGGCACAAGCTAGGGGTAAAACCCTAGCTACAGTTTTGGCGACTCCCCTAGTTTTCGAATTTCTGGTTTCCGTTTTAAATTTTTTCTTTCGGCTGTCCCTTTCGGCCGCTGCATACCGCGTCTTTTTCCTCTACAGTCGCGTCCCGACCGCGCCTTTCAGGCCTTTACCCGCGATCCGACCGTGGCTCTCAGACTGCTTCCGACGCTCAGTCGGCGGATTCAAGTCTGTTACCTGCGATCTGACCGTGGCTAACCAACCTGTTTGCCGCGATCTGACTGCGCCTATCGGCCTTGTTCACGCGTCTCGACTGTGGCTTTCTGCCTCTTTCGGGCGTCCCGACTGCGCTTGTTAGCCTTTTAGCCGCGACCTGACTGTCTGTTTTTCCTTTGTTCCTGCGTCCCGACTGCCACTGTTGGCCCGATAGCCGCGACCCGACTGTGCCTTGTCCCCTGTTTCCTGCGTCCCGACTGCAACTATTGGCCCGATAGCCGCGACCTGACCGCCGCTGTTGCCCTCAAACCCGCGGTCGGCCTGTTCTGACCCGCCACAGACCCGCGGTCTGATTTCTGCTCTTTTCCTGTTTTTGAGCCCAGCCCCTCTTGCTGCAATATTTTCTGCATTTGAACAGCCCTCTGTCCCACCTGCAGCCTACTTCCTTACAGCCTTTCTGCAACATAATTTCTGTTCCTTTTACAGAATCTTTTTAAAATTTCAGTATTTTTATTTTCAGAAAATTTTGCAAATTAAAAGAATCAATTTCAGCATTATTGATAGATTGGAAGTTGCCCTCCCTTGTGGCACTTCTGTTTTTGGGTTCAACACCTCACGAGCACACACTCTGTCACATTAAATCAAGTGAGCCTTAAAAAGTACCTAACTAAACCAACATTCTAACCCCACTTGGGGAACACTAAAGAATCATTGTAGTTAGGTAGGATCAGGGGGATAGGCTTCCAATAACACCCCTTGGTCATTTCACTTGAGACATAGTTGTTGTCCAACTAGGGAACCAAAATCCCCTAGTACTTTTTGGCACGGTCACGACCAGTTTATCAGAGGGCCTCTCCCTTAGGAGGGTTGAAGTCGGGAGACTGGTTCCGGAGGCCTGAGTGGAATACCACACTCCATTCAGTAACCGAAGGGCTACCTTTCGCGGTTCGCGGGATATCCCTGTATAGGGGTATTGCGGTCAACGAACTAAACGGCAGATTCACCTTTCTGGACGTGTCATGAACGGGGTATCTTAGTTGCCATTCTTCTAGGATTGACTACCCGGTATCCCTCCCGGTAGGGGGATATCATAGCCACTTGGCTTTCCTACTCATATTGTCTGACTTGGATTTCATCACCTTGCAGAGGATATGTTTAGTTAAGTCAGAATACTTTTAGCTAGGTGTTTGCATGCTCCTTTACCTCCCTTGGTCTAGTGAGTCCACCATTTTTCTTTTCTAGGAAGCCTGCTGCTTGTTGGTATTCTGACCATCTTTGTTGTTACTCCACCTATTGTAGCACAGCTGTTGCAGTGGGTGTTTTGAGTTGGTTGTTGGCCTGAGTGCCTTGCTTTTTAGCTCTCCTTCTGCACACTCGGTTGCATTAGGATTTTTGAGCTGTTTTCATACTCACCTCAACCCACAGAGATTTAGACACCATCTGTCACCATTGAGTCCCCGAGACATTCTCGGCGCCTCAGGGGCGAGCCCCCACAGCACGGTTCTCTCGACACCACTCGTCATAGATTCCGATCATTGTCCGTTGATACCACTCATCACAGATCTAGAGCCTTGTCACTTGACTCCACCCGTCAGCGACGTAGGTCTCCGTCACCAGATAGTGACGCACCTTACTTTACCTCTGATTCTGACGAAGAGTCTGAGAACCCTATTTATACTGCCCCTACTAGCCCCATGGCTGGTACGACTTCCACTCCATTTGTCATAGGGACCATTGGTGGCATATCCACCACTACTACACCAGTTACTACACCTGTTTTTGGTATGCCCTCCATGGGGCAACCATCTACCGTTCCCCTCACGGTACCTATTCCCACAGCAGGAATACCTATCCCCACTACATCAGTGGCTCACACTACCCATGGTGGTGCTGGACCATCCTCCACTACCTCAGTTCCCCCACTTGGGGGCACCACCCTAAATCTTGTCCCTCCACTTGGGGGCACTGGCCCCAACTTGGTCCATAGCACTACTGTGTCGCAGCCTTCTTCCAGTTTGCCATTCATGGCTAGCCTCAACCTACCTGACCTGGCCAGATTGACCAACGATCCTATTCGACACGACCCTATGTGGCCTCATATGCCTACCAAACTACCCTCTGACATCCCTAAATTCAAGGGTAAGGCCGGTGAGGACCCACAGAACCACATCATGTCTTTCCACCTATGGTGTTCCTCTAACTCCATTGTGGATGACTCTGTTCGCCTCCGTCTCTTACAACGCACCTTTACTGGCTCTGCAGCCAAGTGGTATATTGAGCAGCCTCATGGGACCCACGCCACCTTTTCTTCCCTGGCCTCGACCTTCCTGCAGTTCTTCCAGTTGCCAGTCCGCTATGACGCGGGCGTTGAGATCCTTCTATCTTGTAGACAAAACACAGCTACCCATATCACGGACCACATCCATGAGTGGCGTAAACGCCGTAGCTTATGCAAGATTAAACTAGATGACCGTATCTTCCTCGATTGGTTCCTCAAGTCCCTGCTTCCTGTCATCGCTAAGGATGTAGCTTCAGAAAGACCCCAGTCTGAAGAAGAGGCCATCCTTAAGGCACAGCAGTTCGACCTCATTTACGCCCAGTCGGGTTACCTTTATACCATTATACCTGACGCCCCTCGCGGCGAGTCCTCCCATCATGATGCGCCGGGGGCATCCCACGCTGCAGATGGTATCATTGGCCGTGTTTCTTCGCATCCCCAACCATTTTCTATAGCACGTCCTACCCCTGGCCCCGACCTGTCGCGGGCTACTTCACAGTCTGGAGCAACCAACTCATATGCTCCCATGACACATCACCATTCCCATGGGCCCTCATGTCCACCACAGTGCTTCGGGTATGCGACTCCTGCTTATGCTCCTCCAGTCGCCCCTCAGCCTTACTACCATCAGCAGGCTGCCTCAGCTCCTGCGCCTTCCCAAGCCCCACCAGCTTATTATCCGCCCCAGGCAGCCCCTGCGGCACATCCACAACCGGCTCCGCAGTCCTATCAGCAACCCCCTCAAGTTGCTGCACCTGCTCAGCCTCAACCTGCATATCATCCTCCGCAGCCTGCTCCAGCACCTGCGCAACCTCAAAATCCACCTGCTGCCCAAGGGCAAGTTTACGCCCAACATAACCCGCAGCAAAACCAGAATAACCCACGTAACCAGGGCCAACAGAACCGCGGCAAGGGCCGTAATCGGGGAAACAACCAACCTGCAGACCAAGCTGGTCAACCGGCTAATCCCCCTGACAATAACAATGCGGCCCCCGCTAATCAAAACCCTGATCGCCCGCCCAAGCAGGCCAAAAACCCCAATCTGCGAACGAACCACCCTTGTTCTATTTGCGGGGTCTATGGACATTACACCCATGCTTGCCCACACTTGGAGCGAGCTCGGTAGCTTTGGGTTGACGAGGCCCATCGCCAAGGGCATGCGGCTCCCCAAGCACCGCCCAACCCCCCCCAACCTCAGCAACCCCCTTTGGTGCTGCAAAACCCCTTACCGACCCAAGGCGTGGTGAACACTCAGCCGTTGGCCCCTCAAGCTAACGTGCAACCCCAACAACAACAGATCACCTACGCTGCCCCTGATCAACCCATGTTTGACTCAGGTACCCACCCCTTACTGATGATGTCATCCGCTGACGTCAACCTCCAGACCCGTCGGAACCAATATGGCTCCACCTCTGAAGCCACTCCCACGGATAAAACTACTAACGCCCACCCCACCGATCAGGCGTTACGCATACCTCCGCCTCCCACAGACGGCGCTGCGAAAGCACCTCGTTTCCCACTGCGCCGAATCAATAATAACCCTAATGCACGTGCTGCGTCAAACTACAACATTGTAGACGACCTAGCCCAATCTCCCGCAGCCATGTCTGCGTTGGAAGTCTTGAAGAACTGCCCTTCCCAGCGCAAGACTTTACTTTCCGCCATCGGGGGGATTGACCCAACTGATTCACATTTGATGGCGTTTGATTTAGACCAGTCTGAACCACGCCTACCTTCCAGCTTAGCCTTCCAAGTTACAGTCTCCGTTAGGAACCTTGTTATCCATCGGTGCATCATCGATGAGGGTGCCTCCACTTGCGTTATGTCTACATTTGTATGGCAGAAGCTAGGATCCCCTCCTCTCCAGCAGTCCACCACTGCGTTACGTGCCTACGACGGTCGTTCGGCCCAGCCCCAAGGCCTCCTGCCCAACGTTCCTGTCCAGTTAGGTGGTAAAACAGTTCTTATTGACATAGAGGTAATCAATGCCCAATTGGATTACAACCTTCTACTTGGCCGCAGCTACATGTATGCCATGCGGGCGGTTGCCTCTTCTGTCTTTCGCACCATGATGTTCCCCCATGAAGGACGCGTGGTTAAGATTGACCAGCTCACCTACTATGATCCCAATGCTCCAGCGGCACCAGAGAATGTTCTCCCCATGGTTGAACAACCTGTTTCTAGTGCCACCACCTCGTTTGTTTCCTCTACGGGGCCTGGAGTCTACTCAGACGCGCCGATGACCTCTACCTTTCACTCCATTCCTCCACCGTCATCTACGCCCGAAATGTCTGACTTATGTACCTTGTCCCACGACATCCTACCACCTAACAATCAACCATCCTTGTTGCCTAAACCACCATTGGTACCTAGCCACATTGGAGTTACACCGATCCATACGATCCCCTTCCTAGTTCCTCCAGCAGGAGTAGTAAGCGCCCCGGTCATGGCTACCCTTAGCCTCCCTGGGTTAACCTTGGGATTACCTGTATGGTATCTTTCACCTCCAGTTCGCCCGCCGACACCAGATGTCGTCCTCCAGCCGGTGCAACCCATGGCTACTACCACTCAGCCACCTCCCGGTGTCTCTACCGCTTCGTCCTCCACGACACCTCCTCCTCCTCCTCAACCCACTGGGGGCAGCGGTCCACAACCTTACACTGCTGTCCCACCTCCCAAGACAGTCAAGAACCCTCCAGTGTTTCGTGCTCCTCCCAAATGCTCGCTGTGTGACGAGTTGGGCCATGCGACCCACCAATTCCCACAGTTACCTGCATTACAGAAGCACATGCAAATGCTCGATGATGACCCCAACATCCCAACTGTCGAACTAAACCCCACTCCTAAGCCTAAAGATAAGTCCCTACGTACCAACCACTCCTGCGCCATCTGCGGAATTTACGGGCACTATTCACATCATTGTCCCGATCTCCCGGATTACAGAGCGGCTCTCTATGAGATGAACAATCTGGACCTTGAGACGGCACCACCTACCGTTGAAGAGATCTACCCCCCAGACTCTTCACCTTCCGGAGAGGTTAATACCATCTACATGATCTCTTCAACCACTACTTCCACTACCTCGTCAACCGATTTGACGACAAAGACTTTCCATACTGATGAGGAGATTCTTGAGGCCCTAACTGCCCCGGATTATCCTTGGGATGATATGCACCACCGTTCCTATTTCATCCCAGAAGCGTCTTCCTCTAGCACCGCTACCCAATACGCGGTCGAATCCAAAGACTTCCTCCCCACCAAGGTCGACTGGTTCAAGGACCCAATTCCTGCTCCGGATGCCTTCGAGGAGGGCAACATGGCCAACATCTCACCTGTCATCCAAGTTGATATTGCTGCTCCAGGTCGTGCTCCTGAACTCATTACGTTAGGAGCATTCTGCAGTAAACAAGAGATTGAGGACTACACACACCTTTTCAAAGAATTCCGTGATGTCTTTGCCTGGTCTTATACCGAAATGCCTGGTCTTGATCCCGCAATTATAGAGCACCACATTGACACATGGCCTGATGTAACCCCTGTTCGTCAGAAACAGCGCCCCATTCATCCCTCAAAGCTCCCAGCTGTCAAAGCCGAGATTGAGAAGCTGCGCAAGGCAGGGTTCATTTATCCTATTGCCTATACCACATGGGTTTCAAACCCTGTTCCAGTTAACAAAAAGCAAGGCACCATCCGCGTATGCACTGACTTCCGTGACTTAAACTATGCTTGTCCCAAGGACAACTTCCCCACGCCGTTCATCGATCAACTCATAGATGCGTGTGCGGGACATGAGGTCCTCTCCTTCATGGATGGTTTTTCCGGATATAATCAGATTCAGATCCGTAAGGAAGACCAGTACAAAACTGCCTTTACTACCCCTTGGGGCACCTTTGCCTATCGCGTCATGCCGTTCGGCCCTCAAAAATGCTGGTGCCACTTTCCAGCGGGCCATGACCTACTGCTTCCACGACTTGGTCCATATCCTGCTAGTCTACCTTGATGACCTTACAGCTCGTTCCCGGAAACGATCAGACCACCTTAACGACCTTCGGCAAATTTTTCTGCGTTGTCGCAAATACCAAATTCGCTTGAACCCACACAAGTGTGTTTTTTGCGTACCGGCAGGCCGATTGTTGGGTTTCATTGTTTCCCAGAAAGGAATTACTGTTGACCCTCTAAAAGTCCAAGCTATTTTAGACCTCCCCCCTCCTCGCACGCTCCGGCAGCTCCAAAGTCTGCAGGGGCGATCTAACTTCCTTCGACGCTTCGTTCCTGATTATGCCACTACGGTACAACGGTTTCTTGCGCCTACTCCGCACCCACGTACCCTTTGTCTGGGATGCGCAAGCAGAAGCTGCATTCGAGGCCCTCAAGAAGGCCCTCACACAAGCCCCTCTGATTTCCCCTCCGGATTTCACTCGAGACTTCATCCTTTACGTGTCGGCCTCCGAGCATGCCGTCTCTGGAGTCTTAGTTCAAGAAGACGATTCTCACCAGGAGCACGTCATTTACTACGTTAGCCAGACCTTGTCTGGTCCACCATTACGTTACCCATATGAAGAGAAACTTGCCCTCGCAGTAGTCTTTTCCGTTCAAAAATTGCGACACTACATCTTAATGAGTCATACCACCGTCGTGGCCAACTCTAACCCCATGGTATATCTTCTGAACCGGCGGCTACTCCAAGGTCGTGTTGCCAAATGGGTCATTATCCTCCAAGAATATGACCTTACCTTCAAAACACCTAAGAGCAC
Source organism: Larix kaempferi (assembly GCA_027924585.1). NCBI lineage: Eukaryota > Viridiplantae > Streptophyta > Pinopsida > Pinales > Pinaceae > Larix > Larix kaempferi. The sequence goes on along the minus strand of BSBM01002380.1, from coordinate 149,041 downwards.
TAAAGCCCTCGCGCTCGCCCAGCTCATCACTGATCTCCCTTCCTTTCTCCCGGCCAAACCCATCTCCGATGAGTTACCCGACAATCACCTGTTCACTATCTCGTCCGATGACCCATGGTACGGTGATATCTTGTTATACCTACGCACACAGAAGTTCAGACCCAAAGTTACACGAAATGGACGTCGTCGCATCCGACACCAGGCCTCTCGATATCTCCTCTTAGGCGATGTCCTCTATCGGCGCGGAGTTGACACAATTCTTCGTCGTTGCCTTACCCATGAGGAAGCTGAACACGTCCTTAATGACTGTCATAGCGGTGCCTGCGGAGGCCATTTCTCAGGGATGGCCACCGCTCAAAAGGTCGTCCGCGCCGGATACTTCTGGCCCACACTTTTCACTGACTGCATCACTGCGGTCAAACACTGCCATAACTGCCAACTTTTTGCCCCCAAGGCCCGGACACCTCCTGCTCCGTTACACCCAGTCGTCACCGTTGGTCCCTTTTGTAAGTGGGCCATAGACTTCATGGAATGTAGACCCCAGTCTGCCAACGGCCACAAATATATTGTTGTCGCTGTTGATTACTTTACCAAATGGGCGGAAGCCATGCCTACCTTCAATTGTACCGCTGACACTGCTGCCCGCTTCTTCTTCAACCATGTCATCGCTCGATTCGGGGTTCCTAAGCAGTTGGTCTCTGACCATGGTTCACACTTCGAAGACGCCGTCTGGCGTGAGTTATCCACCCTCCTTAAGTATGAGCACCAATTCTCCTCTGCTTACTACCCCCAAGGGAACGGCCAAGTAGAGGCCATCAATAAAATCCTTAAAACCATCCTCCAACGAACAGTTGACAAGCATAAGTCCAATTGGCACCACATGTTGTTCCCTGCTTTGTGGGCTTATCGCACCTCCACTAAGACCGCCACTGGTTTTACACCATTTCATTTAGTTCACGGGATAGAGTCTGTCCTCCCCATCGAATGTCAGATCCCTGCCTTACAGATCGCCGTTGAGATTCTCCCTGACACCACCCCCCTCGAGCAACGTCTACTACACCTCGAACAAGCCGATGAAGACCGCCGGGCCACTCTCCAGAATATCGAAGCTGCCAAAAACCGCTCCAAAGCCGGTTATGATAAACATGTTCACCCTCGAACTTTCCACGAAGGGGACCTCGTCCTCGCCTATGACCAAGCCCATGACAAAACCGGTAAAGGGAAGTTTGAATCTATGTGGCAAGGCCCTTACGTCGTGCAGACCTGCCTCGGCAAGGGGGCATACATCTTAGCTGACTCTGAAGGCCGTCCTTTGCGCAACCCTCGTAATGGGTTGTATCTTAAGCGTTTTTACCCATAAAAAGAAATCCGCGACCTCATTGGTCTGCGTTGTACAGTACTTTCCTTTTTGTTTTCATTTTTACAAACCGTTTCCACCACTGGAATCAGCGCGACGTGACCGTCATGATGGTCACCTCGTTGCATTATTTTTGTCCTGTCATTTTTTACCCATTTTTCAGACGCCACTAGTCGCCTCGGTTTGCGTGCCACATCGGCCGTTCTCCGTTTTTCTCATGTTTTATATCATCGGATTCATTTTTCCGAGCTGGTGATGATGCTAGAGATCATTTCTCGCTCTCACCTCCAGTTTTTCCGGGCATTTTTCAAAATGCCCCCGTCACCTCGGTTTGCGTGCCACATCGGCCGTCACCCGTTTTTGACATCCTGTATATCGCCGGATTCATTTTTCCGAGCCCGTGATGATGCTTGAGATCATTTCTCGCTCTCACTTGGTACAATTCCAACATTGTGTCCCAACACCTTGCTGCCTCGGTTTGCGTGCCACATCGGCCGCCATCGGATTGTTCCACATTTTTACATGAGCCATTCACTCCTGTCATACTGCAAATGTTTCGTTATTTTGCCACCATTTCATCTACCCCGCAAGGAGGTCCATCAGTGTTCCCACCTACCCTCATTCTTGGTCATCATTACTTAACCTTGATTGAACACGTCCTCCTTGCCTGGCCATTCCTTTTGTTCGGTATAATTTTATCCCTTTTTCGGGCCGGACAACTCCTTTACGAAAAAGGCACTTAGGGAGTTTCCGTTAAGCTCTTTTCTGACTCCTAAAAGAATGAAAAGATCGCCGAGCAATCTTGCTTCCTTTCATGCTCGTTAAAGTACCTGAAAGGGCGTCTATCTGGTATAAGTTTAACCCTTTTCCGGACCTGGTAGACTACTTACGAAAAAGGAATACTCTAGTCACACCGGCTAGAAGAGTTCTTCATTGCATCCTTTTATGCTTCTTTGGGCCTTGGAGACTAAATCTACGAAAAAGCAACCCCCTGGAGTCTTCTTACTTGCTTTCAGACTCTCTAAAAATGAAAGCAACCACGAGCATGAACTGTCCTGGGCTCGTAAAATCCATACGACAGTACCATTCCATCACTTCAGAGTCTTCTTATCGCTTTCAGACTCCTTAAAATTGAAAGCAACCACGAGCATGAACTGTCCTGGGCTCGTAAAATCCACACGACAGTATCTTTTATCCACACACTTCTTCTAGTTCCTTAACCCATGAAGAAGTATCCTCCCGTGCCTCATGGCACTATGATCGATCATCTCGGCAGCACCCCCAATTAGGTCGCCTTTGTTCAGAGTATTCTGCAGTCTCCTGCCATGTTACACCAAGCTTGAGTATCCCTCAGCCAGTTTTTCCCCCAGATCCATTACAGCTATGATCCCTTTCCCCTGAGTCAGTTTCATATGCTGCCAGATCACTTCCATTATCATACTCTGAACAAAGGAAGTTTGAGTCCACCCGCTCTACTTGCCCAGTTGTCCCCCCACAGTTTATCAGTCCTGCCATCAGCACTATCACATTTCGGTCTTGTACCTCGCGCTCCTGTCAAGGAAACATCATTGCCTTGCTAGGGGCAGGTCTCCCTCTGTCGACGACAGCTCCTCTATTCCAGAGGATAGGCCCAGAGGTCCCTACGCCCTGGACTTATCACCATCTGTGGTAAGTGCCTACGGATCATTCTGAGAGGAGACATCATTGCCTCTCCGAGTGGTTGTTCCTCACATGCTCGACTTCAGCACCTTGATCGCATCGTTGAGGATCGCGTAGGATTATATTCCATCAGTTTTTTGTCGAAGACCCCGGATTTCCCCCGACTCTAGCACATTGGTGAGTCACTTCGGAACGCCCAGTTGTATGTTCCCGTGGATGTCCGGGCTGCGTTGGCGTTTGTATTCGGAAGCCATCCAGTTTCATGCTTCCTTGAGTACCCAGTTTCAGTTCCAGATCAGTTCCAGTTCAGTGTACCATGGAGAGTATGACCCCAGTCACTATGATCCAGCAGCTCATCAGTTCCTTTGGTACCAAACTCAGTAGCACTGTTGATTGTTCCGGTGCACCAGTTCTGCAGTTCACACATGATCCGCTCAGCAGTATGTCCCAGATTTGTGTCCCCTCTGGACTCTTATGATGTACACAGTGGTCATGTATCTTACAGGTCCCCCTTTTCGGGCCTCACAGTTATGTTTATATATCTTGATACGAGCATGGGTATGCCCGCCTCGTCCATATATTGAGATTATTCCTCAGTCAGTATTTGAGGTCATGTATATTTCAGGTCCCCATTTTTGGACCCCATTGTTGTTATTATGTTATATCCTGATACGAGCATGGGAATGCCCGCCTCGTCCATATGATCAGATGATTCCTCATCCTTTATTGAGGTTATGTACTTTTAGTTCTTGCAGTTGTTCGGGATCGTTGTTCCGGGCTCCAGTTTGTTTCTTCTCTTCTCTCCACATCCCAGGAAAACCATTCATGACTTATGATGTCCATCGGCCATACGATGAGCTCCTGCCCTCGCACATCAGGGGGCAATCTGTTAACACCCAAAAAGTGCTCACTAGCTCATTTACCACATTACATGACTCATTTGTCCATTTTCCTACCATATTTCCATTAAAAATCCCAAAAAATCCCATTAAAAAGCCTCCAAAAGGCTTAAAATGCCTCCAAAAGGCCAAAAAACCATCAAAATAGCCTAAAAAAGGCTAAAAAACCCCCTTTTCCTCCAAAAATAGCAAAAATCCCCTAAAAAGGGAATAAAAATATAAAATAATGAGGAAAAGGAGGAAAAAACCCTATACAGCTGCCTAAAACCATGTGTTTCCCAAAACCATGGGTCAGCACTCCACCACCAAAAAACTATAAATAGGTGATGGAGATCCCTTATTCCATATCCACAATCACAAGCACCCTTACTCTGCCAAAATCTCTCTCGAAACCCTAGTTCACCTTTGAACTATTTTCACCTTGAGAGCCACCTTTGGCCCATTCCCAACATTGGAGAAGGAGAAGGAGCATTCTTGAAGCTTGGAGCATCCTCTTGGACACTGCAAAGGGCTTCACCAACCTTGACACTCAAGGTAACATCAATACAAAGACATTCTTTCATTTTGGTGTTTATGCTTCATGCTTGTATTAGAAATAATTTAATGTTTTGTTTATTGCATAATTAGTTTAATATACTGAACTGCTACTAAGGAGTCCATTCTCCTTAGTAGGTGCTCATTGGCACAAGCTAGGGGTAAAACCCTAGCTACACTCTCCACCTTCCAAACCTAAGCCCCCTACCCCTGACACCCCCCTCCCTCTCCCCCTAGAACTATCATCATGCCCAAATCTCCCACCCCTCTCTTTACTGACAATCCCCCTCTCCTCGTTGTGTGTTGCTACCCCCCCTCCCTCCCCCTCCCTCTCTCTCTCCTCCACTCTATCCTTTCCCAACACCTACACATAACCTCACAATTTATAGGTACCTCCTAGCTCACCACTCACCTACAACTATCTACCTTTCCATCTCTCTCTCTCTCTCTAGATCCACCAATAACTAATCATCACCCCTCCTCTCTCTCTAACCAACCCAATCATTCCAAAATCCATAATCCCACTGATCACTAACTCTCTCCCTCCCCCAACCCCCCTTATCTCTCTCTCTCACCCCCCTTCTCTCTCTCTCCCTATTTCCCTCTCCCTCTCCCTCTCCCTCTACATCTACCTCTACCTCCCTAAATATCCCCCTCCCTCTACCTCTACCTCCCTGACTCTCCCCCTCCCTCTACCTCTGTCCCTTTCCCACTCTCTTTTTCTATCCCTCTTCCTTCCCTCCTTCCTCCCACTCACTCATTCAATCTCCCTCTCACCATGTGTCTCCCCCTCCAATTCTAATAGTCCCCTTTAGAAGTTCTCCCTTCACTTCCCCTCGTGCTCCCTTCCCCCCCTCTCCTCTCTCTCTCTCTCTCTCTACTCTTGCATTGAAGCCTAAACCCCACCCCTCTCTCTCCCCCAACCCCATAACACTCTATAGCGCTTCTCTCTCTCTTAGTCACCCCAATACTCCTACCCCTACAATCTATCTCCTACCCCTAATCCCTCCTCTCTTTCTCCCCTAATCACCCTCCTCCCAACCATTGACCACCACCTCCCTCTAGTGATTCCATCCCTCTCTCTCCCTCTCTCCACAACTAATTCCCTTTTCCTCTCTCTCAACCTCCCCCCCCTCTCTCTCTGTCCCCCTCTCTCACTTTCCCCTACTCCCCCATGCCTACCCCGCCTCTCTCTCTCCCCCCCAAACCTTCCCATTCATCACCCATATCCCCCATTCTCTCTAATAAACCTACTCCTCAAGAAATCACTAACTCCCCAATATTTATCTCTCTCCCAAAATCCCCTCCTCCCTCATAGACGTAATCAATCACCCTCCTCACACACACACACACACACATATATATATATTATATATATATATATATATATATTTATCTCTCTCCATCCCCCCACTAATCATCCTACTATGCCTACCACCAACACTCTCTCTTCTTGCTAGTCCCCCTACCCATAATGCCCCTCTCTCTACGTCTCTTCACATCATCTAGCCCCTACAAATAACCATGCCACCATCTCTCTCTCTCTCTCTCCACCTACTAGTCCTCATTCTCCTACCCTTACCACTCCCCCTCTCTCTCCCCTACAACTATCCTACAACCAAAATCTCTCCCCCTCTCTCTCTACCGAGAATTCCACTCTCCTCACCCTGTGTTGCAACCCCACCATCCCTCCCCACCCTGTCTCTCTCTCTACACCTCTATTTAATTTACCTTCTCCATCTACATGTAACCCCAACCTCTATATGTATCTCCTAGTCCCCTTCCACCTACAACTATCCATCACACCATTTCCCTCTCTCTCTCTCTCTCTCTATTCCTGCACCGACCCCTATAACCCACCCCTCTCTCCCCCAACCCTATAACACTCCCTGTCATTTCTCTCCCACTTAATCATCCCACTACTCTTCCTACCACCTCTCTCTCTCTCTCCCTATCCCTTTCATTCTCCCCTACTAGATCCATCTCCCTCTCGCTCTCAATATCCCTCCCTGTCACTCTCTCCCTATACCTCTCCCCCTACCCTCCCTCTGTCCCACTCTTCCTCTCACTCTCCCTCCCCCACTTCCTTTCCCTATTTGTATTAGTATCCCTACAACTCTCCCTATCCCTTTCCTTCTATCTCTCAATCCCCCACTCCCTCCTAGCCTCCTCACCCCCCCTCTCTCTCTCCTCCACCAACCACCTACCCCCTCACCTCAATATATCCCCTAATCCTACCCCTAACCTACTTTATCTCTCTGTATCTCCTAATCACCTTAATCTATCCCATTAATCCCCTAATCCTACCACTGATCCAACCCTTAACCCCCTTTATCTCTCTGTATCTCCTAATCACCCTCTTCCTTACCATTGAACACCCTCTCTCTCACTATCCCTACCCTTCCCTCTCTCTCTTCACACCCTTCCTTTCACAGTCTCTCTCTCTCTCTCTCTCTCTCTCTCTCTCTCTCTCTCTCTCTTTACCCCTCTACTCCTCCCCCTACCACCTACCACCCCCTCTCTATCTCTACTACTGTCCATACCCATAAAACACCTCTCTCTCTCTCTCTCTCTCTCCCTATACCTTTCATTCTCACTCTCTGCCTGTACCTCTCCCCCTCCCTCTCTCCCTTTGTCACTTTCCCCTACCCCACTCCCTTTCCCTCTCTATATCTGTATCCCTGCCACAATAATTGTCCTTTTCCCTCTATCCCTTGCTCCTCCACTACCTCTCAACATCCCCCCTTCTCTCAGTCTCCCTCTCTCTCTCTCTCTCTCCCTCACTCCCTCCTCCCCCTACCACCTACCTCCCCCCTCTTTATTAGTACTATTGCCCATACGCCTAACCTCCTATCTCTCTCTATCTCTTGTAATTTCCATCTTCCCTACAATTGAACACCCCTTGTCTCACTAGCACTACCCCCCCTCTCTCTCTCCCCACCCCACCTTCTAGTCTCTCTCTCTTTCTCTCTCCATCTCCTATCCTCCTTCTTCCTCACCCTTTACTCCACTCACTCCCTGTCCCCCTTCCTCCCCCTCTTTCCCTCTCTCGCTCTCCCTCTCCCTCTCTCTTCCTTTATCTCTACATTTTTCCCTCTCCCTCACTCTCTAACACTCCATTTCTCACACTCCCTTTCACTCTCCCCACCCATTCCTTCCCCCTCCCACCAACTCATTCCCTCTCCATCTTTCAATGAGTCTCCCACTCCACTTTTCACACTTCCCCCTCCTCCTTCCCCCCTCTGCCTCCCTAATTAACCTCCCTCTCACTCACTCTCCCTATCTATATCCCTCCCTCCTCCCAATCTCTCTCTCTCTCTCTCTCTCTCTCTCTTTTATACCCCTCTCTCTCTCTCCATCTCTCCCATTCTCTCCCTCTCCCATGCAGGATCCCTCTCCCTATGTCTCTCCTTATGCCTCTCTCTCCCTATAAAACTATCCCTCTCCCTCTTCATCTCCCTCTCTCCCTCTTTCACTCTCCCTCACTTAGGATTTCCCTATTCATCTCACTCTCCCTACCACACTCCTTGTCCCTATCCCTCAACTCATCCTCCCCTTATCAAACCCCCTCTCTCCCTTTCTCTCTCTCCCACCACCAACCACTCCTCATCCCCCACCCCTTTTTGCCCCTCGTATAACTCCCTCCCTCTACTATCCCTCTCCTCTCTTAGTCTCCCTCTTTGTAACTCTCCCCAACTCCCTTTCCATCCTTGTCTCACTCTTCATTTTGTATTCCTTTTCCCTGTCACTAATTCTCTCCCTCCCCCACTCCCTTTCCCTCTCTTTCTCACTCTCCCTTTTGCACACCCAGTACCCATCAATAAATATCTCCATCCCCCATTCCCTCTCAAGCTTCCTCTCTCTCTCTCATCTACCTAACCCAAACCCTCCACTTTTCACCCATATCCTCCCTTCTCTCTAATCAACCTACTAATCCATAAACTACAAACTCCCTGATATTTATATCTCTCCTCCAATCCCCCTCCTCCCTCATATCTCTTTTGCACTCTCTCTCACTCTCTCTCTTCCCTCTCTTTCCACCCCCCCCACTCCTCATCCCCCTACCCCTACCACCCCAACTCTCTCTCTTACCCCCATTACCCCACCCCCTCTCTCTCTCTCTCTCCCCCTACTCCTACACTTACCCTTAAACCTGGCTCCTCTCTCTCTATCCCTACCACACTCCCTTTCTCTCTACATCTACCTATATCCCCTTTTCTCCATGTACCTATCCCTATCCCTCTGCCTCCCACACTCCCTCTCACTTACTCACTCCCTCTTTTTCTCCCACTTCTTGTCTCTCTCCCCCCTCTCCTTATCCCTCTACCCTAATTGTGCACCCCACCACTCTCTCTCTCTCTCTCACCCTCTCCCTCTCACTCTCACCCATCCCTCCCTACACTCCCCTTCTCTCTCTTACTCTATATTACCCCACCTCTCTGTGTTTTCTCTACTCCTTATACCCCTAATCCCCCCTATCTATATGTATCTCCTAGTCCCTCAGCCACCTACAAATATCAACCCCACAATCTCTCTCTCTCTCTGTCCCTCTCTCTCTATCAACCAAAAACTATTCATCCCCCTATCCTTATGACCCACCCACTCTCTCTCTCTCTCTCTCTCTATCTCCCACTATAACCTCATTCTCTCTAACCATTCAACTCTTTCCTAAACCCCCAAACCCCTCAATAACTAGCTCTCTCCCTCCGTCAACCCCCCTTTTCCTATCCTCCCCCTAGTCACCCACTGAATTTCTCTTTTTCCCTCTCTCTCTCTCTCACACCCCATACTCCTCCACCTATGCTAAAACTCACCCATATCTCTCTCCCATGCCCATAACAATCCCTGATGTTTGTCTCCTTTACTTACCCTGTTACTCATTCTGTAACCACCTCTCTGCACCCTCTCTATCTCTACTACTGTCCCTACTCCTAACCCACCCCCCGCTCTCTCTCTCTCTCACTCTCTCTCCCTATCCCTTTTATTGCCCCCACTAGATCAATCTATTTCTCCCTCTCCCTCTCTGTCTCTCTTATTATCATCATCTCCCTCTACCTCTCACCCTCCCTCTCTCCCTCTCTCACTCTCACTCTCCCTCCCCCACTCCATTTCCCTCTATGTATGATTCTCCTTACCACACTCCCTATCTATGTCCCTCTATCGCTCCCTCCCCCACTCCTTCTCAACCTCGCCCCCTCTCTCTCTCCCTCCCTTGTTAGTTTTCAAAATTTAATTCATTCTGATCTAGGATCTTAACTGAAAGAACAACATGTACAACATTTCAAGCATAAGAGACAAGAGACAAGAGACACAAAACATTTCACCGGCAAAAACCAAGAAGGTGAAAAACCCTGCAACTTCCTCAAAGATAGAATAAGCATCAATACAAGGATCACCATGATCAAACCCAAGAGATAGATATCTACAGCAGCATGCTACTCCTCCACTTGTGCGCATCCTCCTCTTCTCTCACTAATATGAAGTGAGTGAACAATAGAATGTGTAAAATGAGAGAGACACACTCTCTATTTATACACTAACTTTCACTTGACCTTTACTGAACTAGGTCGGCCTCAACTTAACCACTTAACATAATGCTGACTGGGCCGACCCCCACTAGGGTGGTCTAATAACCCTTTGACCCACAGAACTCATACAGGGCCGACCCCAACAAGGTGGTCTAATAACCCATCAAATATAAGTTGCGACACTTACAATAATACTTGCGACACTTGCAAATACAACTGACGACACTTCCAATCGGAGGAATAATACATCTCTATTGGGGATATAATAAAGTACAAATACAATATACAAGTGAATATCTTCTAAAGTTACAAATACATCAACACTCTGTCTTAACTAGGAAGGTATTCGCTTGACATAAGACATCAATAGATATATGCACAAGTCTTCAATTCTGGAGCTGGATCATCATCACTGGATCACGAAGCATCATCATCATTGTTGCTGCTATCTCAATCAATCTCCAATCTACTCATCATAGGAATTTCTATAGAGCCAACCCTTTTTCATGCTGGATGTAGGCCTAGCCTCCATGTAGGTCTTCATCATCTCTGTGAGCAAGCCATCAAGTAGGTACACCTCAGGATTGATTACACTGCCTCTACAAAACCTGCAAAATTCTCCCAAGACTGATTACACTACCTTTGCAAAACCTGCAAAAGCATCTCACGACTGATTATATGCCTCTGCAAAACCTGTGTACCATACTGTCATGTCATCGTCTTCAGATCACCTCATAGTCCACGGAGCACAACCCAGATGCACATCACATAGCACTTACATTCACCGACATGGGAAGACCCACTTCAACCATCCATGAAAGGATCAGCACTAATATCTATGACATGGGAAGACACACTTCAACCATGCAAGAATGGCATTGCACTTATATCCATATCCATGGGAAGACACACTTCAACCATGCTAGGAATGGCACAACACTTATATTGCAGCCATGGGAAGACACACTTCAACCATGCTTGAATGGCATAGATCTTATATCGCAGCCATGAGAAGACACACTTCAACCATGCTCGAATGGAACAGCTCTTACATCAACGACTATGGGAAGACACACTTAAACCATGTAGAAATGGCCCCAGTCCTTATATCTGCACCATGGGAGGACACACCTACCACCATGTGAGAATGGCTCATGTGCATGTGTGTCTCTGGACTCATCATTTCCCCTTGGAAGGAATCTCGATCTGAAGTACACCAAGTCTCTCTTTGAAGTACTGAAACATCACTCTAGCCAGTGGCTTGGTCAATGCATCAGTTATCTGCTCATCCGTTGCAACATACAAGAGCTTCACTACTCCTCTCTGCACCATATCCTTGATATAGTGATATTTTATCTCAATGTGCTTTGACCTATCATGGAACACTGGGTTCTCAGACAACTTCACGCAGCTCTGATTGTCATAGAAGATACAGGTAGCATCCAACAGGAGATCAAATTGTTAGTTTTTTAGAATTTCAATCTAATCTAGGATCTTAACTGAGAGAATAACATGTACAACATATCAATCACAAGAAGTAATCACAAGAGACAATAGACACACAGATTTTACTTGGGGAAAACCATAAAGGTGAAAAATCCCAATAACTTCCTCAGAGATAGATAGAGAAATGATACAACCCAAGCATAAGAGATAGTCTTCTCCTAGCAGCATATTCTCCTCCTCCACAAGTGCGCCACTCTCCAATGAGAATATGAGTGAGAAATAGAATGATGAAATAGAGTGCCTCCCGCACTCTATTTATACTTGACTTGACTTGCCTAATAACCTTTACTAGGTTAGCCTTAAATTAACCACATAACATAATGCTGACAGGGGCGACACCCAATAGGGTGGTCTAATAATGTTTTTACCCACATGACTTATATAGGGCTGACCCCATCAAGGTGGTCTAATAACCCATCAAGTATAAGTGACGACACTTACAATATAAATGATGACACTTTCGTATAGAGGAATAATAACATCTCTATAGGAATACAAACACTTCTGTATAGAGGAATAATAACATCTCTATAGGAATACAATATACATATATGAAATACATTCTGAAGTTACATATACATCAACACTCCCTCTTAACTAGGAAGGTATTTCTCGACATAGGTCTTCTAGCACAAGTCTTCTTCTCTGGATCATCGTCACTAGATAATCGTCATCGTCACTGCTGCTGCTATCTAAATCAATCTCCGATCTACTCATCATAGGAAGTTCTACAGAGCCAGTCCTTTTTCATATTGGATGTAGACCCACCACTTGTAGGTCTTCATCATCACTGGCCATACTGTGGAATCCTCAGGACTGATTACCTACATCAACAAAACATCAAAAGAGCATCCCAGGACTGATTACGAGCTTACTGCTCAACCTATCGGATCTCCCAAGATCTTTTACATGTTGACCTTCACAAAACCTACTTAGAGCATCCCAGGATATTACGAGCACACTGCTCTACCTATCTGGATCTCGATAGAGCATCCCAGGATGTTACGAGCACACCGCTCTACCTGTCTGGATTTTAAAGGATCTTTTCTATGTGAAATTTTGCAAAACCTACTCAGAGCATCCCAGGATGTTATGAGCACACCTCTCTACCTATCTGGATCTCGATAGAGAATCCTAGGATATTACAAGCACACCGCTCTACCTGTCTAGATTTTAAAGGATTTTTTCTATGTGAAACCATAGCAAAACCTACTCTAAGAATCCCAAGATGTTACGAGCACACCACTCTACCTGTCTGGATCTCGATAGAGCATCCCAGGCTGTTACGAGCACACTGCTCTACCTGTCCAAATTTTAAAGGGTCTTTTCTATGCTACCTGCACAACCTATCCACAGCCATAGAGTATCAACCTGATACTCACCATACATCATCCTGATGTACATCATCACATGATCAACCTGATCATCATCATAGCATCAACTTGATGCATATCATCTGGAGCAACATCTTGAAGCTTGTCATTTGTGATCATCCTGATCATCATCATAGCATCAACCTAATGCATATCATCTACAACAACATCCTGAAGCTCGTCATCTGTGATCATCTTGATCATCATCATAGCATCAACCTGATGCATATCATTTGGAGCAACATCATGAAGCTCGTCATCTATGATCATCCTGATCATCATCATAGCATCAACTTGATGCATACCAAGTATCTACCTGATACATATCATCGTACATCATACAAATATCCACCTGATCATACAATGTATCTACCTGATACATATCATCATACATGATCTATCTGATCATACAAGTATCTAACTAATACATATGCAAATACATGATCCACCTGATCATACAATGTATCTACCTAATACATACATAAGTACATGATCCACTTGATCATTCATAAGTACATGATCCACTTGATCATACATATAAATACATGATCAAAACTGATCAAAGCATCCAATTGATGCATATACAGAGCAGTAACTAGAGTATCGTCCTGATGCTCATCATCCAACGCTTACATCCACAGCCATGAGAAGGATCCTCCTCTCATCATGCTAGGAATGGCTCCTAGCAAATGTGTCCATCACCTCTTCCTCGAAGAGTTGTCAATCTAAAGAACACCAAGCCTCTCTCTGAAGTACTCAAACTTCACTCTGCCTAGTGGTTTCGTCAGCACATCTGCAACCTAATCATCCATCGCAACATACAGGAGCTTCACTGCTCCTCTCTGTACCATATCCCTGATATAGTGATATTTGATCTCAATGTGTTTCTCCCTGTCGTGGAACATCGGGTTCTCAGATAGCTTCACACAACTCTGGTTGTCATAAAAGATACCAGTAGCCTCTAGCGGGAGATCAAATAACTCAGACAGTAGCTTCCAGAGCGATATTGCCTCACAACTAGCCGAACAAGCTGCAACATACTCTACTTCGGCTGTACTCAATGCGACATAGGACTACTTCCTGCTAAACCAAGAGATCACACCTAATCCTATACTTAAGCAATACCGAGATGTGCTCTTCCTATCTGTAGCACTGCCTGCCCAGTCCGAATCAACATAACCATGCAGGTTAAACTTTTGATTCGCATCATACTTGAGCCCATAATCAACCATACCCTTCAGGTACCTCAGAATATGCTTTACAGCAATCAGGTGAACACCTATGGAATCCGTCAGGAACTGGCTCAATGTGTTCAATGCAAAGCAAAATATATGGTCTAGTGTTCATCAGGTATATCAAAGACCCAATCATCGGACAATACACAGTGACATCAACCAGATCAGATGAAGCATCACACAGAAGCTTCAGGTTTGATGCCATAGGTGTGGCCATGTCCTTGTATTCCATCATCCCGAACCTCTTCAGGATCTCTACCGCATAATTCCCTTGTCCAAGGAAGATTCCATCTGCACTCTACCACACCTCCATGCCTAGGAAATAGTGCATCATCCCCAAGTCCTTCATCTCAAACTCGGCAGCAAGCTTCCTCTTGGTATCGGCAATCAATCCATCCTCACTTGTAACAAACAGGTCATCCATATACAGAAGTAGTATCACAAGATTGCCTTCCTCAACCTTGTAGTAAAGGTTGGAATCCGCTTTACTCTTGGTAAAGCCCAAACTGGATAAAAAGATGTCTATCCTACCATACCAAGTCCTAGGATCTTGCTTCAAGCCATACAAGGCTTTCTTCAACCTGCACACATATGACTCCCTGTCATATGTCTCAAAACCGAGTGGCTGCTCCACATACACTTCCTTTTCGACTACACCATTCAAGAAAGTTGTCTTGACATTCATCTTCCATTTCATCACTGCAAGCATAGAAAGTATTGATTTGATGGAAGTTTATCTGGCTACAGGTGCAAAAGTCTCTTCATAGTTTATTCCCTCTTTCTGAGAGAAGCCACAAGCTACAAACCTTTCTTTGTATTTTTCTATGCTACCATCTGCAACATGCTTGATCTTATAGATCCACTTGGAAGTAACAACAGACTTCCCTTCAGATCTTGGGACTACATCCCAACATCATTCTTCATGATCGAATAGTACTCCTTTATCATGGCATTCTTCCCGAATCCTGGGAACTTCAATATCTTCAATATCTTCAATAGATAACTTTGTTGTTGAACAAATGTTTTAGTCCTTCTTTTGTAGGTGATGGTATACGATCTTTCCTACGAAAGAAGTTAGATTGCATGATTAGAAAACATCTCATAGT
Source organism: Larix kaempferi (assembly GCA_027924585.1). Classification (NCBI taxonomy): domain Eukaryota; kingdom Viridiplantae; phylum Streptophyta; class Pinopsida; order Pinales; family Pinaceae; genus Larix; species Larix kaempferi. Next base: position 133,844 of record BSBM01002380.1, on the reverse strand, counting down.
TTTTAGAACAAAATCTTACACATAAATAAATATGTCATACAGTCATGCAATTATCTTATCCAATGCTTCAATACAACATTTATCCATATCCCATAACTTTCTAGATGCCTTCCAATCTCTACCAGAACATTTTTAAGAGTGTGCACAACTCCCAACATGTTAGCAAAGAGGCTTCATTTTAGATAAGTAGCAATGGAATGTTGTACAGTGCCATAGGCCACTTACCCATTAGATCCATATTAGTAGTATATTGTTCATTAATGTAATTATTCTAATATGCATAATACACAACCTAAGTCTAGGAATATAAGTGTATACATCATTGAACAATATTGTTTATACAAGAAATGACAATTCAAATACTTATCTTTGTTTGGTTGTAGGGTGGACTCCCTCTCAATATTTGCTTCCTTGCAGAAACTACTGGAGTGTTCTCCCTCTTGATCTTTGCTTCCTGGATTACCTGTCCTTGAACTTATATCCATCCTCGATCACTATGCATACTTAGTAGTATCATCATTGTGTTACCCTCGAGATCTCATCCATAATCATACATTCATTCGTATAATCAGAACACAATAATCTTAAACATGTATAGTCATGATCATTTCAAACACAGATAATAAGCATTAGCATTCAATGTTTTAGGGAAGACTTCTCTTACTCATGCATATTCATATTTGACCATAGAACTCTTTTGGTTAGTCATATCATCAATCAAGGTAAGAGACATAATATGCCTAAACTCTAGATTACTTAAATTTCTAACTTCATAAATAATCATTATCAATCATGCCATGTATACTTATATAAGAGATCCTAACATAAGGTAGGATTCTAACTTGACATAGGAAAAACATACCTGGATTAGCATGCTAGCTAGTTATGTCTAACATACCCGCATAATGTCTTCCTGTTCTCTTTAATGACTTGTGCTAGTAACCTGCATATCTCATAGGTTAACCATTATACATACCTCGTAAGTAGATCTTCTATGTGATCCATGACAATGGATGAATCTTTGTCTTCATGTCACCATGGTCATATGTTCTTGAACTAGAACATGATTTGTCTTTCTTGATATACCTTTCATGTTAGCAGACAACATCAACCTCATACAACACCACAATGTATTAGTACAATCATAAGCGTCAAAACCCTAATCAATGAATATCTTCTATCATGCATTCATATTTTATTAAGGTGATATGACAAGTCTAAAGTTAATCAAGATTGTACTAACCTTAATGAATAGAAACATACCATAAACTTAATCAAGAACAGATCTTAAGACATACCTGTAAGTCATACTTGTCGAGATTGCTTGTAATATTCTTATGTAAGGCCTTAGCCTTATCTCCCTCTGAAATAGGAACTTCTTCACTTATGCAGGTGACCAATCCATTCTCTTCTAGGATTAACCTAATCCACTTGATTTGCCGAAACTGGATCTGGAGATGGATTAGGGTTTGTTAGGGAAACCCTAAAAATTCAAAATTTGAATTTCAAACTTCTGAAAGGATAGAAAGATGCGCTATGATGAGATGATCAACCTGGTATACTCAGAATTTGAAAACTGCAAAGTTTCACCCCTCAAATTTGCTTTTCAATCTTCTGAATTCACTAGAGAGGACCCTGAATTAGGGTTTGAGTTTCCTAGAGCTTCACCCAACCAAATGGTTTGATCCAAAGCTATAAACTTCTATTTTTCCAAGGAGCTTCCAACTATGGTCACAGATTTCAAAAATTCCCATTTTTGCAGAAGCCCTAATTTTTCATCTTTCCGATCAAACATTCGAACTAGGGTTTGATCAAGCCCGACCTTCTGCCCAACCAAAAAATTTGATCTTGGTCTTAGAATTTCTATTTTGATGAGGAGCATCCAGCCGTGGTCTCTGATACAAAAATTCCAACATTCTTCGAAACCCAAAATTCCCGGAGCCATGAATGAAGGTGCTCAAAATCCGATTCTAATTTGACAGAAATATGCACCTAATTGTTTCTGGTGTAACTCTGAAATTAGAAATCCACAGGGTCTAAAACTTTGACCTGTGGTATCCCGATCTATCATCCTTCCAACACAATAGGTCTGACGTCAAATGGTGTTAGAACTGTAATCCACACTTAGTACCATAATCCATAAATTTTTATTGCTCATGTGCTTAATTGAACCATAGTTTGGACTAGGTGACTACAGTTGGTCAAAAACCCACTTTTGAGAGTGTTCACACCCACTTCCAAGCAAACCAGTTCACCCAGCCTCCTGTTTTGTCCACAAGTGCACCCTCATTAATTGCTGGTGTGCCCTCTCTCCTTGTTTTGGGGAATTTTAGTTGACCAAGGGCGCTAGGGTGGATTTTTGCCCATTTTTGGCTAGATTTGGAGCATTTAATGCTCCCTTGGGCCCCCCAACCTCCTCTACTTGCTCACCCATGCCTGCCTTGAGCTCATTATTGATCCAGCATGCTTCATCCACCTCCACACCAGAATTCATGGCTTTTTGGGGTGATTGGGATTGAGTTGGACCCACCTAGGGGGGATTGAGGCCAATTTGGCATTGATGACTTGTACACTCAGCTAGAGCCACCTAATGCTCTCAAATTTCTCATGGATGTAATAAAAACCTGTTACTAACATTTTCACATGTTAGACAGTCAGTTAATCAAAGGTTTCAGCATACATTGTGTGTAAAATTATCTCCTTTTTCAAGTTTTTCCACTGTTTTTGCAAACTAATTCGATTTTGTGAGGTTCTCCATACCTCCTAGATCTTCTGTGATCAAAATACTCACATGGTATCACAGCCATCGTGGAGTTAGTGAGTTGTAGGTCAATATTGAGCATTGAACTGCATTGTAGGGAGGATTTCCAGACAAAAATTGAGTGTTTTTTGCAGGTTTTTCAGTAGTTTTCTCACCATTAACGCAGCAGTCATGGAAGCAAACCAAATGTTGCTCACACCCTTCAATTTTTTCGATTGGAAGGCTGAGATGGTTATCAAGCTGAGATCTAAGGGTCTCTATAGAGTAACCATGGGCACAGAAGTGGAGCCAAACTCTGCTGTGGAGAAAGCAAAGTACTACAATCGACTTGATGAAGATTATGGATTGCTATGCCTGAGCATTTCAAGGGAAATCTTGTTTCATACAGACAGTTTGACAACCCCCAATGAAGTATGGGTGAAGCTAGAATCACTCTTTGGGAAAACTGATGAACTGAGAGGCCACCAGCTTGAAAACGAGCTCATTAGCTTGAGCCCAGCGCATTTTGAAACCATCCAGGAGTTCTTCATGAAATTCAAGTCACTGGTGCTTCAACTGCAACAATGTGGAATTGTTAAGAAGGAGGAACAACTGATTCTGTCCATCCTTTCGAAACTAGGCCCAGAATTCTCTGTATTTGTCAGCACATTTCACTCAGCCAAAATGACCCTTCGAAATTGGCAAATGCCATCACTAGCTACCTTCATGGAGTGTCTCACTCAGGAGCAGGACAAACTAGTTCAGATGGGTACCATAAAATCAAAGGACCAAGCATTGGCAATGGGTGTTTCAAGTGCCAACAAAGGCAAGCAGAAAGCCAAGAATTCGAAGCAGCAAGAGAAGAGGAAGTCTGACAAGACCAAGTCTGCAGATGGGGGTTCGAATCTGTCAAAGGAGAAGGACAAGAAGGGAAAGGAAAAGACCAAATGCACCTATTGTCATAGGGGATGGCATCCAGAGAGCTCATGCATGAAGAAAACCATTGACTCAATGGCGCAGCTGCTGGAGAAGAACAACATCCCAGTCCCTGAGGGCGCAAGGAAGAAAGAGAGCACCTCAAATCCTGACAATAAAGAGAAGTGTCATGCTTTGGTAGCAGGTACTTCGAATCCCTCATCCTTTATCATTGATTCAGGAGCTTCCAGACATATGGTTTCATCCAGAGAGCTCTTCTCCTCTATGCATTCGAATGGTGGCCCAACAGTTCGAATGGGAGATGATTCAGAAATCCAGACCAAGGGGATTGGTAGGATTGACATGGAGCATGGCTATTTCAGTGATGTGCTCTATGTACCTTCATTGGCTGCAAATTTGCTATCATTTTATCAAATGACCCATACAGGAGAAGCCAAGAGAGTAACATTTACTCCAGATTTGGTAGAAATCTCAGAAATTTCCTCAAATCAAGTTGTGGCAGTAGGGTATGCAGATCATGATGAGAGAATGTACAAATTCTCCAATTTCATTCCAAATTCTAGTGACCATGCTCTTGTCTCTCATGCCAACGAGACCTCCAAGTTGTGGCATGAAAGATTTGGCCACATGAACTACAAATATCTCCAGCATTTGCACAAGGACGAGATGGTGGAAGGGCTTCCAGAAATCAGATCTTCAAATGGTGCATGCATTGGGTGTGTAGTTGGAAAGCATCCTGAGCGCAGCTATGAGAAGGGAATGGCAAGGAGAGCCACTCAACCACTTGGATTGGTACATTCAGACCTCATTGGTCCTATTCCCACTCCATCATATGGTGGATCAAGGTATGTACTTACATTCATAGATGACTACTCTCGATTCTGCTGGGTTTACTTCCTTAAATTGAAGTCAGAAGTGTTTGAGAAATTGAATATTTGGAAAGCCCTAGTGGAGAACCATAGTGGTCATAAGATAAAGATCCTTAGGACTGATAATGGAAAGGAATATGTGAATAACAACATTCAGCACCTTTGTGAGGAATGTGGCATCCAAATGCAACATTCAATCCCCTACACACCTTAGCAAAATGGTGTGGCAGAGAGGAAAAATAGATCTCTCAAGGAGATGGCTACTTGCATGATTGAAGCTAGGGATCTAAGCCCTAATATATGGGCTGAAGCCATCAATTTTTCTGCTCATATTCAGAACAGATCCTTTCACAAATCAGTCAAAGGAAAAACCCCCTATGAGGCATGGTTTGGCCAAAAACCAAATGTGTCAAATTTCAGGATTTTTGGGTCTAGAGCATGGGCTCGAATTCCATCAGAAAAGAGGAAGGCTTTGGAGCCACAGAGCAGGGAATGTATCATGGTTGGATATGGTGAGGAAACAAAGGGCTACAAGCTCTTTGACACATCCACACTCAAAACTTTCATTGAGAGAAGTGTGCAATTCGAAGAAGAACCAATTCCAGATTTTGAGCTTGCAACGGGGGAAAGCTCCTCTCCTCCACACCTTAATGAAATTAGTGATGATTCCACCTCTGATTTTTCTGATATTGCTGAAGATGACATGGCTGAAGATGACATTTCTGTACATGAGTCACCATCAAGGCCCAAGTGGGCTGAGAAAATCATACAAGAAGCAGGTGAATTGGCAGGCAATCCCCAAGAGCCTAGGAAGACTAGATCTCAAACAATCAATGCTTCCTTTGCAAATGAAAGTGAACTTGCTGATCACTGTTATATGATGATTGGATCTGATCCAACATCATATCAGGAAGCTCATCATGATCCAAGGTGGAGAGCAGGAATGCAAGAAGAATTCCAATCTCTCCAAGAGAACAAAACATGGGATTTGGTGCCTCTTCCTCCCAAGAGGAAACTTGTGCAATGTAAGTGGATTTTTCGAACCAAACCTGTTGCTGATGGTTCTGATCTGAAGTACAAGGCTAGGTTAGTGGCTAAGGGATACTCACAAATCCATGGTGTGGATTATACAGAGACCTTTGCACCGGTTGCAAAGATGGACTCAATTAGACTAGCTCTTGCCATGGCAGCTAGTAAAGGTTGGGAAGTTCACCACATGGATGTCAAAAGTGCATTCTTGCATGGTGAGCTACAGGAAGAGATATATATGCAGCAACCTGAAGGATTCCAAGAGGATCCCACACTTGTATGCAGGTTGAAGAAGTCACTCTATGGAGTCAAGCAAGCCCCGAGGGCTTGGTATGCCAAAATGGATGCTTTTTTGCTCTCAATTGGTTTCTGTCGATGCAAGTCTGATCCAAATGTTTATTTGCAGCATTGTGATGATAATTTGCAGGTCATTGTACTGTATGTTGATGATCTCTTAATTACAGGGAGCTGCACCAAACAAATTGGCTCAATTAAAGCTTCTTTGCACAGTGAATTTGCCATGAGCGACCTAGGATTGCTAAGGCAATTTTTGGGTTTGGAAATTGAGCAATCTGAGAGAGGTATATTGCTGAGTCAACCTAAGTATGCTTCAGACCTATTATTCAAGTTTAAAATGGCTGAATGTAAGGCAGCCAAGTGCCCATTCCTTTCAGGCATAAAACTAGGTGAATTTGAAGACTCTCCATTGGTGGATTGCACACTCTACAGGCAGCTAGTCGGAAGTTTGCTGTACCTTACACATACAAGACCTGATTTGTCTTATGCTGTAAGTGATGTAGCAAGGTATATGCAGCAGCCACATGAGATCCATTGGAAGGCAGCCAAAAGGATCCTTCAATATGTCCAAGGAACAAAGAGCTTCGGGGTACACTATGCAGCTGGTTCTTCACTTCAACTAGCTGGATTTTCTGATTCCGATTGGGCGAGAGATCCCATCGATAGAAAGTCCACTTTAGGTTTTGTGTTTATGTTTTCTGAAGGTCCCATTTGCTGGTCAAGTAAGAAACAACATACAATTTCTCTTTCATCAGCAGAGGCCGAGTACAGGGCAGCAGTGAACGCAGCCACACAGTGTGTTTGGTTGCAAGGCATTCTTCGGGAGTTTGGTGTTGCTATTGATTCTCCAACCAATATTTGGGTGGATAATCAAAGTTCCATCAAGATATCTACTGATCCAGTACAGAGGCAAAGAACAAAGCACATTGAGATCCACATGCATTACATTCGGGGCTTGGTGCATGACAGGGTGATTTCACTGCAGTATTGCCCATCCACCGAGCAAACTGCAGATATTTTCACCAAGTGCTTTACTGAGAAGACCTTCACTCACTTGAGAGATTTGCTTGGAGTGAGTGATGGATGGTGATTGCTGCAATTTAATTGCAGGTTCAGCCCCATGTCCATTTTTGAGGGAAGTTTTTATCCCATGAGGTTTTACTTCTTTTCCTCGGTTCATATGGACAAATAAAATTTCTGTTTGTAATGAGGTGACTTGAGCCTTTGTTGCCAAGGCCTCCCACTTATCTTTCATGAGATGTACTAAGTTATGGTTAAGGGGGGGTGTTAGAACTGTAATCCACACTTAGTACCATAATCCATAAATTTTTATTGCTCATGTACTTAATTGAACCATAGTTTGGACTAGGTGACTACAGTTGGTCAAAAACCCACTTTTGAGAGTGTTCACACCCACTTCCAAGCAAACCAGTTCACCTAGCCTCCTGTTTTGTCCACAATTGCACCCTCATTAATTGCTGGTGCGCCCTCTCTCCTTGTTTTGGGGAATTTTAGTTGACCAAGGGCGCTAGGGTGGATTTTTGCCCATTTTTGGCTAGATTTGGAGCATTTAATGCTCCCTTGGGCCCCCCAACCTCCTCTACTTGCTCACCCACGCCTGCCTTGAGCTCATTATTGATCCAGCATGCTTCAGCCACCTCCACACCAGAATTCGTGGCTGTTTGGGGTGATTGGGATTGAGTTGGACCCACCTAGGGGGGATTGAGGCCAATTTGGCATTGATGACTTGTACACTCAGCTAGAGCCACCTAATGCTCTCAAATTTCTCATGGATGTAATAAAAACCTGTTACTAACATTTTCACATGTTAGACAGTCAGTTAATCAAAGGTTTCAGCATACATTGTGTGTAAAATTATCTCATTTTTCAAGTTTTTCCACTGTTTTTGCAAACTAATTCGATTTTGTGAGGTTCTCCATAGCTCCTAGATCTTCTGTGATCAAAATACTCACAAATGGATTCTGTGAGAAAGAGTTATGCCAAGTGTCGCAACGTGACCTATTTATGGGATAAAACATGAGAGCAAACTTGTATGGCGTGCCACGTGTCACTGGTTACGTTTCGGCCTTTGAAAACGTTACTTGAGAAAGTGCATTTCATTTCCTACCTATCACATTTGATGAAATTTCATTTGGAGCTTCCTAGCCCAAGTTGTGACCGTTTTTCCTAGGTCACCTGTTTATGACCGAGAACTAGAAGAGGCAGAAACCCTAACTTGTACTGATTATAAATCACAAAGTACAATGAATTAGAGGTTGTCCTTTGGCTACAAGGTACATGGGGATCTTATATTCGACCTGTAATATTTTTAGATCCTGAAACCTCACCAAAATGTATTTATAGAGAAAGTTCTACGATGACTGGTGGTTTCTATATCAAGCCCTAACATCGTAAGTGCAAAATGCCATACCATGTCTTTTTTCAGGATAGCTCTGATACCATGTTAGTTTTTCAGAATTTCAATCTGATCTAGGATCTTAACTAAGAGAATAGCATGTACAGCATATCTACAGCATATCAATCACAAGAATTAATCACAAGAGACAATAGACACATAGAGTTTACTTGGGGAAAACCATAAAGGTGAAAAACCCCAATAACTTCCTCAGAGATAGGTAGAGCAATGATACAACCCAAGCATAAGATATAGTCTTCTCCTAGAAGCAGCTTATCCTCCTCCACAAGTGTGCCACTCTCCAATGAGAGTATGAGTGAGAAATAGAATGATGAAATAGAGTGCCTCCCGCACTCTATTTATACTTGACTTGACTTGCCTAATAACCTTTACTAGGTCGGCCTTAACTTAACCACATAACATAATGCTGACAAGGCCGACACCCAATAGGGTGGTCTAATAACCCTTTTACCCATATGACTTATACAGGGCCGAACCCATCAAGGTGGTCTAATAACCCATCAAGTATAAGTGACAACACTTATAATATAAATGATGACACTTCCATATAGAGGAATAATAACATATCTATAGGAATACAAACACTTCCGTATAGAGAAATAATAACATCTCTATATGAATACAATATACATATATGAAATAAATTCCAAAGTTACATATACATCAACAAAAATAAATCATACAGTAGCTTCCTAAGCCATACTGCCTCACAACTAGCTGAACAAGCTGCGACATACTCTGCTTCGGCTGTACTCAGTGCCACACAGGACTGCTTCCTACTAAACCAAGAGATCATATTGGATCCCATACTAAAGTAGCACCACGAAGTGTTCTTCCGATCAATGGCACTTCCTACCCAATCCGAATCAACATAACCCTCCAGGTTAAACTTTTGATTCGCATCATACTTGAGCCCATAATCAACCGTACCCTTTAGGTACCTCAGAATATGCTTTTCAACAACCAGGTGAACACTTCTGGGATCCATCAAGAACTAGCTCAATGTGTTCACCGCAAAGCAAATATCTGGTCTTGTGTTTGTCAAGTACATCAAGGACCCAATCATCTGACGATACATCATGGCATCAACCGAATCAGATGAAGCATCACACAATAGCTTCAGGTTCAATGCCATAGGTGTGGCCATGGCCTTGCAGTCCATCATCCCGAACTGCTTCAAGATCTCTACTGCATACTTCCCTTGTCCAAGGAAGATTCCATCTGCACTCTGCCACACCTCCATACTTAGAGAGTAATGCATCATACCCAAGTCCTTCATCATAGCATCATCCTGATGCATATCATCTAGATCATCATCCTGATACTCATCACACATGATCATCCGGATCATCGTCACTGCATCGTCCTGGTCATCCAGAGCATCATCCTGATACTCATCACACATGATCATCCTGATCATCGTCACTGCATCGCCTTGATGCATATATATATACATGATCCAACTGATCATACAAAGCATCCAACTGATGCATATCAATATACATGATCCCACTGATCATACAAAGCATCCAACTGATGCATATCAATATACATGATCTAGGTGATCATACAAAACATCCAAATGATGCATATCCAAAGCAGTAATTGGAGCATTGTCCTGATGCTCATCACTCAACGCTTACATCCACATCCAAGGGAAGGATCCTCCTCTCACCATGCTTGGAATGGCTCCTGCAAATGTGTCCCATCACTTCTTCCTTGAAGTATCTTCAATAGATAGTTTTCTTTGAACTTTGTTGCTGGAACAAATTCTATAGTCCTTCTTTTGTATGTACATGGTCTTTCCTACAAGACAAGTTCAATTGCATCATTAGAAACATATTATATATTTCAGAACAAATTCTTACTCATAAAGACATATGTCATAGAGTCATGCAATTATCTTAGTCAATTTTTCAATACAAGATTTATCCATATTCTGTAACTTTCTAGATGCCTTCCATCTCTACCAAAACATTGTTAAGAGTGTCCACAACTCCCAACATGTCAGCAAAGAGGTTTCATTCTAGATAAGTAGAAATGGAATGTTGTACAGTACCATAGGGCACTTACCCATTACTTGCATATTAGTAGTATCTTGTTCATTAATGAAAGTTTTCTAATATGCATAATATTCATCCTAAATCATGACTATGTACATGGATGAACAACATCATTTAAGTAATCATATATATAACAATTCAAATACTTATCTTTGCTTGGTTGTTGGGTGGACTCCCTCTCGATATTTGCTTCCTTGCAGGAACTACTAGAGTGTGCTCCCTCTTGATATTTGCTTCCTGGATTACATGTCCTTGAACTTATATTCATCCTGGAACACTATGCATGCTTAAGTGTGCACTAGTGTCATCCTCAAGATCTCATACATGATCATACATCCATTAGTATAATCTCAATACTATCAAAACATTACGATCCTAAATAAACTTAACATGTATGGTCATGATTATTTCACACACAAGTAATAAGCGTTAGTATTTAAGGTTGCAGGGAGGACTTCTATTACTTATGCATATTCTTATTGACCATAGGACTCTTCTACTTAGTCATATCATCAATCAAAGTAAGAAACATAATATGCATAAACCCTTGATTACTTAAACTTCTAACTTTCAAGAATAATCATTATCATTCATACAAAAGTATAAGATCCTAACACAAGGTAGGATTCTAACTTGATATAGGAAAAACATACCTGGTTATCATGTTAGCTAGTTATGTCTAACATACCCGCATAATGTCTTCTTGTTCTCTTCAATGACCTATGCTAGTAACCTGCATATCTCATAGGTTAAGCATTGTAGAACCAAATTATACATACCTCGTAAGTAGATCTTCATGAGTCTTTGTCTTCATGTCACCATGGTCATTTGTTCTTGATCTAGAACTTGATTTTTCTTTCTTTATGTACCTTACATGTTAGCAGACAACATCAATCTCATACAACATTATAGTGCATGAGTACAATCATAAATGTCATAAACCTAATCAAATGAATGTATTCTATCATTCACATGCATTCATACTTTTACTAGGTTGATAAGACAAGTCTAACATTAATCAAGATTGTACTAACCTCAATAATATGAAGACAAACATATCATAAACTTAATCATGAACAAATTTCAAAACGTACCTGTATCTCTTCAAGTCATACCTATCGAGATTGCTTGTAGCCTTCTCATGTAAAGCCTCAGCCTCATCTCCCTCTGGAACTGGAACTTCTTCACTTATGCAGGTGTCTAATTCATTCTCTTCTAGGATTAACCCAATCCACTTTGATTTGCTCAAACTGGATCTAGAGCTGGATTAGGGTTTGCTAGAGAAACCCTAAAAATTAAAACTTTGAATTTCAACTTCTAAATGGATGGAAAGATGTGGCTTGCTGAGCTGATCAAGCTGGTATACTTCAATTTTGAAAACTGCAAAATTTGACCCCTCAAAATTGCCTTTGAAGCTTCCAGATTCACTTGACAGGACTCCGAACTAGGGTTTGATAAATCCCACCCTTCTAACCAACTAAAAGGTTCAATCCAAAGCTCTAAGCTTCAATTTTTCTGAGGAGCTTCCAGCCGTGGTCACAGACTTAAAAAATTCCAACTTTTGCAGAAGCCCTAATTTTCCATCTTTCCGATCAAAATCCCAAACTAGGGTTTGATCAAGCCTGGCCTTCTTCCCAACCGAAAAATTCGATCTTGGTCTCTAAATTTCGATTTTCATGAGTAGCATCCAGCCGTGGTCTCCAAATCCAAGAATTTCAACTTTCTCCGAAGCCTTAATTTCCCACAGCAGTGGTGATCCAAAAATGAAGGTGCGCAGAATCCTCTGTTTTGACAGAAATATGCACTTGATTGTTTCTACTGCATCTCTGAAATTCCAAATCCATAGGGTATGAAACTTTGGCCTATGGTAGTCCGACCTATCATCTTTCCAACCCCATAGGTATGACCTCAATTGTATTCTCTGAGAGAGAGTTATGCCAAGTGTCGCAACGTGACCTGTTTATGGGATAAAACAGGAGAGCGAACTTGTATGGAGTGCCACATGTCACTAGTGCAACATCAGCCTCTAAAAATGTTACCTGAGAAGCTACAGTCTGTTTCCTACCTGTAAAGTTTTACAAAATTTCATTTGGAGCTTCCTAGCCCAAGTTGTGACCTTTTTTCCTAGGTCACCTGTTTATGACTGAGATCTAGAAGAGGCAAAAACCCTAGATTGTATAGATCATAAATCACAAATTACAACGAATTAGATGTTGTGCTTCTGACACAAGGTAAATGGGGATGTTATATACGAACTGTAAAGGTTTCAAATCTTGAACCTTCACCAAAATGGATTTATAGCGAAATTTCAACGATGACTAGTTTTTGCTATATCAAACCCTAGCCTCCAATTTGTCGCAAGTGCAACAAGTCTCATAAATGCCATACCATGCCTTCCTTTAGGCTAGCTCTAATACCATGTTATTTTTTCAGAGTTTAATTCATTCTGATCTAGGATCTTAATTGAAAGAACAACATGTACAACATATCAAGCATAAGAGATAAGAGACAAGAGACACAAAACATTTCACCCGGCAAAACCAAAAAGGTGAAAAACCCGGTAACTTCCTCAGAGATAGAATAAGCATCAATACAAGGATCACCATGATCAAACCCAAGAGATAGATATCTACAGTAGCATGCTCATCCTCCACTTGTGTGCATCCTCCTCTTCTCTCACTAATGTGAAGTGAGTGAACAATAGAATGTGTAAAATGAGAGAGACACACTCTCTATTTATACACTAACTTTCACTTGACCTTTACTGAACTAGGTTGGCCTCAACTTAACCACTTAACATAATGCTGACTAGGCCAAACCCCACTAGGGTGGTCTCATAACTCTTTGACCCACAAAACTCATACAGGGCCGACCCCAACAAGGTGGTCTAATAACCCATCAAATATAAGTTGCGACACTTGCAAGTACAACTGACAACACTTCCAATCAGAGGAATCATACATCTCCATTGGGGATACAATAAAGTACAAATACAATATACAAGTGAATGTCTTCTGAAGTTACAAATACATCAACATCCCTCCTCTTCCTGCCACTTACCCGCCCCTCTCTATCTCTCCTACTTCCCCTACACCTAACCCCCTATCTCTATCTATATCTCCTAATTTCCCTCATCCATACCAATAAACATTCCCCTCTTTTTCTCCCCACCCCAACTTTCACTCATATCTCTTTCTCTTTCCCTCTCTCCATATCCCACTCTTCCTCTCCCTCTCCCTCTCCCTCTAACCGACTCACTCCCTCTACCTATCCCTCTCACTATTTCGCTCTCTCTCTCTCTCTCACACACCATCTCTCACTCTCTATGTGTCTCTCTACCCTTTTACCTCTCCCTCTTTCCTTCACTCTCACCCTCAACCTCTCACACTCCCCTTCGTCCTTTCCCCCTCCACATTCCCGTTACCCTCCCTCTCCCTCCCTCTCTCCCTCCCTCCCTCCCTCTCTCCCTTCCTCCCTGCCTCCCTCCCTCCTCCATTTCTTTATCAAATTCTCTCTCTCTCTCTCTCTCTCTCTCCATCTCCCCGCTTCCCCACTCCCTCACAACCTCCCTACCCCCTCTCTCTCTATTCCTCCCTCCCTTGCTAATCACCTACACCCCCTGTCTCTATATCTAGTACTGATCATACCCTTAACCCCTTATATCTATTTATCTATCCTAATCACCCTCATCTTTGTCATTGAACACCCCCTCTCTCACTAGCCCTACCCTACCCTATTTCTCTCCCCAACCCACATCTCTCTCTCTCTTTCTGTCTCTCTCCCCCCCCCTTTACCCCATTCACTTGATCTCCCTCTCCCTCTCCCTCCACCTTGCTACTCCTCCTCTTACCACCTAAAACCCCCCTCTCTATCTCTATTACTGTCCCTACCCTTAACCCACCTCTCTCTCTATCTCCCCCACTCTCTCTCCCTATCACTTTCACTCTCACCCTCTCCATGTAATGCTCCCCCTCCTCATCTCCCTCTTTCCCTCTCACCACCACTCCATTTCCCTCTCTGCATCAGTCTCCCTACCACACTCCCTATCCCTATCATGCTATCTCTCCCTCCCCCACTCCTTCTCAACTCCCCCGGCTCCATCTCTCTCTTGTTGTCCCTCCCTACCTCCCTCCTCCCCCTATCACCTACCTCCCCATTCTCTATCTATGCTACTTCCCCTACAACTAACCACCAATCTCTCTCCATCTCTCCTAATCGCCCTCCTACCTACCACTGAACATCCCATGTCTCACTATCCCTACCAGGCCCTCTTTGTCTCTCCCAACCCCACATTTAATTCTCTCTCTCTCTCTCTCTCTCACTCTCCCACTCTCCCTCTCCCTTTACTCCACTCACTCCCTATCCCTCTCCATATTTTCCTCTCCTTCTCACTCTTTCCCTCTCTCTCTCTCCCTCTCCCTCTCCCTCTCCCTCTCCCTCTCCCTCTCTCTCTCCTTATCTCTCTACCTTTTTCCTTATCCTTCTCCCTCACTTTCTAACCCTCTCCCTCCCCGCCACCTCCCACCAATTCATTCCCTTTTTGTCTTTCGATTACTCACCCACCCCACTTCTCACATTCCCCTTTCTCCTTTACCACTCCACCTCCCACTTACCCTCCCTCTCTCTCACTCTACCTCTCCCTCTCCCTCCCTCCTCCCAGCCTCTCTCAATTTCACCCTCTCTTCCATCCCTCTCTCTCCATCTCACCCATTCTCTTCCTCTCCCTCTCCCTCTTCCTCTCCCTCTCTCCCTCTCTCTCTCCCTCATTTTCCCTTTCTCTCTCCATCTGACTCTCCCTACCACACTCCTTGTCCCTATCCCTCAACCCATCCTTTTCTAATAAACCCCCCTCTCTCTATCTTTCTCTCTCTCCCACAACCGACAACTCCTCATACCCCACCCCATATCACCAAATCCCTCTCCTCTACATTTTGTACACTCTATCCTTATCACTAATTATCTCCCTCCCCCACTCACTTTCCCTATCTTTATCACTCTCCCTACTACACATCTTTTCCCAATCATTAAATATCTCCCTACCCCACTCCCTCTCAACCTTTCCCCCTCTCTCTCTATCTCCATATCTCTCTCTTTCTTGTCTCTCTAACCCAAACCCCTCCACTTTTCACCCATATCCCCCTTCTCTGTAATCAACCTACCAATCCAAAAACTACAAACTCCCTAATATTTATATATCTTCCCAAAACCCCCCTCTTCCCCCATCTACTTCTCTCACTCTACATCTCACTATCTATCTCCCCTCTCTTTCCACCCCCCACTCCTCATCTCCCTACCCCTACCATCCTAACTCTCTCTCTCTCTCTCCTACCCTCATTATCCCTAACATCAACCCTACTCTCTCTCTCTCTCTCTCACCCTACAATTGTACCTACCTTTAAAACCTACCCCTCTCTATCTCCCTAATGCACTCCTCTCTCTCTCCCCGCCCCACTTGTCACACGCCCCAAAATACCTATAATAAAAAAAATTGCATGTATACTTTTGTACTTCTAGAATCATTGAATTAATTTACTTTACTTGATTTACATACTGGACTCTAATTAGAAGTTAGTTTTTGTTAGGAACCCGTGTCAACCCTTCTCTTTACTTTGTTAGTATATTGTTGTTGGACACATATGCTTTGTAAATCGTCCCATAGTATTATATGTTCCATGGTATTGATCCATAGTATTGGTGCATAGACTTAGTATATAAGTAAGTGTTGAGGCCAATTAAGCCATCCACAAGTTAATTGTATTGAGCTTTCTTAAAACAGCTTTCCCCCTTGAAGTGGCATGCGATCAATAAATATCTTCTGTGTTCTGCTGTATTGTGCATTTTTCATCATTTAATTGTTGCAGGTTCCTCACATCTGGTATTAGAGTACTTTCTTGGGCTCGTTGGGTGGAATTTTTGCCCCCCCCCAAAAAAAAATTATCACATATGTTTTGTTACTTTTAACTATAGGTTCGGATCCAGAAATAATCCCTATCCTCTTAAATTTGGGAAGTACTTGGGCATATTCCTAAAACGCATTATGAGGAGTACCACATGAACCCTGAAGTAGCTAGCCCATTCAAAGGACCTGCCAGCGAAAAGGGAAATGACCCCTACCTGATTGACTAGATCCCACCCATGAGGAAAACTAAGAGCTGTCGTTTGTGGCAAAGTGGTTATCAGTTTTACCTGAGCCGTGGAGTGAGGGGAACTTCCCCAATACGCAAGCCATTAGACAACATTAGTGTCCAAGTGAACCCCATGAATTGATAGGAAGAAGAGCATACTTGGGTTCCATATCTATTTCCAACTAATAAATCACAAATTACATCTGTCTAGATCTATTGTAGATCAATTTTGAGTCGTTTTAGATCCATTTCGAAAGCCCTTTATATCCATTCCGAAAAAAAAAATCCTAGTTATGGTTGTCACCCGTGTAGGAGAAAAAATCATGGAGGAAGAACTTGCATTCATCAAAACTAAACTCCAATATCTGGATGAAAAATTTCTTAGCCTCCATCTTTAGCATTCAACCATGAACAATAAATGATAGCCATAATCTTGTGCAAACATTGGGTTCTCTTCTTCCAGTAATTTTCGTGGGCCGTAGCTTGATTTTCCTCGCTTCAATGTTAATGATCCAACTGGATGGATATACCGGGAAGAACAATATGTTAGTCTGCATAATACTTTTGATGTCAACAAATTTCCACTTGCATCCTTTCATTTGGAACATGAATCCCTTAAATGGTACCGTTGGTACATCAAGGCTCATGACGAGCCAAAATGGACTGATTTTTTGACAACTCCTTTTGCAACAATTTGGTCCTAGTGCTTTTGATGACTTCACAGGAGCACTCACTAAACTTTTCCAAATTGTCACTATGAGAGAGTATCAGAGAAAATTTGAGAAACTAGCCAGTCACACATAAGGATTGTCTGATGAACTCTACAGCAGTTGTTTTATTGGTGGTCTCAAGGATGAAATCCAATCAAAGGTTAAAATGTTCTATCCTAACATAATGATGGAAGTCCTAGGGATGGATAAGTTGGCGGAGCACAAGATCACATCGCAATAGCGCTCCAAATCCACTTGTGTTCCATTCAGAAATATGGTTTCCGAATGACCTCCCATCACATTAGCTCCTCAACCAACTCCTATCAGGAATTTGTCTAAAGCAGAGATGCGGGAACGTAGAGAAAAAGGGCTTCATTATAATTGTGATGAGAAATTCACTCGGGGACATAGATGTGTTGATCAAAAGATCTATCTCTTGGATGCAGATTCTCTACCTGCCTTTGAACTTGGTGAAAAAGCTCCAGATACAATAGATGATATGGTCGACATTCAGCACCTTCCTATTGACCCTCCGCCTCAGGACAACCACCCAAACATATCTCTCCATGTGTTATCCAGAGTCACCACCCCACAAAAAATGCAGGTCAGGTGTTACTTCAAGAAGCTCCCTCTTACAATACTCATTGATTCTGGTACTACTCATAACTTCATTGACCCTAAGATTGCCAAACAAGCTAATTGGTTTGTCCATCCTTGCTCCAACTTTGAAGTCATGATTGCCAATGAGGGCACGTTACCTTGTAAGGGGAAGTCTCGCAATGTGCGTATCTCTATGGGAGATTATAACCTGCACTCTGACATGTTTTCCTTGGCCTTAGGTGGATGTGATGTGGTTTTTGGCGCTCAATGGTTACGCACACTTAACCCCATCTTATTGGATTTTGCTGAACTTTGGATGTAGTTTTCAGTCAATGGGAAAAACACAAATTGACGGGCTTACAACCAGGGTCTCTCCGCATCATCATCTCATGTCGCATGGAAAAGATCTTTAAGACTAATTTGCATGGTGTCATTGCTCAGATCCATTCCATTCAGATGCCCCCAACAATGGTCTCCACTACTCCTTTGGATCTACAACAAATTTTGGATAGATATGCAGGTGTCTTTGTTGAACTAGTGGGATTTCCACCTTCAAGAGCCCTTTCTTGTACGAATTTATCCACCTCTACATATGAGAAAAAAATGATGCCTATTTTGAATGCAATACAGAAGTCACGGCCATACCTTTTAGGGAATTATTTATGCATCAAGACTGATCACCAGAGTCTAAAATATTTCCTGGACCAATGGGTCTCCTCTCCAACACAATAGAAATGGGTTAGCAAACTCATGCGATATGACTATGAGATCACTTACAAGAAGGGTAAGGACAATCTAGTGGCGGATGCTCTTTCTCGCACATTTGATGACCAAGTTTCTCTTTTAGATATGTCTAAGCCTATTCCAAATTTTTTGCATTTCAATGACTCCTCATTATCTCAAATCATCCAATAGTTGGCAAACAACCCTTCTATTGTACCATATTACTCTTGGGATGGTGCTTCCCTGAGATACAATGGGTCATCTTGTGCTTCCCCATAGCACATATCTTCAACAGGTTGTCTTCTATGAAATCCATGCCTCTCCATCGACAGGGCACTCTGGGTTCCTCAAAATGTATGAGCGGGCATATCATAACTTATTTTAGCAGAGAATGAAAAGGACAATTCAATAGATGATGGTTGAATGTGATACTTTCTCGCTCAACAAGGATGAAACGACACTGCTTTCGGGATTGCTCAAAACCTTTCCCATCCCTACATGGATTTGGACATATGGTTATATGGATTTCATTGAATTTCTCCCTAAATCTGGAAGGAAGACAATTATTTTGGTTGTGGTTTATCGCCTCTCCAAATATAGTCATTCTTGTGCCCTTATCCATCCCTATATAGCCTCCTCGGTGGCACAAAGTTTCCTGGACCAAATATTCCGTCTTCATGGAATCCCTTCTTCCATTGTCTCAGATTGTGATGCAACTTTTCTTGTCACCGATCTGTTGATAGGGGTTCACTTTGCACTACTATCAACAAACATCAACACTCCCATAGATATCATCCCAAAAAGGGGTTTACCGTATCCAACAACACCCGCAAAGCGAGTGAAGTCTCACTCAAGATATCTAAGGGGGTCTGCAAGAACCAAGCTTCTGCACGTTTAAGACGACATGCATCACTTCACACTTAGTCACTACAGAAACAAGATATTCGTATCCACGTCATACTAACATTTAGACTTATTTACTTTGTGAATTCAACATAATCCTTATTATTTCACAATCGAAGAATTAACTAGATCGACAAAATAGCGATACATTGGACCATAGGATACCACATTAATTCACATTCAATGACACAACAAGGACACACAAATTAGACATAACCAAAAATCTTCATCCATTAACTCATCTCATCTACTGCGGGGTAAACTTTACATAAATAGGTTAAATCAAATCAACTCGATCTCGCATACAAAGAATAAAACCACCGAAGACAGAAAAAGACATCGCAAGACAAATAGATCTACTCAAATACAATTTGATTGGGTAGATCGATCGACATCTTCCTTCCTTTATCGATTATAACCTTAGGATTACAATTGTGCTTCTATTTATAGACACATATGTTCATTGCAAAATGTTCCAAACGACCCAATGTTAACTAAATTAACCCAAAATTTCCGCTCTTTTCAGCTCTTCGTCTTTCGTGGATGGTCCTTTATCCTTGTCAATGACCCTTCCATCGTTGTCGGCTTTGCACTTCATGCACTCTAATCCCATGCCAAAAACTTTCACCAATCATTTTTGGACATAACTATTTTGCCACACTGGCACCAAAGTGAAGATGATTTTAGGGTATCACCCACCAAGAGATGGTCAAACTAAAATTACCAATAAATATTTGGAAACTTATCTTCATTGCCTCACCTCGGAACAAAAACAATAGTGGGAAAAGTGGCTCCATCTCGCTGAATGGTGGTACAATACATCCTACCACACTGCATCTAAAATGACTCCATATGAAGCAGTCTATGGTCAGGCACCGCCAATTCTTCTTCCATACATCCCAAGCAGTTCACTAGTTCAGGAAGTTGACACGGTTCTTCGAAACAACAGTCAGATTCTTTACATTTTGTAGGACAATCTTCAACAAGCCGATCAACACCATTCTGAGCGCATTTTTCAAGTAGTAGATATGGTTTTTCTTCGTCTTTAGCCTTACAATAAATCCTCCTTGAAACTCAAAGGGCGTCATAAGCTCGCTCCAAAGTTCTACAGAACCTATAATGTTCTTCAGAATATTGGGTCTGTTGCTTATAAATTTGAACTTCCTCCTTCCTGCATTCATCAAGTATTTCATTTATCTTGTCTGAAGAAAATTCTTGGCACCAACATCAGAGGAAAAACTATTTTACAAGAATTGGATAATGAAGGATCCATCCTTTTGGAGCCGAAGGCCATCTTCAATAGGCGCACTCATCAGTTGCGCTCTCGATCTATCATAGAGGTATTAATTCAGTGGAATGGAATGAAACCAGAGGATGCTACATGGGAACCACTCCTTCAGATTCAACATCAATTTCCACATCTAAATCTTTGAGGACAAAGATTTTTCTAAGGCAGAGGGGATGTTAGGAACCCATGTCAACCCTTCTCTTTACTTTGTTAGTATATTGTTGTTGGACATATTTTCTTTGTAAGTCGTCTCGTACTATTATATGCTCCATGGTATTGATCCATAGTTTGTATTAGCCCATAGTATTATATCTTCCATGGTATTGATCCATAGTATTGGAGGCATATGCTTTGTAAGTCGTTCCATAGTATTATATGTTCCATGGTTTTGATCCATAGTATTGGCGCATAGACTTAGGATATAAGTATGTGTTGAGGCCAATGAAGGAATCCACAAGTTAATTATATTGAGCTTTCTCAAAGGAGGTTTCCCCCTCGAAGTGACTTGCGATCAATAAATATCTTATGTGTTATTCTATATTGTGCATTTTCATCATTTAATTGTTGCAAGTTCCTCACATTTTTATGTTGACAGGGTTCATCTTACTTCTTGAAATCATAGATCAACCAAAGTTGTCCTTTTCCTGATTAATACTTCATAGTTTCATGAGTAGCAAGTCAAGGTTCTGTTCTGTAAATAAAAACAAGGTTAAGACCCTTGTTACTGAAGGGAAGAACCCTTAAAATATGATGGTTAAGGTTTATAGGAACACTAATCCAACTTCCACAATTGGATTGCGGAACTTCCAATTTATAAGGTTGATTTCACCACTTCTGCAATCCCGACTTCCACATTGTGGATTGCAGGTTATGGATCCTTGAATAAGCTTGAAAATTAGTGCTTCCGCATTCCCAAATTCTGAATTGTAGATTGCAGGTTCCAGGACCTTCCAAAAATCAAGTTTGAGTTTTAGCTCTCCCTCATTCCTAACTTCCTCATTGCATATTGCGTGTTGCAAGACCTTAAAAGAAGGTTGAGGGCTTCTGTGATCCCGACTTCCACATTGCGGGTTGTAGATTGCGGGTTCAGAGGTTGATTGTAGAAAAAGTGGATCTGTGTCTTTCAGATTGTGGAAATTTTGGATCAATGACTACAAGAACATTTAATAGGGAGATCAGGGATTAGATCTGTTCTCTAAATTAATTTAATATTTAGAACAATATTTGCAGTACATTATCTCACTTCGTAGGCTTCAAAATACAATTTAACCTTTCTACAATCACAGATTTGATATCAGAATTATTTAGAATGTAAACTGAACTAGAATATACCTTAACTTATAACAAGAACTGATATATTGCATGAAACTTTAAGTATAATTCTGCATAAAGAATGTTACAGAAAAAACAGACACATAACAATATTTTCAGAATAGTAATAACAATTGAATACAAACCTGAACTAGCTGATACAGATCAAAACTGAAGGTCGCTATTCCTCCCAACCAAACATCCAGAACAACCAAACTACTTGTTTTGAAACCCCCGAGCATATTTTTTGAACCACAAGGACAAAGAATGATCACTAAGATCGCTTGCACTGATCATCACGTACTCTTGCACAGACTAACTCAAGTTTCCCCACCATCACGAGCCTCCTACTCAATTGATGGGATCATACTTATAGTATTTTCCTAGTACTTAGGTCATTAAGGAGCCACCTACTCGTAACTTCTCCAACAAGATTCTCAACATGATTTTTAGGGAAGATGACTCCTGCATCATTGAGTTATTTAATAAACTTCCTTGCCACTTGGGCCTTTGTCTCTGACACTTGTCATTTCTCCTTGTGGGTCAGCAAACACTCTTCAACAACTATTTCAGTTTTGATTCCCTCATCTGTTTAATAATTTAAAAATAATAATTCATTTACAAATGTCTTGACCTCACTTCGTCAATAATGTCAAATCCAATAATAACATATAGTCTTTAATAAAAATAATTGTTTGGGTTCTTTGGTGTATTACATGCACCTCGCCTTTGAAATTAACACCATCCTTGATGTTACATATAATCTTGAAATAGAATTGGATATGCCTCTCGCATATTAATTTCCAATTCCCAAGTAGCCTATTTTGGACTTAAGGTTCTTCCAGTGCACCTTGACTTGTTCGATGGTGCGGTTCTGGAATAAAAGTTCTCTCATCTCGAGAATACATTCCGGTTCTACTTGGAATTCTCCCTCTGGTTCTACCTGAATACAATTCCAGTCAACTACATGAGTAGAATCATGAACATATATTTTTAAAATCGAAATATCAAAAATATTATATAATTTAATTGTAGGTGGTAGTGCTAGCTGGTAAGCTATTGGTCCCACCTTTTCCAATCTTTCAAAAGGTCCGCAATACCTGGGTACCAATTTTGCACAATTTCCCAATCTTAAGGAACTTTTTTGGGTTTCTCTTTCACATAAACATGATCTCCTATTTGGAACTCTCTCGGAGTTCATTTTAGATCGGCATAAATTTTCTTCCTATCTTGGGATACCTTCAAGTTATGTTGTCCCCGTTTCACTGTTAGTTCCATATCTCTTAGTAATTCAAGAGCTAACATTAGTCTATCAACTCGACTACTCCACGAAACTAGAGTGTTACACTTTCATCCATAAAGTATTTCAAACGGACTCATTTTAGAAGATGCTTGAAAATGATTGTTATATGCAAATTCAACAAGATGTAAATACTCTTCCCACTTTCCAGGTTTATCCATTACATACATTCTAAGCATATCTTCTAAAATCTGATTTACTCTTTCAGTTTTACCATGGCGCTGAGGATGATATGCAGTACTGAAATTTAATTGAGAATCTAAAACTTTAAATAAAGACTTTCGGAAATTCCCCGTAAACTTTGCATCTCTATCATAAATTACTACTTTAGGTACACCATGCAATCTAAAAATTTATGTCATAAAAATATCAACAACATTAATAGCTTTATAAGTAGATTTGACTGGAATAAAATGCTCTTCCTTACTAAGTTTATCCACCACAACCATAATTGAATCATTTTTTTAGCATTTTTAGGAAAACCTATTATAAAATCCATGCTAATAATTTCCCACTTCCATTCTGGAATGGTTAAAGGTTGTAGCAATCTGGCTGGATGCTGATGTTCAGCCTTAACCTGCTGACATTTAATGCATCTAGCTATATATTCTGCTATTTTATTTTTCATATTAGGCCAAAAGAATTTCTTTCTTAGCATAATAAGTATTTTATAATATCCAGGATGTCCTGAATATGGTCTTTTATGCATTTCATTCATGATTAATAACTTGATCTCTTCTTAATTATGTACATATAATTTTTTTTATACACCAACAATTTGTTTGTGTTTAGACTGAATTCTGTCTTTACTTTATCGTGTTTTCTTTTTTGTTTTCTTCTCCTTTAACTTTTGATATTCTTTATCAAATTTTTCCACTGTCTTGATTTTATCTTCCAAATTTGTCTCATAATTACTTGTAGTGACATACATCATATTTGCATGATGACTTAATGCATCAACCACTTTATTTTCCTTCCCTTTGATATGTTTAATTTCAAAGTCATATTTACTTAGGAAAAATAACCATCTAGATTGTCTAGAATTTAAATTTTGTTGGTCAAATAAATATTTTAAACTGACATTATCAGTCATTAGTAAGAATCTTCTTCCTATAAGGTAGTGTTGCCACATTTTAAGTGCATCTATAATGGCATCTAACTCTAGATCGTGAGTAGCATAATGTTTCTCATGTTCTTTAGGCTTTATAGTCTCATAAACTACAACACAGTTTTCTTGCATTAATACTCCACCTAGACCCTCTTTGCATGCATCTTTGCATATAAAAAAATCTTTATAGCGGTCTGCTATCTTTATGATAGGAGCTTTAGTTAATAAATAATTCAACTTATTGAAGTTGGTTTCAAATTTCTCATTCCATTCAAATTTCTTACCCTTCTTTTCTAATGAAGTTATAGGATATGCAATTTTTGAAAATCCTTCAATAAATTTACGATAATAGCCAGTAATTCCCATAAAATATCTTATATCAATTCCATCTTTAGGAACTAGCCATTCCATTATAGCTTTAATTTTATTGGGATCCACCATTATACCATCTTTAGACACAACATGTCCTAAGTATTGGATTTTATCTTTAAATAAATCACATTTACTGAATTTAGCATAGAGTTCTTGTTCTCTCAATACTTGTAGTACTATTTTTAAATGCTCTTCATGTTCTTGCTGATTTTTAGAATATATTAATATGTCGTCAATAAAGACAACTACAAACTTGTCCAAGTATTTACTCAATATACTATTAATTAGACACATGAAAGATGTTGGAGCATTTGTCAACCCGAAGGGAATTACGACAAATTCACAGTGACAGTAGCTGGTCATAAAAGTTTTGTTATATATATATTCATCTTTAATTTGAACTTGATGATATCTAGATCTCAAGCCTATTTTTGAAAATATCATCACTCCTCGAAATTGGTCAAACAAGTCGTCAATTCGAGTTAGAGGATATCTATTTTTAGTTGTCATTTTATTTAATTGTTTGTAATCTATACACAACCTTAAATTACCATCATTTTTCTTTAAAAATAAAATTGGTGATCCCCACGAGAAAACACTTGGTCGAATGTATTTCTTATCTATTAATTACTGTATTTAGGATTTTAATTCGATATGTTCCATTATGTTCATTCGGTAAGGGACCTTTGAAGCTTGTACTGCTCCAGGTACTAAATCAATAGTGGAATCTATTTCTCTTTTTGGGGGTAATCTTGCATGGAATATATGATCATGTGAAAGATAAAGTTGGAAAGTGTTCATCAGCTAAAGAGATCTAGGACAAGGTGCAAAATCTCTACACAAAGGGACTACATTGTTAACATTATTTTTGTCCCAAGTAACTAAGAAGACGGGGTAAATAATTCATGAGGTTTGGAGTCCAAAGAAGGATTAAAACGTATAAGGGAAGTAAGCTTACCTTAGGGAGCCTACAAAGTTATGCAAATATTCCCAAGCACTTGAAATATTAAGTAGAGGTGCTAGAGAATCAACTACACAGGACCCTAGCCAATGACCAGGGTGCCATGCAATGGGTATTGGTTTATGGATGAAATTAAACCACTTATCATGTGGAAAGCATTGGTGGAGTATGCTATGAAAAGCGGAAAAGTTAAACTGCTCATCGCAAGTTCCCAAACCACCTAAGGATATGTTATATTAAAGGTTAATGTTTGAATCTTGAAAAAAATCATTTGGTGATTATTTCCTGGAGAAGAAGTCGTCGAAAACACCTCACTTGTCTTCATCAACAAACACAGAAGTCAACCCAAGCGTTCTCCTGTTCGTAAGGTCACTTCACAGGTAGCTCGAAATCCACACTTTTCAGAGTTTGTTTCCCAAATGGAGAAAATTGAAGACCTTGTTTCGTTCAATGAAATTTTAGATGAAAACAAGGAGCTTATAGTTGAAAGGGAAATGGATATTTTTTACCCTATTTTGTCTGTGTGTATTATTTCGCACTCTAAAGAGAAATTAATGGAGTTTAAGTCGTAGGGAAATGATGTATTTAATGTTTTTGGTTCTTTTCTGTATTATTTTTGTGTCGAGCAGAACCTACACTTCCTCGAATTTGTTGGTTGGTGTGCGACAAATTATTCATAGGATGAAAGGGTTATCATTAATATAAATACAACCAAAATTATATGTCGAGTGAATGCATAGACTGTCTGTGAGGTTCTAGGTTTACTTGAAACATTTCCCAACATCCCCGATTTGTTTAATGAAGAAAATTTGGTAAAGTTTTGTAGAAATTGTCGTCTGGAATAAAAGACAATTTTTTATTACAAGTCTTGAAATATGGTCAATCGCATGAAAACCTATCATTCCCTTTGAGTATTGATGTATTTCAGCGAGATACCCAGTTAGTTTTCTCCTTGTTGAGTCAAATTTTAGGTCTAGATAGTGATAATTCAATCATGGAAGTTATGTTAGGTTTCCTTCTGCAATTCATTTCACCCGAGTCATAGTCGAGTCCAGTATGTGGTTTTAATTTTGATGAATTCCTAGCTGAAGCGATTCATGTCCAGTTGGTGAATTTCCATGAGTTGAAGCATTTAAGATATCAGTCATATCTCTTGAACCTATTCTTGTGTTCAAATATTTCAGAATTGAATTTTCTTGGTACCATGTTTTCTGATGACCTTCCTAAACAAGTCAATATGTTTGAATTCACCAATACAATCATGGAATAAGTTTATAGAATTATTTTTAATGTTGAATTGCCCTAAGTGTTAGAATAAATGAAAGAAATGTTGCAGCCTACACCAGAAGGCCAAACATGTGACTGGTTCTTGTATAAAGAACATACTATAATTAGAGTGTATGGTTTTACTAGAGCATCATATCTGTTGCCATCCTTTTTAACACCAAGGGTTTTTTCCTTTTAATTTATTAGACAAAGGTTGCATTCAGAAGAAGAAGATTTCGGTGTTTTCAAAAAATCATCAAATGTGAAATTCCCTCTTAAAGTTGGTCCATTCATCATTAAGACTAATGCCTCCCTATCTATAGTAGAAAAATTATTAAAGATCATGGATTTCCAAGAGGCTGAAAAGATTAATTATGATCCTCATCAAATTATATCGCAAAGGAGACATCAAAATAGAAACAAGGATTTTGATCATCAAAAAGTGGAATGATTAAACCAAATGGAAAATTTATTCAAATTTGAACAAGATAAAAAAGAAGTGAATATGGAACTGTTTGAGCCTCGGGTGTAATGCTGTAATTTTTCCAAGGCAATCAACAGGAAGGAGAAACCCCAATCTAAAAGGCTTCAAACAACCCTATGCAAGGATGGTTTTATCCCCAAATTGTTTGGTGTAACTAACTCCTACGGATATCAGGCCTCCGCTGGAACTATATGGGTGGACCCAAATGGATCTCTCTTCCTTTTAGTGAAGATCTAAAATATTTGTATCTAAGGTGTAAATGATGTTAATTTTAAAACTGATCTAATTAATTTAGGTTAAACCTAAAAAATATGATTGGAATTTGCAGAATAATCAGATCTGAGATATTTGACAAATGTTATACCGATTGATACACATATAAATTAGATTAACATAACCAATTTCAAATAAAACAAGGGAATAAAAACAAATTTGTTTTATTTAAAGAATTAAACCATAAGACTGTTTTGTCACTGATATGCCAATTAACAAATTAGCATAATAAATAAAGATGACTGTTAATAGTTGCAGAAATAAATGATATGAATTAAATAAATAATTTTTTTAATACATAACCTACACATGAACCAACTGATGAGAAATCAAACAAACATATCAATGTATTTAATAAACTTACCACATGAAACAGAGTTATTCTATGATTAAATGGGAAACCATAACTTATCAAAGAAATTTGACAAATATGAAATTTAGCTACATTTCTCACTGAGTTTGAAGAAGAAGTGGCAGAACCACAATGGTTCTTGGCCTTGGAAGAAGCCTTGAAGGCTACACCAACGCGATGGTGGGAAGCACACAACTCCACCATAACTAACTGGCCACAATGTCGACACCTAATGACGGTTAGTTTCGGTGATGCAGAAGGATATGGCGGAATGAATTTGGATGGCTGAGGCGATCTGAAGGCGCATTTGAATGAATGTGAAAGCAAATGGGGACCACGAGTGAAACATGAATGGGTCCATGCATTTATTCACATGCTGGATGAAGTACTGTGAAGTTGGTATATCGTAGCAGAACTGGGATGCGGAACAATCTCTTGGGAACAACTAACAATTGGATTTAGACAAACGTTCAGTTTCTCCGACGAAAACCCCTTCATCCATAGTGCATTACAGGCGATTCAAGAGAAGGTATTTGAAATAGTCCCGACAGAGAAACCACAAGGGCTTCAGTGGACCGTGACACTAGAAATGTTAATGGAATGCTACAATATCACAGGAGACCCAGATGATGAGGATGATCTGAGGGCTACGTATGTACCAGAGTCAGAAGGAAGTCGCAGTGTCGAGGCACTAGAAATACCTTCTGACAAGTTTCAACAACCGTTGAAAATCAAGAAAGTGAACATTGGATCAGAGGAGAATCCGAAGTTCACAAGTATTGGAGATTATTGGGATGACTGGACTATTGCGAAGATGAGTGATCTGGTGCATGAGTTTTAGGATTTGTTCTGAATGAAATTCTTCGATATGAAAGGAATTTCCAGGGACTTAGGAGAAATGAAAATCCATTTGAAACCCAATGCAAAGCCAGTCAAGAAGCGACCCTACCGGTTGAATCCAAGGTACAAGGAGCGGGTGAAGGCTGATATTGAGAGAATACTGGAAATAGGAATTATAGAGCCTGTCAAGGAATTGGAGTTGATCATCCCAATAGTGGTCGAGGATAAGAAAACTTGTGAAGTCAGAATCCATGTCGACCTAAGAGTGTAGCAACCGTATCAGTTGAACCTGAGGTTCCAGGAGCGCAACAAGCACAACAGGGAGCGACTCCAGGGAAGGCCTGGCATCGTAGCATGAAATAAAAAGTGTCGACATGTTAATCGTAGATTACACCAAAACACAGTATGCTTCTGCATGTTAGAAGCTGCCATGATGTGGAAGGGTCCAATCTGGCCATAAATGAAGTAGTTAAACCACAACGACCGATGGAAAAACTGAAAAACTAGCACAATTAATGCCTGATGCATGCAATGGATTTGGGGAATTGGTGTTGGATTTGGCAATATTGTCCAATATCAGACGGATGCGGCAATTCATGACTATAAAAATGAGGCAGGGGAACAGCTCATCACATTATGTGTTAAACAAGAATCTGCAAAGGAGTGCATGGCAGTTTATATTTCGAACCCAAGTATCGAACGACCAGCAACCATGCCAGTTACGTAGGAGCAACCTAAAGTCATGTCTGGAATACCACTCAAAAAGAAGAGGGGTGCCAATCAACCTCCAGACACAGGTTGAGCACTGAAGAAAGGAACCCAGAACTTAGCACGGTTCACCGTTGAAGATGAGGCACTTTAGGCGCTGAAGTACTACAATAAGGGCATTATGGCCCAATGATATCAGGGTATGTTCTACCATGCCAGAAGGGGGCACCAGTGATGCGGATAAACAAGAATGAAAATCATACTATCGTGATACCATCGATACTGCAAGGAGTCCCTCAAGTCGGGAACATTGTGGCAAATTTGCAAAAGCTACAGTATACCGACCACGACCTTGCGAATTTCCCAGAAAGCACAGAAGGCTACGTTGATGTCCTCCATGAAGGAGGACCAACCACGAAGGAACCCGCGGGATGGGTGTTGGGATTGGAGCATTTGTGGCTGTTATGCCTCACCCAAATACCACACTTCAAACTGTTAGCGCAGGTCAATGCATGCATCAAGCATTTGCTTGCATGTTTTCATGGCGGGTATCTATGGCTGCATGAGAAGATTCCACTCACAATTGACTTGATCACAAGAATCACTAGGCTTCCTCAAGATGGAGATGACCCTTCCAAATTTTTCCAGGGAAGGATAATGATAAGAAGCTTGTAGAAAGGTTGAAGACAAAGTACGGTGTGGAGAAAAATTCTAGAGGATACCTAATCCACACAATCAAGAACTAGTCCGTCAGGGTCGGGGAAAAGATATTAGCAGTTAAGTTAGTGTGGAAGAACAGGACCAAGGAATGTACTTCGAGCATCATCACCTCTGTGTAACTATGTGTTGCAGGAGAGCGGCGGAACTGGTCAAAATTCCTGCTACACCAGTTGGTCAAAGATGCATACAATGCACAGGAGTACGAAAATCCATTCACATACTCATGGCTCATCATGCCAGTCACATTAGTAGGATGGAGGGAACCTGAACACTATAGGGGTATGGACACCGTAGAAGCTCGGGTACGCGAAGGAGCATGGTACCAGAACTTATGGGAAACAAATGATAAAGAGCGACATGCAAACAATGTTCTACAATTTGACTTGTTTTTGGAGAGGATGGGGATAGATCTGCAAATGATACCGCAAATACCAGAAAAAAAAAAATGACGTATCGACTGATCACAAGGCTATCGGTCGAGGCCCAGACAATTTTCCCTTAAGACCGAGTAGATATTTCGCAGCAATGGTTGCCAACACAGTAGAAGCTCACTGAGGAGGAGTTGGACGCCATAATCAAAAGATGGCCTGTAGAGTGGAAGGTCCCATTCGACAAGAAGGACCTGTCGAAATTAGAAAATGGGAAAGAAACAAATCGACTCAACTCGGTCGAGGAGCTCAAAGGATCAATCAGTCGGAAGGAAGGTGCAGTAAAATACGACCCTGCGAAAGAGTAGTCGGAGGGGTCCATCCATGATGGAGCCTCAACAACACCCACCCCAACAGATTCTGACCTAGATGCACATTACAATGAAGGAAGGACAAAGCAGAGGATGGACCGGGGCACAGGAAGCACCAGTGGTGGTCTTCCGGAGGAGCAGGTCAATAGGCTCCTAGAGAAATTAACCGAGGTCATAGAGGAAAACAGTGCGAGAGTCACACAACATTCAAGCAGATATTTCCACCAAGTAACAAAACTGCTATCTACACTGTCGTATGCAGTTGTAGAGTCTAGTGTAACACATGGTTAAGCTTGACCGAGTGCGTCGATAAGTAGGGTTGAAGTATAGGTCAGCACAAACCCAAGGTTAGTTCATTTTTTTCCAAATGCGATGAAAATAGGAAACGAAGAGCTGGATGTGGAACTAAGGGAGCATGACTCAATCGTGGTAGATTTCAACCTACTACCATTGTTGATGCTATAGAGAATCTAAACCATAGCAATGAAAGAACTCAACAACCACGAGGCCAAAATGCATGACAAGATGGTGCGGTACAAGCAGCAAACACACATCAGCAAGACAGAGGCACAACGTCTTCAAGAAGAGAAGTCCCAAACATTAGAGGAAAAGGAGAAGGCCCTGGTGGATAGGAAGCGGTTGGAAGAGGAAATATCCACAGTATGCGAGAAAACTCCTAAGTTAGATCTGGATGTAATACCAGAGGAGAAGGCAATTTTGTTAGGTGTACTTATCACCAACTTACGAAAGGAGAATGCAGAGTTTCAAGCAAGGGTGGTACCGAGCACACCATCGGACCAGATTCAAGGATGGAAAAGCATGATTGAGGAAGTCGTGACGAAAATCATGGACATGGAAAAGACAACACAAGTAGTCGCAGAGGGCATCACATAGTTTTGGGGCAGTGTAGTCTAGGATGACAAGCTGACCGCGCTGAAGGAACAACTCGGCGAAGTGGAAGAACTACTAGAATCCTTTAAGGGATCGATCAAAGCGATTCCCTCACTGATACGAATGACAAAGGAAGCATAGCTAAAAATCATGCAGCAGTGCGTAACGAAGGCCCGTGAAAGGAAATAAAGAAGGGCCACACATTTGGACGAGCTCCAAACAAAAGCTGAAGTTCTAACATTACGGGTAATGAAAGCAATGAAAGAGGTTAAGGAACAACTAGAGGAAGTGCAACAGAAAAGTTATGAACACCCAACATACCAACAAGTGGAAGAATGTACGCAACTCAGAATGTCAAAAAAGGAAGTGGTCAACTAGATCAAGAATGAATACGACGATTTCCATCACCAGGTGAACGCACTAGAGGTTTCCAGTTGAGGTGGCTCAAGGGCGAGCCCCAATTTTGTGTTGGGGGCCTGTTGGCATGAGATTAGTCTGCATGAAGTGCGGAAGCTGACAGCTATGAAGAAGGACCATCCGCAGAAGAAAGGGTCATTCACGGAGAATGAGGAAGCGCAAGATTAGTTTATGTTGTTAGAAAGGGTCACGCGGACAGTTTTGTAACCATTTAGTTGATATAAATAGGAGTATGAATGTAATCCTAAGGGCATCGATGCTAGACTGGATTGTAGAATCATTATCATTGTGATTATGCAGTTCGATTGTGTTTTGCTTTGTTTTCACAGTTTTGTATGGATCCGCAATAATATGTTCTGAACTATTTTTGCGAAGGTTATACCGCAGGTTTTGATGAATGCATGAAGATATTCGGTTATGGTTATATATTTTGTCTTTGTTTCTGTTAAATGATGAATACAAGTGTTTGTGATATGTTTAAGGTTTTGTGTTTCAATCATTGATGTTGATGCGAATGATCAATTTAACCATGTTGATGCGAATGTCCATTATGTATTGAATCTGCAAATGGTGAATATGCGAATGATGAATGTATAAATGTATGCAAATCTAAATATCTAGTTTCTGTTGTGGTAGAGTTGAAGTGGTTGCATGTCCTTTCCCCACTGCAGAAACTTGGTTCTTGCAACCCCCTTAATCATCTCGGGTGAGACTTCACTCGCTTCACGGGGGTTGATGGAAAGGGTAAAACCTTTCTGGACCGGTGCATAAGGGTGTTTGGTTGGGTTTGTCGAAAACAGTGCAAAGTGAACCCCTTTCGATAGCCGATGTGTCAACAACACCTGTTGGATACCTATTTTGGCCATAGAATTCTAACCGTGCAACAAAACCTGGTTCTGGGGAGTCCTACAAGTGTGTATTTGAAGGTTCCAGCTAGGAACGCTAGCCATAAGTCCCTAGTCAATTATTTTGCAAATTTGACCCCCATGTGCAAAAATTGCACACTCCCTTACTGAGCAAAACCCTAGTTTCCAAAATGGACCTAAAAGTGATGATGTGGCATGTGTGATGAAGATGGAAAGACACATGATGGTGTTCTGGTGCAATCATTAAGTCAGTGTTGCAATATGACATCATTCTTGAAAAGTTTGGCAAGTTTGTGAAACTTTGGAAATTGACTAAGTATGGAAAAAGTAGTCAAAACTGCTCTAAGAAAATGGCCACCATAATTCATGGTTTGAGAAAAATGCATGCACCATCATATCAGGATATAGGTTGTTGAAGTTGCTATCTATTCATGGTCTCAGTTCTCCATAAGCATGTTTGAGGAGAAAGTTATAAGTTTTCCAAACTAGGGTTTCAAGATAAACTTTGGAGAAGTTCTTGAAAATGGCCAAGTGTTGAAAAACTAGTCTAGGTGGCCTTGGGAAAATACCCGCCATAATTCATGGTTTGAGAAAAATGCATGCACCATCATATTAGGATATAGCTTGTTGAAGTGGTAATCTAACCATGGTCTCAGTTTCCCATAAGCATGTATGAGTATAAAGTTATAAGTCTGCCAAAATAGGGTTTCAGGTTTCTTTTACACCAAAGTAGCAAAACTTCCTAAGTGGCCTCAGGGAAATGCCCATCATAGTTTGTGGGTTGAAGAAAATTCCTGCAGCATATAGTCATCCTATAGGTTGTTGATTTTTCTATCTAACCATGTCCTGATATTTTATTTATAGTGCCTGAGGAATAAGTTATGGATCTACCAAAATAGTGTTTCAGGCAGATTGGACCATGTCTAGGAAATTGCAAAAATTTTCTAAGAGTAAAATCATTGGTAATGCCTGAAGACCTCAGTAAAATGCCCGTCATGTCTTGTGGTTGATGTATTAAATCATCTCTAGAGTATGGGTCTCTAGAATGTTGTTTTGTGCATTTGAGCATGGTCTCATATTTTCTAAAGAGTCTTTGAGGATGAAGATATTAATATGCCAAAAGTGCCTCTTAGGTTGGTTTGCACTACTTCAGTAAAATTCCTGCCGAGGAGTGACAAAGAGGCTTCAAGGGGTGAAATTGATTTCGATGGATTCACCTTGTTGGCCTCCATCCATTGAGTGTCTCACACTTCAAAATTGATGAAAAGAAAAATCTCATCATACTAACCTAGGGTTTGATAATTTTTCCTAAGTGTCAAATTAGCAGTTTGGAAGACCACTTTCAAATGCCCGCCAGATGTTGTGTGTGTATCAATAAGTTCATCAATTGACATGGTCTTGTTCATTGTTGAAGTGGCTATCCATCCATCCTTGTATTTTTCCTTATGGTGATCACATGAGCAAGAAATCAATCTGTCAAAAGTGAAGGAAAAAGTGTTTTGCATATTAAAGACAAAAATTTGTCTAAGTGTCAAACTCACATGGCTAAGAGGCCATTTGGAAATGCCTGCAAGGAGGTGTCCTTGTTTTGATAAAATTAATAAGATGGAATAGGATTGTTCCTTCATGAACTGACTATCTATCCATATACTCATATTTTTCTCTGGAGTTCACACATGTGAAATACAAGACCTAGGGTTTTGCTCAGTGCAGGCCATGCCAATCTTGCTCAACGAGGTCATTCTCATCAGAAGGCTCCTGGGTGTGCATGGCCATCGTGAACACTTCCAAAATGTCCAAGTGCACGTGCAGGAGTTGAAGGAACCCAAGTCCACTGATCGGTTTGGGTTTCGTTGCTAGGTCCATGACTTGGATTGTTTATAACTCCATTCCATTTCATCATCCCCAAAATATTCTTCTTCATCATCTCTGATACTGATCAACTCAATCCAGTCATGTCACTGTCATCAACTTCAATTTATGCTCATGCCCATTTTCTGCTCATCATCCTATAACTGCATAAGTGTTTTCAAAGTTTAAATGAAGTTTTCAAAGTGTATTTATATAGGTCAAAAACTAACTTCAAACTAATCCAGCTTACAATAACTATTTTAAATTAATATTTTATAATTTCAAGAAAATGGGAGCCGACTTGCTTGGGGTTTTTTATATTATTTTGAATTATGTTTGCAATAGGTTATCCACTTCATCATCATTATTTTAGCAAGGGCTTCTTCATGCATTTCATTACCAACCAAAAGCATTAAGTCACAATGCCATAATCAAACTTCAACTCCAACCAAAAGCATTAAGTATGGGTCAATGTGTATGGGTCATATGTCCAAATCATTTACCAAGTGCACCATCAATGATCTTCAAGAGATTATCCAAACCATCATGTCCTTGGTTCCTACCTATCATGTCCTTCTTGCCATGTCAATATTTTATTTGTTCAAGAGCTCCAAGTCACCATTGTGCATCGATGACAAAGTGAGGAATCTTTCATTTCATCAAGGGTTCCCTACATCATTGTCTTCATGCTCAACAAGGTGGACATGAAATTTATCTAAAACTAATTTTTTTTCTAAAAATCTCACTTGTTTTCAGCTCCTACATAAATATAAAAGTCTAAACATTCGCTACATCACTGTACACATAGTTATGGGGAAAATGGAAAAAATGTATGAATTTATTTTATAAATGTTGCATTATCATTGCCGGTTTTGCTAGTAAAATATTGCAGAAAGGTGTCCATGTATTTATTTTTCAACGCCTATGGT
Source organism: Larix kaempferi (assembly GCA_027924585.1). Classification (NCBI taxonomy): domain Eukaryota; kingdom Viridiplantae; phylum Streptophyta; class Pinopsida; order Pinales; family Pinaceae; genus Larix; species Larix kaempferi. The sequence continues at coordinate 97,736 of BSBM01002380.1, read as the reverse complement.
ACTTTTTGAATATACACATATATCAAAGGGAATTGATATTCCAAAATAGTTTGTGCAAAGAACAACTCTCTCATCTACATTGAAAAATTCATGATCAACTTGATGAGGAAATGGTTGGGGTGCCCGACAAGGATTCCCATAGCAGCAAAATCGTGGCTCCAATCGTGAATCTGTCAATTCCAATGGATCTGAGACGTCAGGTTTCAACTAGGGCCCCCCCACACCATGCCTCCAACCCCCGAAAATGGTGTTATTGTGCCATCTCTGGAGCTAAGGTTTTGATGAGTGAAGGCCATTCGAATATTGCTCAAGGGGGTCATTTATCGTCCGGAGGATCCCAGACATGCGTGGTCACTATGGATACGTCCACAATGGACATACGCACGTTTGGGAGATCACGTGACCCAAGTACGTGTGTCAGTTTGGGTTCTGTGACCCCAAAGCAAATCCTCAAAGTGTCCCTGAATGGCCCCTGGGTGCTAGACCAAAATGCCCACAACACAGAAACTGTAGCTCCGATCTCTAATATGTCAATTCGGATGGATCCAGGAAACTAGTTTTTATCTAGGGGACCCACCATAGCATGCCTCCAACTCCCGTAAATAGTGCTATTGTTCCATCTCAGGAGATAGGATATTTCTTAGAGAAGGCCATTCGAATATTGCTCAAGGGAGTCATTTCTCGTCCAAAGCATCCCGAGACTGTGTGGCCACCATGGAAACATCCAAAATGGCCATACACACATGTGGGAGATCATCGAATTCAGGTCCGCTCGCCGGATTGGGTTCCATGCCCTCAGAGCAATTCCTTAAAGTCTCCCTGAATGGACCCAGGGTGCTGGACCAAAATGCCCGCAGAACCCAAACCATGGATCCGATCACAAATCCGTCGATTCTGATGGATCTGGGATGCCGTTTTTCAGCTAGAGGTCACCCCATAGCATGCCTCCAACCCTCAGAATGGTGATATTGTGCAATCTCTGGAGCTAGGGTTTTTCTAAGTGAAGGTCATTCGAATATTTCTCAAGGGGGTCATTTCTTGTCTGGAGGCTCCCGAGCATGTGTGGCCACCTTGGACACATCCAAAATTTCTATACACACGTGTGGGAGATGACAGAACTCTAGTCCACTCACCAATTTGAGTTCCGTGACCCTGGAGCAAATCCTGAAAGTATCCCTGAATGGCCCTGGGGTGGCGGCCCAAAATGTCTATAACATCAAAACCGTGAATCCGATCGTGAATCCATCGATTTCGGTGAATTCGAGATGTCGGGTTTCATCTAGGGGAACCTCTACAGTGTGCCTATAACCCTCGAAAATGGTGTTATTGTGCCATCTCTAGAGCTAGGGTGTTGCTCAGTGAAGACCATTCGAATATTGCTCAAGGGGTTCATTTATCATCTGAAGGCTCCTAGGAATGCATGACCACCGTGGAAACATCCAAAATGGCCATACACATGAGTGGGATATGACGAAACCTAGTTCCACTCACCGGTTTGAGTTCCATGACCCCAAAGCAATTCCTCAAAGTGTCCCTGAATGGCCCCAGGGTGCTGGACCAAAATGCCAACAACACCCAAACCGTGGCTCCCATCGCTAATCCTTCAATTTCGATGCATTTGGGACGTCATATTTCAGCTAGGCCCCCACCATAGTGTGCCTCGAACCCCCAGAAACAGTGTTATTGTGCCATCTCCAGAGCTAGGGTTTTGCTTAGTGAAGACCATTTGAATATTTTTCAAGGGGGTCATTTCACGTTTGAAGGCTCTCAAGAATGTGTGGCCACTGTGGACACATCCAAAATGGCCATACGCACATGCAGGAGATGACAGAACCCAGGTCCGCTTGTCGATTTGGGTTCCATGAGCCCAGAGCAAATCCTCAAAGTGTCCCTGAATGGCCCCAAGGTGCCAGACCAAAATGCCTGCAACACCCAAACCGTGGCTTCGATCGCTAATCCGTCGATTCCAATGGATCTAGAACGTCATTTTTAAGCTATCCCCCCCCCCATAGCATGCCTCTAACCTTCATAAATAGTGTTATTGTTCCATCTCTGAAGCTAGGGTTCTTCTCAGTGAAGGCCATTCGAATATTGCTCAAGGGGGTCATTTCTTGTCCGAAGGATCCTGAGCATGCGTGGCCACCATGGACACATAAAAAATGACCATATGCACGTGTGAGAAATGACATAACCTAGGCCCACTCACCAGTTTGGGTTCCGTGCCCTCGGAGCAAATCCTCAAAGTGTCCTTGAATGGCCTTGGGGTGTTAGACCAAAATGCTCGCAACACCCAAACCATGGCTCTGATCACTAATCCATCGATTTCGACGGATCCGGGGTGCTTGGTTTCAACTAGGGTAACCCCCAAAGTGTGCCTCCAACCCTCGAAAATGGTGTTATTGTTTTATCCCTGCAGTTAGGGTTTTTCTTAGTGACGACCATTTGAATATTGCTCAAGGGGGTCATTTATCGTCCGAAAGCTCTCGGGCATGCATGGCCACCGTGGAAACATCTAAAATGGACATACACATGTGTGGGAGATGATAGAACCTAGGTTTTCTCACTATTTTGGGTTCCATGCCCCTAGAGCAAATCCTCATAGTGTCCCTGAATGGCCCCGGGGTGTCGGACCAAAATGCTCGCAACACCCAAACCTTGGCTCTGATTGCAAATCTGTCAATTTCGATGGATCCAAGATTCTAGGTTTTAGCTAGATCCCCCCCCATAGTGTGCCTCTAACCCTCGAAAATGGTTTATTGTGCAATATCTGGAACTATGGTTTTGCTAAGTGAAGGCCTTCACTAAGCAAAACCCTAGCTCTGAAGATGGCACAATAACACCCTTTTCGAGACTTTGAGGCTTTGTGTGGGTGGGCCTCTATCTGAAACCTGGCATCCTAGATCCATCAGAATCAACGGATTTGCAATCAGATTCACGATTTTATTACTACGGGCATTTTGGTCCGGCACCCCGGGGCCATTCAGGGACACTTTGAGGTATTGCTCTAGGGTCACAGAACCCAAACCGGCGAGTGGAACGGGGTTCCATCAACTCTCGCATGTGCATGTGGCCATTGTGTACGTGTCCATGATTTCCATGCATGACCGAGAGCCTTCAGATCATAAATGACCCCCTTGAGTAATATTGGAATGGCCTTCACTGAGCAAAAACCTAGCTCTGGAGATGGCATAATAACAATGTTTCTATGGTTTGGAGGCATGCTATGGGTGGGGTCCCTAGCTGAAACCCGGCATCCTAGATCCATCAGAATTGACGGATTTGTGATCAGAGCAACAACTTGGGTGCTGCGGGCATTTTGGTACTGAACCCCGAGGCCACTGAGGGACACTTTGAGGATTTGTTCCGGGGTCACGAAACACGAACTGGTGAGCGGTCCTGGGTTCCGTCATCTCCCACACATGCGTATGGCCATTGTGGACATGTCCATGGTGGCCACACATGCAAGGGAACCTTCAGATCATAAATGACCCCCTTTAGCAATATTGGAATGGCCTTCACTAAGCAAAACTCTAACTCCGTAGATGGCACAATAGCACCATTTTCGAGACTTCGAGGCAAGGTGTTGGGGGGGCCTAGCTGAAACCCAGTGTCCTGGATCCATTGAAATCAAAATATTCATGATCAGAGTAACTCTTTTGCTGTTGCGAGCATTTTGGTCCAGCACCCTGCGGCCATTTAGGGACACTTTGAGAAATTACACCGGGGGCACAGAACCCAAACCGCCAAGTTGACTTGGGCTCCCTCAGCTCTCGCATGTGCATGTGGCCATTGTGGATGTGTTCACGATGTCCACGCATGCCCGGGAGCCTTTGGATCTTAAATGACCCCCTTGGGCAATATTGGGATGATGTTCACTAAGAAAAAACCTAGCTCCGGAGATGGCACAATAGAACTGTTTCCAACACTTTGAGGCAAGGTGTGGGGGGTCTCCTACCTGAAACCTAGTGTCCCACATCCATCTGAATCGATGGATTCATGATTGGATTAATGGTTTTGCTTCTGCAGGAATTTTGGTTCGGCACCCTGGGGCCATTCAGGGACACTTTGAGGAATTGCTCCGGGGGAATGGAACCCAAACCAACAAGCAGACTTGGGTTCCCTCAGCTCCCACATATAAACATGGCCATTTTGGATGTGTTCACAATGGTCACGTACACCCGGGAGCCTTCGGATCATAAATGACCCCCTTGAGCAATATTGGAATGGCCTTCACTAAGCAAAATCATAGATGTGGAGATGGCACAATAGCACCGTTTCTGATACTTCCATAAAAGGTGGGGGGGCCTAGCTAAAACTCAGTGTCCCGGATCCATCAAAATCAATGGATTCATGATCAAAGTCATAGTTTTTACTTCTGCAACTATTTTGGTCCGGCACCCCAGGGCCATTCAGGGACACTTTGAGGAATTGCTCCGAGGGCACGGAACCTAAACCGACAAGCAGACCTGGGTTTCATCATCTCCTACATGTGCATATGGCCATTTTGGATGTGGCCATGGACGACCGGGATCCTTCAAACGAGAAATGAACCTAGCATGGGGGGTTCCCTACCTGAAACCTGGCATCCCGGATCCATTGGAATTGACGGATTCGTGATTGGAGCCACGGTTTGGGTGTTGTGGGAATTTTGGTCTGGAACCCCAGGTCCATTTAGGGACACTTTGAGGATTTGCTCTAAGGCCACGGAACCCAAACCAGTGAGCATAATTGGGTTCGCTTAGCTCACGCACATGTATAAAGGAGCTTTCAAACTACTATATAGGACATTTTTTATGGTTGTTTGGATCCCAAGTGTTGATCCATATGAAAAGTGGCTAGATAAATGTTGCTAATGAGATTAAATGAGGGTTGTGCTTGCTCAAATCCCTAAGGGAACACATCACACAAGAGTTCATACACTTATAACCACATCGTGATGCTCCCTAAGCTATTGAGACAATATTGAGAATATGTGAGCCATTGTAGTGTATCACCTTTGACCTCCTAATGTTATGTAAAGACATAAGAAAGTTTTTACCATAAGTCAATTAGAGAGGATATGTCATAACATTAGTACCAACTGGATGTCCCCATTTTTATATGGCATAAGGAAAGGTAGTCTAAGTAGATTGAAGGTAGACTAGGGGTATCTTTGAGCTGGATGAAAGTATCTCTATCAAGTGTCTTGAGCCATGGATAATGCCTTAAAGAATAATAGTTGATATCTGAAGGGTATCATTTGCCTTTGATTGTAGCACGGGGGACTCACTCAATAAACAGCTATCATAGCACATTCGTTCATGGCATATGAAACAACACCCCTTTTTTCACTAAATATTGGAAAATACCTTCCAAAATCATTTTTTTAAACCCCCTCCCACTATGCCTTCCTAATTTTAAAAAACCCCTATTTTCACTAGATATTGTATGTATCAATTTTTTCATTAACATTTTTTATACCCCTTTATATTTCTACCTAGTATATTGATATGATACCCCTCTTATGACCCCACATGCATTCTACAATGCACCTTGCTTCTTTCGATGTATATTGATGCAAGGTGCCTTAGTGAAATAAGGTTCTTGCTTAAAAATACACATGACACATACCACAATGCTTACACGAACAAGGTGTAAAACAGGATGCCAGAAGTGGCTTATATTACTTCTTGGAAATCGGTTACAATGCGGAGTAACTGAAATAAATAGCTAACTATAGTTGGCCTCAGCTGTTACAATTCATAAGTAACTGTGGTGTGTTCTCTCTTTATGTCGATCTCACCCTCTCTTGGTTCGCTACAGAACTCTAAGCTATGGATCGATCTGAACTCCCTATTATCATTGATGCTTCTCTCTCCAAGAAGATGATCCTCCCACCGATTATACTTCTCCATCTTCTACCCTGCATCTGCTATTCCCGAGACATGCATCCTCCTATCCGCTGATTCTTCCAAATCCTGCAGACCTGCAACTGTCAGCTCCCAGCCATGTTGTGCAGCCTCCATCCATGACTACTCCTGTCACGTCCTTCACCTACTCGCAATAACTATAATAACTTCCTCAGCAACCCTGAACGGCCACCGGGTACAATCTTCTTGATTTTCTACTCTTCCGACCTTGATACAATAGAGTTAAATTTTGAGCATTAATTCACAATACTCTAGGATCTTTACTGAGAGAATAACATGTATAGTGTACCAATGCATAACAATCATAATAAGCATGACAAGCATCATAAGAATCAAAAGCATGAGAGACAAGAGACACAGAGTTTCTGTGGGAAAAACCCTAAGGTGAAAAACCCCACAACTTCCTCAGAGATAGAGAGAGCAATGGCTCAACCAAAGTACAACCAAATACACTAAGATAGTCTCCTAGTAGCAGATGATCCTCCTTCTCACTAGCGTGCCACTTTCTGAGTGAGAGAAGTATGAGTTTTCGAGTGATCAAATAGAGATCTCCCGATCTCTATTTATACTTAACCTATTTTCCCAATGACACTATGGGGCTGACTTGTCTAGCTAGGTACATCCAAAGTATAATATATATTTTAGGGCCAACCCCATACATGGTGGTTTAATAACCTATCGACAAGTACACATACTTGTGACACTTGTCAATACACATGACGACACTTCCTTATAGAGGAATAGCACATCTCTTATAAGTGTACAATAAATATATATGAAATACATAGATGAAATACATTCCGAAGTTACATATACATCAACACTCCCTATTAACTAGGAAGGTATTTCTCGACACAGAACTGCAAGTACAAGTCTTCTTCTCAGGATCATCATCATCATCATCGTCACTTCTATTGCTATCTCGAATAATCTCTGAATCTACTCGTCATAGGAAGTTCTAAAGATCCAGTCCTTTTTCATACCGGATGTAGGCCCACCACTTGCAGGTCTTTATCATCACTGGCCATACTGTGTAATCCTCAGGACTTATTACGTGCGTCACAAAACCTGGCGGTAGCATCCCAGGGTGTTACGAGCACATAGATCTACCTGTCAGATCTTTCAGGAGCACATTACATGTGACCCATCACAAAACCTGGCTGAAGCATCCTAGGCTATTACGAGCACACAACTCTACCTGTCGAATCTCCCAGGAGCACATTACATGTGATCTCACCGCAAAAACTAGCTGAAGCATCCCAGGCTGTTACGAGCACATAGCTCTACCTGCCAGATCTCCCAGGAGCACATTACATGTGGTCCACCACAAAACCTGGCTAAAGCATCCCAGGCTGTTACGAGCAAACAACTCTACCTATTAGATCTCCCAGGAGCACATTACATGTGGTCCACCACAAAACCTGGTTGAAGCATATGAGGCCTTTTTCATCCTGTCCAGATCTCCCAGGAGCAAATTACATGTGTTCATGGCAAAACCTGGCTGAAGCATCTGAGGCCTTTTTCTTCCTGTCCAGATCTCCCAGGAGCAAATTACATGCCATAGGAAAAAACCTCGCAAGAGCATCTCAGGATGTTACGGGTACACAACTCCGACCTGAAGATCTCCCAGGGCACAAATTACATGTCCTCCCAGAGCAATGTCTTGAAAGAGCATCCTAGAATGTTACGGGTACACAACTCCGACCTATAGGATATCCCAGACATGCTCATCTGCACAACTTGATCCATAGCCACAAAGTATCATTCTGATACTCACCATACATCATCCTGATGTACACATGATCATCATGATCATCATCACTGCATCGTCCTGATGCATGTCATCTGGAGAAGCTCGTCATCCACGATCATCCTGATCATACAATGCATCCACCTAATGCATACCAAGTATCTACCTGATACACATCACCAAACATAGTGTATCCACCTGATACATAGATACATGATCCACACAATGTATCCATCAACATACATGATCTACCTAATCATACCTGATACATATACAGATACATGGTCCAGGCATCCAACATGATGCATACATACATAAATGATCCAACTGATCATATCCAGCATCCAACATGATGCGTACATACCTAAATGATCCAACTGATCATATCCAGCATCCAACATGATGTGTACATACATAAATGATCCAACTGATCATCCAGAGCAGAAACTAGAACATCGTCATGATTCTCATGATCCAGCGCTTACATCCTCAGCCATGTGAAGGATCCCCCTTCCACCATGCTAGGAATGGCTACAGCAAATGTGTCCATCACTTCTTCCTCGAAGTGTCATCAATTTGAAGAACACCAAGCCTCTCTCTGAAGTACTCGAACTTCACTCTGGCTAGTGGTTTCATCAGCACATCTGCAATCTGCTCATCCATCGCAACATACAGGAGCTTCACTGCTGCTCTCTGCACCATATTGCTGATATAGTGGTATTCGATATCTATGTGTTTCGACCTGTCGTGGAACACTGGGTTCTCAGACAGCTTCACACAACTCTGGTTGTCACAAAAGATACTAGTAGTCTCTAGCGGGAGATCAAATAACTCTGACAATAGCTTCTGAAGCCATACTGCCTCACAACTAGCCGAACAGGCTGTAACATAGTCTGCCTCGGCTGTACTCAGTGCTACGCAGGACTGCTTCCTGCTAAACCAAGAGATCACACCTGATCCCATACTGAAGCAGCACCTAGATGTGCTCTTCCTATCTGCAGCACTGACTGCCCAATCTGAATCAACATAACCCTGCAGGTTAAACTTTTTATTCGCTTCATACTTGAGCCCATAATCAACTGTACCCTTCAGGTATCTCAAAATATGCTTTATAGCAACCAGGTGAACACTCCTCGGATCTGTCAGGAACTGGCTCAATGTGTTCACCACAAAGCAAATATCTGGTCTCGTGTTTGTCAGTTACATCAAGGACCCAATCATCTGACGATACATAGAGACATCAACCGGATCAGATGAAGCATCACATAGAAGCTTCATATTTGATGCCATAGGTGTGGCCATGGCCTTACAATCCATCATGCCGAACCTCTTCAGAATCTCTACTGCATACTTCCCTTGTCCAAAGAAGATTCCATCTGTACTCTGCCACAATTCCATACCAAGAAAAGAGTGCATCATCCCCAGGTCCTTCATCTCGAACTCGGCTGCAAGCTTCCACTGCGTGTCGGTAATCAATCTATCATCTCTTGTTACAAACATGTTATCCACATACAATAAGAGTATCCCTGGATTGCCTTTCTCAACCTTGTAGTAAAGGTAGGAACCCGCTTTACTCTTGGTAAAGCCCAAACTAGATAGAAATCTGCCTATCCTACCATACCAAGTTCTGCACATATATGATTTTCTGTCATGTGTCTCTGAACCAAGTGGTTGCTCCACATACACTTCTTCTTCAACTACACCATTCAATAAAGCTGTCTTGAAATCCAGCTGGTGTATCTTCTATTTCATCACTTTTATATTTCTCTATGCTGCCATCTGCAGCATGCTTGATCTGATAGATCCATATGGAAGTCATAACAAACTTCCCTTTAGGTCTTGGGACTGCATCCCAAACATCATTCTTCATGATCGACGGATCATGGCATTCTTCCCATATCTTGGGAACTTCAATATATTTGATAGATAATTTTGTTGTTGAACAAATGTTGTAGTTCTTCTTTTGTAGGTGATGGCATACGATCTTTCCTACAAGACAAGTTAAATTGCATGATTAGAAACATCTCATAGTTTTCAAAACAAATTCTTATACATAAAGAAATATGTCATACAGTCATGCAATTATTTTAGCCAATGCTTCAATACAACATTTATCCATATCCCGTAATTTTCTAGATGCCTTCCAATCTCTACGAGAACATTGTTAAGAGTGTGCACAACTCCTAACATGTCAGCAAAGAGGTTTCATTCTAGATAAGTAGCAATGGAATGTTGTACAGTACCATAGGCCACTTACCCATTACTTGCATATTAGTAGTATCTTGTTCATCAATGCAATTATTCTAATATGCATAATACACAACCTAAGTCCATGAACATAAGCATATACATCACTAACTAACATTATTTTAAACAAACATAATATACAAGAAATGACAATTCAAATACTTATCTTTGTTTGTTTGTTGGGTGGACTCCCTTTGAATCTTTGCTTCCTTGCAGGAGCTGCTGGAGTCCTAATCTGAAGTAGCTTCTTCTACACCTTTTTGTTGTGGAATGTAGAGAGATGGTCAACTCCCTCTGAATATCTGCATCCTTGCAGAAACCACTGGAGTGTGCTCCCTCTTCATCTTTGCTTCCTGGATTAACTGTTCTTGAATTCATTCTCGATCCCTATGCATGCTTGTTAGTATCATCATTGTGTTATCCTTGAGGTCTCATACATAATCAAACATTCATTAGTATAATATTAATATTATCAAAACACAATAATCTCAAGCATGTATAGTCAGGATCATTTCAAACAAAAATAAGCATTCTTATGGTTAGTCATAAACATAATATACCTAAACCCGTGATTACTCAAACCTATGATTCTTCTGGTTAGTCATATCACCAATTAAGGTAAGAAACATAATATGCATAAGCCCTAGATTACTCAAACTTGTAACTTCAAGAGTAATCATTATCAATCATACAAAAGTATACGATATATATAACAAAAAACATACCTGGTCATCATATTTGCTAGTTATGTCTAGCAATGTGTTCTTGTTCTTTTCAATGACCTACATAACTTATTAGTTAACCTTTGCAAAAACAAATTATACATACCTCTATGTGATCCATGACTATGGACGAATCTTTGTCTTCATAGCATGTTCAGGTTGTCCCTTTAATTTGTACAATCCTTCCTCTTTCTCTCCAATAACTATTGCATCATCTATGGTCTTTCCCTTTGGCCACATTAGAACTCGGCCATCCACAAATGCAACCCTCATACCTTTTGCATCCAATGCATATATAGAGAGTAGGTTCTTCTTGAGCCTAGGTACATACAAAGCATCTTTCATCTTCAAATACTTCCCAGAGTCTAGATTGTAGGAGGCCTCACCACTTCCTTTGATAGGGTATTGGTAGTCATCCCCAAGATTCACCTTGTGTGGTGACTCATGTTCAGATAGATTAGCAAAGGATTCTTTAAACCCAGTCATGTGTTTTGAAGCCCCACTGTCAATAAGCCAATCATTACAACCATGAGAGATAGTACCTGTGAGAGCAGATATTAGAACATACTCTTCTTCGCTTGATGAGTTATCATCATCACTTTCTGCTCTAGCCTTCTTCTTGGGAGGTTCATCATCCTCGACAGCATGACCATGATACCTTCTTTTGCTGCACTTCTTCTTCTTATTGAAGTTGTTGTTGTCCTTCTTGTTCTATGGACAATTTATGGAAATATGTCCCTTTTCATTATAGGTGAAGCATATTCTCCTTTCTTTATGGTGATGTGAAGATTTCTTGAAGTGAGATAGCTCTCTCTTGGACTTCCCTTTCTTGGTGTGAGCTGTGAGAGCTTGATCTTCATTCCCAATCTTTTCTTCTCGTGCCACAAGCCTTGCTTCTTCTTGTGAGCATTCTTCCCGTAGTCTGCTGAAGGATACCAACTTCTTTCTTGCACAGATTCCTTGAATAAAGGAGTCCCATGACTTGGGTAGGCCATTCAGAGTGGTCATGACAACTTCACCATTCTCCACCATTTCATCCACTGCTTCTAGTTTTTCCTTGATCTGAGAGACCCTAGAAAATAAGATTGAATGGATTCTCCATTCTGAAGTTTCACCCCTTTCAATTGGTTCCATAGAGTCATCTTTCGATTTATGTTCTTCCCTTCAAATAGCTTGGATAGTGAATCAAACATCTCTTTGGGTGTCTTCAAAGATGACACATGGGGGATGAGATGGTCCTTGATAGAATCAACAATGATTCTCTTTGCCTTGACCAAGTTCTTCTTATGCAATATCTTAGCCTCTTCATCCTCTGGGATAGGGATGTCTTCTTTTACATATGAGTCCAACTCATTCTCTTCCAGGATTAACCTAATCCTATACTTCCAAGCTCGGAAGTTATCAGCCCCTTCAAGCTTATCCTCAAGCTTAGTGTGGTGAGACATCTTAAAGAGTACTTCAAATGGAAATAGAAAATATTTAGGTCTTACCACTTGAATTGCTGAAAACTGCATCTGGTCCCGGATTAGGGTTTGTTGAAAAAACCCTAAAAATTTAGAATGTGAATTTCAACTTTTTGAAAGGGTAAAAAGATGTGCACTAATGAGATGATCAACCTGGTGTATTCAGAAATTGATATCTGCAAATCTACACCCTTCAAAATTGCCTTTTTGTCTTCCCGGGTTCACTAGGGAGAGCCCTGAATTAGGGTTTGAGTTTCTCAGAGATCTACTCAGCCAAAAATTTTGATCAAAAGATCTAAACTTTGATTTTTGTAAGGAGCTTCTAGCTATGTCTTCAGATTCAAGAAATTCCTATTTTTGTGGAAACCCTAATTTTTAGGGCCAAATCTGAAAAAGCTCAGAATTGAATTATGACTGGACAGATAGATTCTCCTTGATGAGTAGAGTCAATCTACTATACTAATTTTCCAAAATCTGTGGAGAGAAACCCAATAAACAAGAAACCCTAGTTTCCATCAATGCACAATGTCTTCTTCTCAGGTTAACTGTGATACCATGTTAATTTTTTAGCATTAATTCACAATACTCTAGGATAATTACTGAGAGAATAACATGTACAGTATATAAATGCATAACAATCATAATAAGCATGACAAGCATCATAAGAATCAAAATCATGAGAGACAAGAGACACAGAGTTTCCGTGGGGAAAACCCTAAGGTGAAAAACCCCACAACTTCCTCAGAGATAGAGAGAGCAATGGCTCAACCAAAGTACATCCAAAATACACAGAGATAGTCTCCTAGTAGCAGATGATCCTCCTCCTCACTAGTGCGCCACTTTCTGAGTGAGAGAAGTATGAGTTTTCGAGTGATAAAATAGAGATCTCCCGATCTCTATTTATACTTAACCTATTTTCCCAATGACACTATGGGGCCGACTTGTCTAGCTAGGTACATCCAAAATATAATATATATTTTAGGGCCGACCGCACACATGGTGGTCTAATAACCCATCGGCAAGAACACATACTTGCGACACTTGTCAATACACATGACGACACTTCCTTATAGAGGAATAACACATCTCTTATAAGGGTACAATAAATATATATGAAATACATAGATGAAATACATTCTGAAGTTACATATACATCAACAAGAAGTTGGTCACATCTCGACCTGTTGATGTATATGTAACTTCGGAATGTATTTCATCTATATATTTATTGTACTCCTATAGAGATGTATTATTCCTCTATACGGAAGTGTCGTCATTTGTATTGAAAAGTGTCGCAAGTGTGTTAACTTGCTGATGGGTTATTAGATTACCTAGTAAGGGGTTGGCCCGAATTAATGTAACCATGGGTTATTAGACTGAGTTAGACAAGTCAGCCCCACTGGTTTATTAGGCAGGTCAGAACAAGTATAAATAGAGATCGGGAGATCTTTATTTGATCACTTCACTTACTCACTTCTACATCACTCGGAAAGTGGCACACATGTGAGGAGGAGGATCAGCTACTAGGAGAAGACTATCTCTGTGTACTTGGGTTCTACATTGGTTGTATCATTGCTCTATCTATCTCTGAGGAAGTTGTGGGGTTTCTCACCTTTATGGTTTTCCCCAGTGAAACTCTGTGTGTTTATTGTCTCATGTGATCGCTTGGTGTGATTGATATGCATTGTTATACTTGATATGTTGTACATTTTATTCTCTCAGTAAATATCCTAGAGTATATGTGAATAAATGCTCAAAATTTAACATGGTATCAGAGCTAACCCGAGAAGAAGACATTGTGCAGTGGCGGAAACTAGGGTTTCTTGTTTATTGGGTTTCTCTACACAGATTTTGGAAAAGTATTATGATATATTGACTCTCCTCATCAAGGTGAATCTTTCTGTCAGATCAGAATTCAATTCTGGGCACTTTTATTTTTGGCCCTAAAAATTAGGGTTTCCACAAAAATAGGAATTTCTGAAATCTGAAGACATGGCTAGAAGATCCTTAAAAACATCGAAGTTTAGAGGTTTGGATCGAGATTTTTGGCTGGGTAAATATCTGAGAAACTCAAACCCTAATTCAGGGTTCTCCCCAGTGAATCTGGGAAGACTAAAAGGAACTTCTGAAGGGTGAAACTTTGTAAAAATCAAATTCTGAGTATACCAGGATGATCAGCTTATCAAGGCGCATCTTTCTATCTTTTCAGAAAGTTGAAATTCACATTTTGAATTTTTAGGGTTTCTCTGACAAACCCTAATCTCGGACGAGATCCATTTTTCACCAAATCAAATGGTAAGACCTAAATATTTTCTATTTCCATTTGAATTACTCTTTAAGATGTCTCACCACACCAATCTTGAGGATAAGCTTGAATGGGCTGATAACTTCCAAGCCTGGAAGTATAGGATTGGGTTAATCCTAGAAGAAAATGAATTCGACACCTACATCAGCTCTGAGGTCCCTATCCCAGAGGATGAAGAGGCTAAGGAATTGCATAAGAAGAACTTGGTCAAGGAAAAGAGAATCATTGCTGATTTTATCAAAGACCATCTCATACCACATGTGTCATCTCTAAAGACACTCAAGGAGATGTTTGACTCCTTGACCAAGCTGTTTGAAGGGAAGAACATAAATCAGAAGATGACTCTACGGAAACAATTGAAAGGGGTCAAGTTGTTGAATGGAGATACCATTCAATCTTATTTCTCCAAAGTCTCTCAGATCAAGGAACAACTTGAAGCTATAGATGAAGTAGTGGACACTGGTGAAGTTGTTATGACTACTCTGAATGGGCTACCTAGGTCATGGGATTCCTTTATTCAAGGAATCTGTGCAAGAAAGAAATTGATCTCTTTCAGTAGACTGTGGGAGGAATTCTCTCAAGAAGAAGCTAGGCTTGTAGCCTGAGAAGAAAAGATGGGGAATGAATATCAAGCTCTCACAGCACACACCAAGAAAGGAAAATTCAAAAGAGAACCATCCCACTCGAGGGGATCTTCAAATCACCATTACCATAAGGATAAGAAAAATATTAGATGCTTCACATGCAATGAGAATGGACACTTTGCTTCAGATTGTCCCAAGAATAAGAAAGAAAAGAAGAAGAAGAACAACAACAACAACAAAAGAAGATATAATGCTCATGCTGCTGAGGATGATGAACCTCCCAAGAAGAAGGCTAGAGCAAGAAGTGATGAGGATGACTCATCAAGTGAAGATGAATATGTTTTAATCTCTTCTCTCATAGGTACTATCTCTCATGGGTGTAATGATTGGCTTATTGATAGTGCGGCTTCCAAACACATGACTGGGTTTAAAAAGTCTTTTGCAAATCTATCTGAACATGAGTCACCCCATAAGGTGAAACTTGGGGATGACTATCAATACCCTATCAAAGGAAGTGGTGAAGCCTCCTACAACCTAGATTCTGGAAAATACTTGAAGATGAAAGAAGTTCTTTATGTACCAGGGCTCAAGAAGAACTTACCTCCATATATGCATTGGATGCAAAAGGCATAAAGGTTGCATTTGTAGATGGCCAAGTTCTAATGTGGCCAAGAGGTAAAACTATATATGATGCAGTGGTAATTGAAGATCAAGAGGGAGGATTGTATAAATTAAAGGGACAACCTGAACATGCCATGGTACATGAATCCATGGAGCCAAGTGAACTTTGACATAGAAGACTTGCACACATGCACTACAGAGCAGTACCAATTGCAAGTAAAAGTGTAGAAGGTCTTCGTAAAATGAAGACCAAGCATGAAGGTGTTTGCAAAGGATGTACAAAAGGAAAGAACATAAAGAAGGCATTTCCAAGCAATGAAAGCAAGGAAAAAGGAATCTTGGAAATTATCCACTGTGATGTATACAGTCCAATGTCATCCAGTTCTCTGAGTGGGTATGTATACTATGTCTCTTTCATTGATGACTTCTCCTGGAAGACTTGGGTTTACTTCTTGAAGAACAAGGATGAAGTGTTTGATAAGTTCAAGAAGTTCAAAACCTTGATGGAGAACCAAACTGATAAGAAGATCAAAACATTCAGATCCGATAATGGCGGAGAATTCACTTCAGGAGATTTCAAGAAGTTATGCAGTGATTCAGGGCTTAAGAGGGAGTTGACCGCTCCTTACAATCCACAACAGAATAGAGTTGCAGAAAGGAAGAATCGAACAATCATGGAGGCATCATGGGAAATGCTGCACGACCAGGATCTACCTATGCATCTATCGGTAGAAGCAGCTAGGACAGCTGTATATGTGCAGAACAGAACACCCCACAAGATATTGGACAACAAAACACTAGAAGAGATCTTCTCTAGTAAGAAATCTGAAGTCAGCCATCTCAGAAT
This sequence comes from Larix kaempferi, assembly GCA_027924585.1. Taxonomy (NCBI): domain Eukaryota; kingdom Viridiplantae; phylum Streptophyta; class Pinopsida; order Pinales; family Pinaceae; genus Larix; species Larix kaempferi. The sequence continues at coordinate 81,288 of BSBM01002380.1, read as the reverse complement.
ATTTGGTTTTCCAGTATACACTCATGTCCCAAAGGAAAAGAGGACCAAGCTAAATCCTTCAGGAAAGAAGGGTATCTTTGTGGGTTACAGTGAAAGCTCGAAGGCTTACAGAATATACTTTCCAAGGTTCAAGAAGATTGATGTCAGCAGAGATGTAACATTGGATGAAAACTCAGCATTCATCAAATCAAGGAAGACACCTATTGAAGATCATGAAGAACCAAAGGAAACTAGATTTCAAGACACTACCATGACTGAAGCAATTCCAAATGATGGTCGTGAAATTGAAGATCCACAAGAACCTGTAGATCCACCTCGTGAGAAGGACTCTCACAAGAGGAAACCTGCATGGGCTAGAGAGATCATTCAAGATGTAGAAAGATATGGCATTCCAGAAGAAGAACACGGAGCAAAGAAGAGAACTAGATCACATACCAGCTATGTTGCTTTAATCTGTGATACCATGAACAAAGAACCTTCCAATTATGAAGAAGCAGCGGAAAAGAAAGAATGGAAGGATGCCATGGTCGAAGAATACCAATCAATAATGAAGAATGATGTTTGGGATGTTGTCCCAAGACCTGAAGGGGAGTCTGTTGTGACTTCCAAATGGATATACAAGATCAAGCATGTTGCAGATGGCAGCATAGAGAAATATAAAGCAAGATTTGTAGATCGTGGCTTCTCCCAGAAAGAAGGGATTGACTATGAAGAGACCTTTGCTCCTATGGCCAGATACACTTCCATCAGATCAATACTTGCTCTGGCTGCAGTGATGAAATGGAAGATACACTAGATGGATGTCAAGACAACCTTCTTGAATGGTGTAGTCAAGGGAGAAGTGTATGTGGAGTAGCCACTCGGTTTTGAGACACATGACAGGGAGTCATATGTGTGTAGGTTGAAGAAAGTCTTGTATGGCTTGAAGCAAGCTCCTAGGACTTGGTATGGTAGGATAGACAACTTCCTATCCAATCTGGGATTTACCAAGAGTAAAGCGGATTCTGACCTTTACTACAAGGTTGAGGAAGGCAATCCAGTGATACTACTCTTATATGTGGATGACCTATTTGTTACAGGTGATCATAGATTGATTGCCGATACCAAGAGGAAGCTTGCAGTTGAGTTTGAAATGAAGGAATTAGGGATGACGCACTATTTTCTAGGTATGGAGGTGTGGCAAAGTGCAGATGGAATCTTCCTTGGACAAGGGAAGTGTGCAGTGGAGATCCTAAAGAGGTTCAGGATGATGGACTACAAGGCCATGGCTACACCTATGGCATCAAACCTAAAGCTTCTATGTGATGCTTCATCTAATCTGGTTGATGTTACTATGTATCGTCATATGATTGGGTTCTTGATGTACTTGACGAACACAAGACCAGACATTTGCTCTGTGGTGAACACATTGAGCCAATTCCTGACAGATCCCAGAGGTGTTCACCTGGTTGTTGTAAAACATATTCTGAGGTACCTAAAGGGTACGGTTGATTATGGGCTCAAGTATGATGCGAATCAAAAGTTTATTCTGTAGGGTTATGTTGATTAAGACTGGGCAGGCAGTGCTGTAGATAGGAAGAGCACATCTGGGTGCTGCTTCAGTATGGGATCAGGTGTGATCTCCTAGTTTAGCAGGAAGTAGTTCTGCGTAGCACTAAGTACAGCCAAGGCAGAGTATGTTGCAGCTTGTTCGGTTAGTTGTGAGGTAGTATGGCTACGGAAGCTATTGTCTGAGTTATTTGATCTCCCGCTGGAGGCTACTAGTATCTTTTGTGACAACCAGAGTTGTGTGAAGCTGTCTGAGAACCGAGTGTTCCACGACAGGTCGAAACACATAGAGATCAAATATCACTATATCAGGGATATGGTGCAGAGAGGAGTAGTGAAGCTCCTGTATGTTTCAACGAATGAGCAGGTTGTAGATGTGCTGACGAAGCCACTAGCCAGAGTGAAGTTTGAGTACTTCATAGAGAGGCTTGGTGTTCTTCAGATTGATGACACTTCGAGGAAGAAGTGATGGATACATTTGTAGGAGCCATTTCGAGCATGGTGAGAGGAGGATCCTTCCATGTCTATGGATATAAGCGTTGGATGATGAGCATCAGGAAAATGCTCCAGTTACTACTCTGTATGTGTATGTACGCATCATGTTGGATGTTGGATATGATCAGTTGGATCATTTATATGTATATGTATGTACGCATCATGTTTGATGCTGGATATGATCAGTTGGATCATTTATATGTATATGTATGTACGCATCATGTTGGATGCTGGATATGATCAATTGAATCATTTATATGTATATGTATGTATGCATCATGTTGGATGTTGGATATTATCAGTTGGATCATTTATATGTATATGTATGTACGCATCATGTTGGATGCTGGGTATGATCAAGTAGATCACGTATGTTGATATGTATCAGGTATGATCAGGTGGATCATGTATTTGTATATGTATCAGGTGGATACATTGTATGATCAGGTAGATCATGTATGATGATATGTATCAGGCAGATACTGTGTATGCATCAGGTGGATGCAATGTATGATCAGGATGATCATGGATGATGAGCTTCAGGATGTTTCTCCAGATGACATGCGTCATGATGATGCAGTGATGATGATCAGGATGATCATGTGTACATCGAGATGATGTATGGTGAGTATCAGGATGATACTATGTGGCCGTGGATAGGTTGTGTAATGGAAATCCTATATTTGTTCTAGGTCACATCTAGTATGAAAAAGGACTAGCACTGTGGATCACATGTAAGACCTGGGAGATCCGATAGGTTGGGATATGTGCCTGTAATAAGTCCTAGGATGCTCTTTCAAGGGTTTGTGATGGTTGGCCACATGTAAGACATGGGAGATACGATAGGTTGGGTTGTGTGCCTGTAATAAGTCCTGGGATGCTCTTTTGAGGGTTTGTGGTGACTACATGTAAGACCTGGGAGATCCGATAGGTTGGGCTGTGTGCCCGTAATAAGTCCTGGGATGCTCTTTCGAGGGTTTGTAGTGGTGGCTACATGTAAGACCCTGGGAGATCCGATAGGTTGGGATGTGTGCACATAATAAGTCATGGGATTCTCTTTCGAGGGTTTGCAGTAGAGGTCACATGTAAGACCTGGGAGATCCTATAGGTTGGGTTGTGTGCCGATAATAAGTCCTGGGATGCTCTTACGAGGGTTTGTGATGCACGTAATAAGTCTTGAGTATTCCACAGTATGGCCAGTGATGATGAAGACCTGCAGGTGGTGGGCCTACATCCAGTATGAAAAAGGACTGGCTCTGTAGAACTTCATATGATGAGTAGATTCAGAGATTGATTGAGATAGTAGCAGCAGTGACGATTATGATGATTCGAGGATGATGATTCGATGACGATGATCCAAAGAAGAAGACTTGTAGTAGATGATCTGTGTCGAGAAATACCTTCCTAGTTAAGAGGGAGTGTTGATGTATAGGTAACTTTAGAATGTATTTCATCTATATATTTATTGTACTCCTATAGAGATGTATTATTCCTCTATACGGAAGTGTTGTCTTTTGTATTGACAAGTGTCACAAGTGTATTAACTTGTTGATGGGTTATTAGACCACCTAGTAAGGGGTTGGCCCAGATTAATGTAACCATGGGTTATTAGACTGAGTTAGACAAGTCAGCCCCACTGGTTTATTAGGCAGGTCAGAACAAGTATAAATAGAGATCGGGAGATCTCTATTTGATCACTTCACTTACTCACTTCTACATCACTCGGAAAGTGGCGCACATATGAGGAGGAGGATCAGCTGCTAGGAGAAGACTATCTCTGTGTACTTGGGTTGTATTTTGGTTGTATCATTGCTCTATCTATCTCTGAGGAAGTTGTGGGGTTTTTCACCTTTATGGTTTTCCCCAGTGAAACTCTGTGTGTCTATTGTCTCATGTGATTGCTTGGTGTGGTTGATATGCATTGTTATATTTGATATGCTATACATGTTATTCTCTGAGTAAAGAACCTAGAGTATATGTGAATAAATGCTCAAAATTTAACACGGCCTTCCTGTCGGCTCACTTCTTCATCTTCATCTTTTGCGGTTTGATAGTCCTCCCCTTCCTCCACGTTTGGCTCTGCCAAACATGTTAGGTTGCAGTTCAACTGGTCAACCTACTTCCCGCACCAGTGGTCATCAGCACTCCCGCTGGTCAGCTCCTTTATGTCGCTCAACTTCGACTGTTCCGCCTAGGCCCCAATCCTCTTGCATCAGACTCCCCAGGTGAAAAAGAACTTGAATGCTCCATCAGTTCCCTGAACTCCTCTTCGAAAATCCATGTCACCTCTTGCAACTCATTATTCTCCCATCGCACCAAGTATTTCTTCCTTCGCGATCCATTGGTACGCCCAACATCGCATTCTTCGATTACTTCTGCGATCTCTTCTTTACGTCTGTCCGGAATCTGCATCGTCTAGTCGATGCTTATCACTTCTTCGCTTCTGCTGCTTGACCCTTCTTCAAATTTGTACAGGTCTGAGACATTGAACGTTGCTGAAATGTTCAAATATTATGGCTCCAACACATAAGCGTTGTCTGAAATCTTCTTCAGAATCCTGCATGGCCTAATCTTCTTTAGCTTCAGCTTGTTGTATGTACCTGTTGGAAATCTTTCCTTCCACAAATATGCATAGACTAAGTGCCCTTCTTGGAATGACTGTAGCCTCTTCTTCCTGTCATCCCTCAACTTGTATTCCGCGTTACTCTTCTCTATGCATTTTCGCACATTTTCATGAACTTCCTACATATGCTCTGCAAATGATTCTGCATCTGCACTCTTCCAGATTTCTGTTGGTAACTTGACCAAATCCACCACTCCGTGTGGGCTTCTCCCTTGAACAATCTGGAATGGACTCAACCTTGTTGACCGAATCACAGAATTGTTGTATGCAAACTCTGCCTGTGCCAACACATTTTCCCACTGCTTAGGTCTATCGGCTGTCAAACATCTTAGAAGGTTTCCCAAACTTCTATTCACCACCTCGGTCTGTCCGTCCATCTGCAGATGATGCGCCGAGCTAAACTGCAACTTTGTGTCGAGTTTCTTCCATAGGGTTCTTCAGAAATGCCCCATGAATTTGGTATCCCCATCTGACGTGATACTCTTTGGTAACCCATGTAGTCTGACTATCTCCTTAAAGAATAGTACAACAATCCCTATGGCATAACTCATCTTTTTACACGGAATGAAGTGTGTCATTTTCGAAAACCTATTGACTACAACAAATATTGAGTCACTTCCTTGTTGCATCTTCGGCAATCCTAACACAAAATCCATGCTAAGATGCTCCCAAGAGGTATCTGGTATAGGTAATGGTGTATACAACCCCGTGTTTTGACTGCTTCCTTTTGCCAACTAGGAAACTTAACATTGTCGAACCCACTTTCCGACATCCTTCATCATTCCCGGCCATAAATACTTTTCCTCGACCAGTGCTTTAGTTTTGTTGATGCTGAAATGCCCCACTAATCCGTCATTATGCAATTCTGGGATTAGTTTCTCTTTTACTGATCCCGTGGGAATACACAACTAACTTTCCCTGAACAGATAACCTTCCTGAATGAAATAAATCAGGTATGGTGTCGTGTAGACACTCCAAGGTGTAACAACCCTCATATACAAATATAGAGAATATTTAATATGATAAATATAAAGTAATATAAAATAATGTAAGGTAATAAATAAAAGGGGGTAACTGATATAATTGGGAATATGAAAGAAAATAAGGGAAAACAAATTGCATTAAATAAGAAATTAAGAAATTGGGAGGAGGAGGAGATAAAAGGAGGAGAAGAAGTGAAGAGAGGGTTTTTTTTTTGTCTTTGGACATCTTGGAAGAGGAGCTCTAGAGGAGAGGAAAGCAAGATAGCACTGACATAGGGTTAATTGTTGGGGGCTAGGGGGCCTTAGCCTTTGGCTGGGGGTTGGTTGGGTGGAGAGTCGTCTCCCCACCTTCAGTTGCATTATTGGAGCTCTCAGGTAATAGTGGCTGCTAGGTCATCTAACCAAATATGGTTCCTTTATTTTCATAGCATATTTTTTTGTTATATTGTTGATTAGATACACTCTTTTGTTTCATATCTTTCATTGCATGATGCTTCTGGTTGTATACTGGTTTTTATAGATTTTACATGTTATTAGATCCTTGTGTTGGTTGAGATATCTCTATGTATATTTAATATTAATTGTTATTTAGTGGTTTTTATCATTTTAGGGTTCTTACATTTGGTATTAGAGCAGGGTTCAAACCCTCAAGACTTATGGGCTTTTCCTAGTTAATCTAAATTTCATAGTTGCTCAAACTGGTAAAATCTATGGATGTTCCTTCAGATCTAGTGCTTATGTCCGAACTAGGAGATCTGCATGTTAAGTCTGCTAGCTTAAAGATTAATAATAAAATCAAGTTAAAATGGGTCTTGGGATTTGAACCCAGATCTCTTGACACAACAGGAGCCTTACTTAGGTTACACAACAGGAGCCTTACTTAGGTTACACCCAGGAGCCTTATCGCCCTACTTGTTTGCCTGTATCCTTATCGCCCTACTTGTTTGCTTGTATTCTGCATTAAAAACCAATGTCCATCATTACTTACATTATAGTGTTACTATATTAGAAAGGCCATATATTTTTGTTTGGACAAGTGTTTTTTTCACAGTTTGGTCTGCATCTCTATGTTGCATGATATATCACTAACTCCGCGTTATGAAGAGAAACAAAGGCGGCCTCTCTCTGAGAAAGGGGCGATCTTCATTAAATTGCTTTACCTCTGTAGAAGGAGCTTTTCCTGAATATTTGTAAATATGAAATTACTTTTGTAATGCAAGGCAAATGCCCAGTTGTTTAGAGGTTGTTGCTATCTCTACAATGGAAGGGAAATGCCCAGTGGTTGCTTACCATGGATTCAATACAGGTAGTGGGTTAAGGTATGTAGATAAACCACTCTGAAACCTTTCAATATTTTTTTGTATTGTTATATTGAAAAACATAAAATCAAATTGAAATATATACGAACTCCAACACCAGACTCTTTCACGCATAGAGCAAGCTTAGACAGTTTTTCTAGCTTCAAAGAGAACTCATATGCAGTGCATCTTTGTTGCGTTGCAAATAAATAAGATGTTCTAAGAATGACATAGAAATTTCAACCTGCATATAACACCAAAGTTAGTTAGGCTAATTCCTTTTGCCAAACAGAATTTCCGAAAGTTTAATATGGGATGAACATTACCTCTCTTAAATTTAGATCTTTGTGGAAACTGAGGCAGATTCGTCTTAATCGCTGCATCAATGCCATATTTTTGAAATAGTATTCATTTGCCAATTCAAGAATTTCTGCGTCGAAATCGAGTCCAGATCTGTATAAAAAAAAAAATACAAATGTCGGCTGCATACCTTATTGCTTCCAAAACGCTAAAACACTGTTATATTGTTGTATTGGCGATGTTCCGGGCAGAGCTTTAGTTTTTTTTTGGGTAGCCAATGGTGCGAGGCGTGCTTATAATATGAGTCTTTATCATTCTTCTTTAGCTCCCTGCCTCCTTATTCATTATCGAAACTCTGTATTTCCTCGCGTGCTACTGGGCCGGTTCTGAGATGTTTTCATAAAAAGTAAAAAAAAAAAATGCAACCATAGCCACAGATACTCAAGAATTAAGTGATTTCTTTCTCTTTTACATTCATCGATAGTTTCGGCATCATGCACCAGTGACAACGGGTTTGAATGAATATTCTTGGTGACATTTTCTTCAACCTTCTGGTTTGTATACGGTTGTGCATGGCTTAAACATGGTTGTGCTGGTTCCTCTCGGGGCTGCCGTAAAATGCATCATGTTGATTTCAGATTCAGATCTGCAAGAAGAAAAAGTTAGGGTTTCCACATCCCTCAATGCACCAATAGCCTGGTGAGTTGGAGGGTTCACCCTGGGTGTGTGGCTGCCCAACGGCCACTCCGTCATTGCCTTGCCACGTAGTCGTTATCATCTGCAATGCATTCCATAACTCGGTGTTTTTGGCATGCGTTTCATTAATCGCCTGGCGTTTCATTTTTTATTATCCCTGGTACCCTGAGCTACATCCCCGTACAAACATGCTGGAAGCGTTTCCTTGTTTGTCTTTTGCAATTAGTGCTGGTATTATCTCGGCCTGCATTAATTTGCAACGTTGATGTCAATACCGCTTGGTAGGTAGGTGAAGAATAATTAGTGCACAGTGATATTGATAACCATTATAGGTGAAATTCACTGACAGTAGATTTTATAGAATAATCGGTGCACAGTTATGTTGATAACCATTTTAAGTGAAATTTATTGACAGTATATTTTATAGAATAATCGGTTCAAAGTTATGCGATATTTACTGACAGTGTATTTTATCATTCTTACATTAGAACTTGTTCTTTTAGTCATGCATATATATATTTTGGTCGCATTTACTTTTACTTTGGGAAGATAGTCGAAATTATTTATATATTGGATACAATCACCTTTATTTCGAAAGGATAGTTGACTATAAATTTATGAGTTGCATCAAGAATCTTTTGTCCAGAAATTATTTTAAAATAAATGACATAGCACTAATGTTAGTCGAAGATGTACATTTTGGTATTACTATGTTTAGTTCGAAAAGAGGGCGATAATATTGTTTAGGTCTTACATCAAATTCTTTTATGAAAGAGTTCTTCATATCCAAAGGCAATTGACATTAGGATTAAATTATTTTTATTTCAATATAATTATATTGCGGAACAAAATAGCATAATCGGCGGCAAGGAATTTTACCGAATTACTCTCATTTACAATTATGTAATTACAGTTTGTCTTGATGAAATTCTATCTCTGTTTTGCATTAGTAAAATAAGTGAAAAGGAACAATACCTAATTCTTCTAGTTTACAATTAGAATATTTATTGGTTGTATACAATGTAAATATATGCCAGTGCGGTAAATAGCTTAATTGGTGAAATAAAAATGACAGTGATAAAAAGTTACTTTAGTCTTAAATTATAACTTTTGTTAATTAATGAAAACTACACGTTGTCATATTATGTTGGAAAGGGAGAAACGGATGTTAAGAGTTTAGTTGATATATATATATATATATATATATATATATATCCACATCCACATCCACGCTATATAATATATTAGAATTAATTTAATATATGTATTGTTATGTCATGCTTTGAAAGGTGACTAAGGTATTATATAAAAAATACACGTATTGTAAGGGTAAAAGATTTGTTTGACATGAAACACCAATATTTTTTTATTACAACTAGTTTAAATGGCATTACATTTGTAAATTGGACATCGACTACCCTACAATAGTTTTAAACAAAACCAGAAACGCAACTCAGCCCTCAGCTCAAGTGCTGGGCAATGTCTACGTCATTATTTTGGTTTTGAAATATGTAGAGTTAAAAAAAAAAAAAACACCTCGTTCCAACTTGTAATTTGTCTCCTTTATGAAATATTCTTGATATTGCTTTAGCCTCTCTCTCATCTAATGATCGTATTTCTTCAATTCTATAACTTTTTTTCATTCCTTTCAAGGTAAGGAAATGGGTCACCTCTAGTGATAGCTACAGAGTCAATCCAGTTGGAATAGTTCAAGACTTTTTTTTTTATGTAATAGTTCTCAAATTAGAGCGTATGCTGCAATCCTATTTACTCCCAAGTTTGTTTCATTTTTTATTACATATATATATGAAAAACAAAATATAGATATGGGAAGTGGGAACTATATGTTTGTGGTGAAGTCATTTAGTTTATTAACACTCTTGCAAATTAATTTAGCCGTAAACATGAGTATGTGCGACATATAAGATTGGTATAAGATCTCATGTCATAACAATAGTTGAACTTGGTATAAGATCTCATGTCATAACAATAGTTGAACTTTTATAAATTGAATTGACTTTATTGTGTGAAAAAAAAAATATAGTTAAATCATGTATTAATGCACTATAGATTTAAACTCTACATGAAATCAAGATTGTACATGGTAGTCAATATAGTGTTTGTTGAATTGTGGTCGTAGTAACATAGAGCAAGGATAAGGAGCAAGGATAGTGACAAGATGTTGGTCAACACTTTCTATGTAATACAAAACGATATAAAATTATCTTGAGAATCTTACATTTAAACTACATAAATTTCCTTAACACGGCACATGATAGGAATCATAGCGTCCATTCTTATTTGGGTTGATGACATGTATCCTTAAATGAAACCTTAGGAGGTTTATGTCAACATTGAATTAAAAAAAAAAAAAAAAAAACTATTAGTCACTGAAGCAGATAGGTCATGATTGTGAATTCCATGAATAGAATAAGGAAAAATCACTATAGAAATTAGGTATGATACACATAGTTATTCAATTATTGATGATAGCTTAAGAAGGTACTGAGTCTAAATGGAAACACCATGGGAATGATGGGGTTAGAATAGTGAAGTCAAAGCCATAATGGTAAAATTATTAAGAGTATATTGATTTTGGAATTAGCTTCCATGAGAAGTTGGTGATAGTATGATATAAATGGGATAAAATGGCATGGTTAAGCATGTAAAACATTAGTAATGATAACAAACTGACATTGGACATTTGTACAAGCACGATAAGGCTTTGGTGAAGTAGAACACACGTGAAGAAGTCTTTGTTTTAATGCTCACTAAGAGTTCCAATGAGGACTCTCATCATTAAGAGTCCCAATAATGACATAATGTCATCCCAAGTAGTTGTGTCATTGTATACTTTGGACAATAATTAGAATCATGAAAACTATGTTGAATTAAAGTAACATGACAACTAGAAATGATGATCGATTATTAAAATCTTATATGTTATGGAATATGGCGGCCTTGGGAATAATTTAATCCATAGATGTAATGTAACATTAGGACCTTGGCAATGATAAACATATATAAAATGTTGCAAAATAGGAGACGGCCGTGAATTAATAATGAATACATATAGTAATATCATGATGAAAATAAATTGATTTGGATTTTTGAGACATTATTATTACCATTTACAGATTATGAAGGAATTTTATTATTGAGAGAATGATAGATGCCCATATTGATGTATCCTAGATAATGGGATTACTCATTTTAACATAGTACTTAGGTGATGAAAATATACAAAAATGCACTAGCACCTAATAGCCAAGATGAATGTACCTACTCTATAAATACTCATTTTCTTATAAGATGAGGAATTACAATTATAATACATGATTAGTAGTTGAACAATATCACTTGACGAGAAACAAGTAGAAAATTAAAGAAATGAATCTAATATGAACTTAATCTATATCCTAGTTGAGTGTATGAATGCCTCTCGTATGGCAGGATATGTGATATTTAGGTACTCATTCATATATGTTCAAGAAACCTTAAGGTATCTATATCTATATGTGCCATGTAATAGGTTGGTTAATTGTGATAGGAGTTTTCTTGAGATTTATATTCCATTATATATATGATGTGCTTTAAGTTGATGATCATGAGATGAATGTTCATAATATCATGCATCATTGTGTTACTTAAGAAGCCATGTGATTATTAGCATATGGCTCCATTCCACCTAAGATATATGGTTATTAGGTTGAGCATGTGATACTTATGGATGTTCTTCATTACGATATGGTGCTTTATAAGATAGACGGCGTGTGGAACATAAAATGATGTTATTTTGAGACGATATTAATTTAGCATTTTTATCACGGTATCTAGAGATAAATGACACTTGGCACATAAATGGTATGAAAGCTTGTTGTGGTTAATATTGGTATTTTACAGCTCTGTTATGTGTTAGTAGGTTATGCTAACCCTTATTGTTCCCCGTAGAATGCACATTTGATATTATGAGGGATTATGTGAGTCGTTACTCCATGTTGATAGTACTAATGTTGGAAAATGGAAGCTTATCATGACATATTTATGAGATCTGCTTAGTGAAATTATGAAAGTATCATGACCAGTTATGCAGTAGATGTTAAACATGGCACAACTTACCTTATGATGCGATGTAATGCAATATGAACTGGTGGCTAGACATTCTTGTTAGCACATGATTCAAGGTTGATCCATGATATTATTATATTGAGAAATGGTTGCTAATGATTATTCATTATGGCAAGTGCCAGTTGTTCCAAGTGCTCCACTCAGATAGCCTAATGAGGCTAAGTATTCTATGATTTTGTGGGAGCCCATAACCACGAATGAGAATGGTTACTATAAATAAATTATGGGTTGGGGGACAAGCCCAACAATTAGCTCTATGCCAGTAGTGCTTGACTTTTGTACTAGAAGTTGGGAAGGTGGCAGCGCCACAGATACTTCTCGGAGAACTTCTAATGTGACGAGAGTCCACGGTTGGAGACATACTCACCGGGAGGGAGGTTTATGGAGAAGGACTTCTAATGCCTGGGGCTAGTTCCTTGAGGGTGTTGGGGAGGATGTTTAGGCTATCCTTCCGAGATTCATCGGAGTACCGAGAACCAGATGTCGGCTGGTACCGATGAGGCCCAGATTCCGTTAGAATCTGATGAGGTCGTATTATTACCTGAAGTTGGGAAGGTGGCGATGCCGCGGTAACTTCCCGGGGAACTTCTGATGCCTATTGTATGATCCGCAGATAGGTTACAGTAGAGGGCCCATGCCATGGCGAGCGGGACCATCCGGAGTTGGAGGGGAGGTGTAGGGAGGTTGATCAGATGGTATGATTCTTAGGGAGAAGGTGAGTAAGGAAAGAGGAAGTAAACAAATACACAACTATTAATTATTAATTAATTATCTAATACTTTTGTATGTATGATGCATAATTGTTGTTATGGTTGCATATTAGACTCATAGGGAATTGCTTGAGAGCATGTTGTAACGTAGGGCATTTGATTGTATTAATGTGGTTTGGAGACTTCTATGTGCTTGAAACACATATAAATCTCTTAGATCCACAATAGTACTAGATACCTATATATTCTGGTATTTACTTGATTGATTGATTGAATAAGTATTGTATTTATTGCTTGAATATTATAACTTTGGGACGAAGTTTCTTGAAGGGGGGGAGTATGTAACAACCCTCATATACAAATATAGAGAATATTTAATATGATAAATTGTTGGCTATAACTGACCCAGAGGTTTTCTATAAGACCCAGGTTCTTCGCGGTTTCCCTTTTTACCAAAAAAACCCCTTCACACCGGCCCTTTTGGCAACAACCTATGAGCAGCTTGAGGTCTCACCCGAGATGTATCTATGGGGTACTGTGGAATCGGGTTTCCATAGTAAGTTATAAGTTGCTTGGATGGACGTACTACGCAGCACCACAGATGTTATGTACTGTGAGGTGAGACCGCACAGCAATGACCAATGCTGCGGTCCGCACCACTATGTCTTCTACCGTGGGACTTCTACCGAAGCTGCACACAATGCAGCTTTATTCTTTACTTAGATTATCTTGAAAGCACTTAAGGCACTGAGATGAATATCACTCACCCATTCATTCAGGCGCTTAACCTACTATTCTTCTAACATTCATTCGTTAACTCGGGTTGTTATGATTTTGAACATAGACGAGTGATCTAATCCACTGTTATACATTCCTTTGCTATATATAAGAAAGTACTTAACCAATTGACTGATTCCCTGCCTTCATACATTAGACTAAATGTTCACCCTTCAACTATTCATACAGATCTTAACATATCATTTCCATACTTTCCTAATGGCAAATACATATAAAAGTTCTCTCAGAATAGTATGCAAAGAAACATTTAGACATTCATTGACAGAAAAGACAAGTAATCATTCATTCATAAACACAGTCGCACAACACGATATTTAATGTGGTTCACTTCCCCGGGTGGGAAGCTACGTCCACAAGAACGGTTGGTAATATATTTCTTTTAAAAGGGATGGGGACAACCGTTCTTAGTCTGCGCACCCAGCTGCAGACTATCCTTCCTCTCAAAAATAGGTCTCTGCGCACACAGCTGCAGAGCCTTTACAATATTATCGACTGAAGAGATTTTACAATACAAAAAGTCATACAAACGTGACAACCCCCCAAAATGTAACCCCATCCCATACAAAATTTTCTTCTTAAATAGATCATGCCTGAAGGTCATGTCATTACAATGCTGAAGACCTAAACCCAAAACCATTAAGGTTTACAAAACTGCATCGGTTTCCCTAAATCAGCTTGCTGGATCCTGGTAGCATCTGCTTCATCATGGCGGTTCTCCACGTCTTCATTCTATCACTATCGGCCTCCCTGTCGCATGCATTCCAACAGGCTGTTTCCATCGAATTATTCACTTCTAACGGCCTCGCCCACCAAGCATGCTAGACTTCACTTTCCTTAACAAACTCGCATGTTGGCTGCCTTCCTAATTTACTCCTACCCGCCACTCGACACTCCTGGAGCATCTTTCCCAAAAGTAGGCTGCTATCGGTCTGACCGGTACCTATACCTGTCCTTCGTCCAGCATTCCACTTTGCTGGCTCCACATTGCCTCCTATCTCCACAGCACTGCTTCTGCGTAGTATTGATCTTCACAACATCGCTCAAAACATGGCTACTGCGTGCCTCTTCACAGCATCCTCGGTACTTAGCCAAAATTCAATATGTTTCAGAGCTGCGCTCAGCTCAAGTTCTTCTGCCTTCAAAATTGTTACCAAAATTGGACCAGTTGGGCTAGGCCCAACATGCCCCTAACACTTACATGTGGCTCGTCCCTGAGCCACTTTCAACATCCACCATCGGAATCTGCTCTCTGATCTGTGCAGTCAGCTTTGCTGTGAACTCACTGTAAGTGTTCATCAGTTTCTCCATTGTTTCTTTAGTTTCCCACTCAACCTGCTTGACTGTATCAAGCAGCTGTGGTGTTATCTCTTCTCCGATTTGGGCTTCTACCTGTTCCTGGTTGTTGCGCAGCTCTTTCAATTTATCTTCTATCTACTGCGACACCACGGTGGCATCTTCTAGTAGTGGCTACGACTGATTGTCTAATGCAGTCTCCTTTTCCCTTAATACTTGGACTTCTTTCTTTAGGCTGGATATCTCCTTGAATTTCAGTAGCCTATCTCTTGCTGGCAGATTTTTTACCGCGGTCTTGATCTGCTACAGCCCTGGATTCTCTTCAAGGGTTGTGAATGCCTTCAAGGATTCGTCAAGCAAATTCTGGCACCTCGCAACATCTGCTACAATGCTCTCTGCTGCGATCTTTACCACTTGACCTCTCAACTACTGATCAGTGACTACAACCTCTTGTTTGATCTTTGTTTTTAGTAGGTTGATGTCGGCTTCATAGAGGATTATCTTGTCCTCCATCTCTGACTTAAGGGTGTGCACAGTGTCCCTTATTTTCAAGACAATATCCGCAGGATTGTCTTGGATCTGTATTTCTCCAATATCTTCTGCAACAGAGTTAATGGTAGCCTCCAATCTCTGCCTTCGTGCTTATCTGTCCTCCAGCAACATTCTGCTACACGAACTGGACTCCTCGAGCTATCTATTTTCCACTTGTAGCTCCACTTCTGCTTTCCTTGAGTCCACAGCTCTGTCGCGCAGCTCGTCCCCAATCTGCACATTCAAAAAATGTAGGCCTGGTATTAGGATTTTTTCCAAGTTGATCTCTGCCTGCTAGACATTTGTCGTATCCAGGGCCACGTCCTCCGACATGGGCAATGTGATCGCCATTGGATCAAGGTAGACAAGTCTTGTTTTGATTGGTAGCGCAACAACAAGTTGCCCTGGTCTCGGCTGTGAGGTTCCTGCGGACCTCCCTTCTGCTGCTGGGTCACACGGCAAGGCCAGGGTATTGTGCACATCTTTGACTTTTTTCATTAGCCTTTGCATCACAAGCCAGTTCCTCTATAGGTCATCTTGTATGGCCTTATATTTCTTATCTTTATCAGCCATGAACTCCTCTAGCTGCTCGTTGACTCTGTCTGGTATCATATCAAAGTCATCCCCCTTGAGTACTGTGTCAGATGTTGCTTTCGTCGCTTTCATTTTCTTCCTCGCCTTTGGCTGCATTGGGTTCTCTGGTTCCTTCCACTTCCCCGTCTCTCCCGGAATTGGACATGGTGGTGGAATTATTTCATCATCCTCTGAATCAGTGGGGACATCAAAAACTTCTTCCACACAGTACTCCACGGGAAAATCTTTCATAATGTTCTCGATGTCCTCTTTTGTCATGTGGTAGTTCCCAGGGAAAAACTATGGCTTCTTCATCATTGCCTTTGGGAAAATAAACACACAATGCATGTCAGCAGTAAAGTTAACAATGCATGTGTATTTGCTTGTTACCTGCTTCGTTATCCTTGGCGTATTTGCAATGACGGTGCACAACTGCGTGTAATACTTGTAGAACACTTCTTGAGTTGCATGCTGGTGCTGCGGATCGATATTTGCCCAGAGGTCCATGTACTTGAATCCTCTGGGTTCTGATTTATCAAAGCTGACGCTGACATAGTCCTCCGGCTCCTTCCATCCAATAAATGAAATGAGGACAATCAACCATGTGAAATGGAAGTTGCCTCCATTCAACTGAATGTCATTGAGCTCTGCCATGAACTCATTCAATAGATATTGGCACCAGTTGAACTCGACGCCTTTAGCTGCTACTGCACCGAGAAATACTGTGCCCGCAGGCACCTCCAGGGGTCTCGCCATTCGTAATATCTTTGTTGCGAGCAACTGGGTGACAAACTTGGTTGTTCTGTCTTCAATTTCTTTAGTAGGAAAACCCCGTTTTCCTTTCACCAGTGCATGAGTTTTCTTCATCTTGGCCACTGCATCCTTTTCTTGGATTTTCCCTTGGAAGAACGACTTTGGTTCTTTTCCCCTATTACTTAATCATGTAATGCGATGGATTAAGTCAATGCCTATGTCAACTGGCCAATCCATCCATAGATATCCTTGGTGGATTCATGCCATCAAGGTACGAACCACTACATTCAGCTTAGCCGAGCATTCAAAGTGGGGTAGTCGCAGCAGGTTCAGCAGTCCTGACTGCACTACCAGTGTCAACTAGCTTTCGGCAACCAGATTGAGGGTTCCTTTGGAATCTTTCTTCCAGCACATGTACTGGTCGGGCTGAAAGTCTGGGTACTTGGGATCATGTGGTTCATCTCTCTGCACTCCCAAGAGGTCATAGTCCTCCCATTTACAGTCCGATATCTTGCACAATAGGTTGGTTGTAATTTTGACATGCTTCAAAATTGGGGACAAGGGAATGTCGTATTTTGAACACTTGGCTAGCTTATAGACAGGGGCATTCAGTTCCCAGGGTGAGATGTAATCGGGGGTCATATTCAAAGGGATTTCTTTTGTAAAAAATGGTTTCCTTAGCAACGTCGAACCCGGCTTTGGCTTATTGGTTCAAGGTCTAGTGATTGTCTCCTTGCCCTTGTCTTGCATGGCTGGATTGGTTCTTGGTGATCTACGGGATCCTTAGCCTTGTTCTGTTACAACTTTGTTGGCAGGGGTTTTCATTAACTCTTGAATCCCTCCGTGCAGAAAGACTCTAAGTGTTTCTTCAATGGTAAGCTCTTCTTCTCGATAGAAAGGTTCAGACATTCACTGGTTAGATGGGGGGTATGGTATCCAAACGACAGATGGATATTAGTGCAAGGGGGTCGTCGCAAGAAAATACTAAGTGCTCAGTAACGTCCGCGAGTCCTCTAGCGGTGTTATTTATAAGCGCATCTAACCTTCTCCTTTGCCCTTCAACGGCTAAATATGCATTAAATGTGCCCTCTGGCGGCCAAATCCATCGGATTTTCTAGTCCTTTCCTTTGTCAGTTTGTCCAGAATGGCTATCTACCCTTTAAATGCTGAAGTGGCTGCTGCAACGATCATCTAACGTATATTTTCTCAAAAGTAATGTAATGGCTATTTTTCTCTGGGTGGTGCACCAAATTGCGCAACAGGCCACTTACACTCCTGCGCAGTTGCTTCGCAATGCAAATTTTCTTTTCTTTTTTTTTCTTTTTTCCCACGCAACTTCAACACTGCTGTGCGGTACATACATAATCTTTCTTATCATACATGTATAGGATCCTTTACACTTCTAGTGCCCAATTTCAACTGTACTCGGCACTTAGAAATTTCTTCCTCCGCTTGTTATCCAAGGTTCTGCGAAGCAGTGCTATCATGGTATAGCTTTATCCTGCTTCCATTTATCAAAGTTGGAAAGGTATCACTAGCTAAATTGGCTAACTGGACTCCACCAGTGTTAGTAACATGTATCACAGTATATGGGCCAAGCCAATGCATCTTAAATTTGCCAAGAAACTTCATGAATTTGCTATCATATAGGAGGACTAGGTCACCTACCTAAAAGCATTTGTTCTTGATATGGCGATCATGCCAGGCTTTTTCGCTGTCCTTCTGAGCTTGTTGGTGGAAGCCGGCAATGAAGTGATCTTCCTCCAACCCAACAAGGTGTAGCAACCTTTCTTCTAGTGCTACATGGTCTGCCATCCCTGTGAATGCAGCGATCCTTAAACTAGGGACAATATATTCCATTGACATTATAGCCTCTTGCCCATAAGCCAACTGAAAAGGTGTATGACCTGTCAATTTCTTGCATGTAGTCCTGTATGCCCATAACACATATGAGATGCGCTGATCCCAATCATCTCTATTTACGTTGCAGACCTTAGTGAGTGCGTTCTCCAGTATTTTATTGAAAGCCTCAACAGTTGTTAACAATCAAAATAACACCCTCGTCATGTGAAGGAAGATGCATATTTTTTCCATGCACTTGCAGCAGGAAGTCATAACACAGTTTCATCCAAAGACAAATCCTCTCTAAGAAATGCATTAATATGCATTAATTGTGATTAAATAATTCTAAATGGTGCAAAAGGGCCTAAAAACTATTCAAAAGTGGGTTTTCACTTGAAAATAATCAAAATTGAGAAAAGTGACTAATCCCACATCCACTAGAAAGACCTAAGGCTCATTTCCCAATGCTATATAAGAATGGCATGGGAGGCATGGTAAAGTGTGATAAAAAAGCAAAGGCATGCTAAGGAGATTCTGGAGGAGGAAGAAGAGCTTCAAGTCTTCAAGAGCAAGGGTGAAAGAAGGGAAGCTCATGACAATGGAGGAAGGGTTCACATCAAGCTTATTGGTAAAGTTGTACTTCTTCCTTGTTTCAATATGAAGTAATTCAAGTTTCTGCCATTATGATGTTTAGTCATTGCTTATATTGTGTGATTTAGATTGTTAAATGGCTGTAAATCTAAAGGTTGCTTATCTTAAATGATGAATGAATTTAGATTTCGAAATAACTTGTGGTAATTACTTCATTTCTGACATAAGACCTCACTAATCTTTAGAAATATAGTTTAATTTGTGTAGACACATACCTACACAAAATACTGTTATCAACAGTGCGATTCACCTGTGGATGGTATGGGATACTGCACTGATGGCGAATGTGGAATTCCTCTGTAAGTGCCTCAATGGTCTTGTTCAAAAAGTGAGTACCTTGGTCACTCATCAAAATATTCGAACAGCCAAATATTGACAATATTTCATCAAAAATGAACTGCACAGCAGTATTGGCGCTGCATTCCTTTATTGGCTTTGCTTCTTCCCATCTGGTGAGGTAATCAGTAGCAGTAATAATATACCTCGCACTAGTTCTTTTCCCTGGTGGGTTTATAGGATCCACAAAATCGATTGCCCATTTCTCAAACGCCTGCAAGGTCAACTGTGGATTTAATGGCATCTAATCTCTTCGCGAAGGTTTCCCTGTCCTCTGATAGACATCACAGTTCCTGCAGTGTTCTATAGAATCTTTGTGGATCATGGGCCACCATAGCCCTGTACGCAACATCTTCTGCGCGATAGCCCTTCCTGCATAGTGACCTCCCGCGATCTCTGAATGCGCGTCTGCTAAAATGAATGGTTTCTCATGATCTAGTATGCATCTTCACAGGACTTCATCTGGTCTGAGTTTGTATAACTGACCTACAATTATAGTGAAGTCTGCAGCGTGCACCACTAGCTATTTCTTCTGTTGGATAGATAATTCCTGCGGTGCCAGCCCTGTTGTTAGAAAATTAATGATATCCTTATAATAGTCATTGGCAACTTGTATAGCAAATAACTGCGCATCAAGTAGACTATCTTCAATGTTTGTCGGCTCTTCTACTTACTCAATCCTTGACAGATGATCAAGTCCCAAGTTTAGTCTTCCTGGTTTAACAACAATCTCAAAATCATACTCCTAGAATAGCAACAGCCATTTGCATATGCGCCCCCGTAACACTAGCTTATTGACCAAGTATTTCAACGTAGAATGGTCAGTGAACATAAGGAAGTGTGCACCAAGCAAGTAATGCCTGAATTTCTGTAGGGCATATACCATTGCAAGGCCTTCCCTCTCAGTAGTATAGTTCTTCTCTGCTGTTGAGAGCTTCCTGCTTGAAAATGCAATGGGGTGGTCAATACCTCCTTCTCCTAGCTGAGCTAATACAATTCCCGGGGCAATGCATGATGCGTCCACATGGACATGAAATGGCTTTGTCCAGTCTGGAAAGACCAGAATCGGCGCAGTTACCATATTTTCCTTTAGTGTATCAAAACCTTGTTCACATTCCGCGTTCCAAATGAACGGTGCATCTTTCTTTAGCATATTTTCCAATGCTACGGTTATCTGCACATAACCCTTTATAAATTTCCTATAGTATCCAGTATAGCCTAAGGTAGAGTGCAACATCTTAACGGAAGTTGGTGTTGGCAAATTCACAATAATGGCAATCTTCGCAAGATCCACCATCAATACTTGCTTACAAACAATGTGGCCAAGTAGAATCCCATAAGGAACACAAAAAATACACTTCTTTATATTTAAAGAGATCTAATGCTGTCGACACTTCTCAAGCATCATTCTGAGGTTCACACAATGGTTCTTCAATAGACCAAACACAGTCCAATCATCAAAATAGGCTTCGAGAAACTTATGCATAAACTCTTTGAATGTTGCGATGACCACTCTAGAAAATATGGCAGGTGCGTTCTTCAAGCCAAAAGGCATTACTGTGTACTGGAACGACCCCCATTCTGTAGCAAAAGTCATCTTATGCCTATCTGCAAGATCAATCCTGATCTGATGATACCCTGAAAAACCATCAGTAAAAGAATAGGCCTCATTCCCTCCAACATTATTAAGCACTTCATCTATGAAAGGGGTGGGGAATGGGTCGTGCATGGAAGCATCATTCAATTTTCTGAGATCAACACAAATCCTGATCTCACGCTTCACTTTCTTGTCTTGAACGACCATGGGACTAATCCATTCTAATTCCTCGATAGGTTCAATGATTCCTGCTTCAAGCATCTTATCGAGCTCTGCGCATACTCTTTCCTTGTAGCGCGGGTTTAGTCTGTACGGTCTCTGCTTGACAGGCTTTGCACCTGGCTTCAAAGGTATTTTCATAACTCCCAGGTCTCCCAAAATTCCTTTCATTTCTGTAAATTTTGTCAGAAATAGCTCCTGATACTCATGCAAGGTGTCTGCGATCTCTGCAACAGTCTGATAGTCCCAAGAGTCTCCGATTGCTGCGAACTTCGGTTCTTCTTTTGTGCCAATATTCACCTTCTGTGTTTTTACTGGTCCGCTCATGTCTAGGATTTCTAATGGAGGTCCTTCTACGTCGTGCGCACCCTCCGATTCTGGTATATTTATGTTGCGCGGATCGTCATCATCATCTTCTTCATTTCTATCATCGATGTCTTTAGCTAGGTTGTAACACTCGATAAAGTGTTATTCGTGTTCCTTCCATTCTAACTGTAGGTGCGTAGGGATGCAATCTGCCCCGAAGAATTCCTCCAACGTCATATTTTTGTGAGGAAATTCTTCCCTGAATATGCGTTCCTTAATTATCCGCAATACCTCATGGATTAGTGGGTTCTTGTCCTCGAAGTTGAAGTCCTTCTGGAAGTTCGCAGTCAACATTTCCCAATCAGTGGTTTCTCTGCGCAACTCCAGGTCTAGGTACCATTTCTTTGGAATGTCATCATCCAACGTATGTACAAATAGATGCACCTATTCTATGTGTCACCTTTCTACCCATTCCTGTGAACAGATTTCAATGTGTTGACTAGGATCTGTCTGTCCATTAAACTTTTCAAAGGGTAAGGTAACTCGGTCAGCAAACTGAATCTGCATCTTAATTCTGCATTGATCCCAAGTGGTCAATGTCTACTTGTGCGCATTCCACCATCTGGTAAGTGTGTCACGCAGTTCCATATCCAATGTTGGTAATTTGTGCTCATCGGCAATAGCTGCAGTATATTCTTGGATGAAAGTATAAACATTAGCAAAACCATCATATGTGGGAATAGGACTTACCTCCTTCCCGATCCAGCGCAATGATTTTGTAACCTACATGCACCTTCTTGCTGATACTTCATGCATCTGGCTTTGCCAATTTTCCATCCCTGCCTCCGAATCAGAGACGCGGGAGCTGTCACATCTCTAGCTAAGTGTACCATCTACAGTAGGGTCAATGTAATATTCCTAGTTCGTTGTAAGCTGGTATAGTCTGTCCAAGTCTTGAGCCTTGGATTCATCCTAAATCGGCTCGCTGTATCTATCACCATCTACAGGATCCAATGGTGCGATGACCCTAAGATGCTTCCCTTCAAATATCATCTTTTTTGTTTTTAAGTTGATAATAGCCAAGTTATCAATAGCCCATTCAATTCCTAGCAGTGCAGGAAAAGGCTAACTATCATCCACAATCTCGATAACTTCAAAGTCTGCATGACTTTGGACTCCATCGATATCGACTATCACGTAAGCTAACCAACCAAAAGGTATGACTTTCCCTTGGTTAGCCATTCTCAGCTGGATAGGTGACCATGACAACTTTGGTCGACCCATCTGCTGCCATGTCTGCTTACTTAAGACATTTACTTCGGATCCTAGATCAAGGATGACTTCATCCATTTCAAAATCTCCAATCTGCGCTGTAAGCCTCATTTCTCGACCTGTTCTTTTATGCTTCCTTATGTGATGTATTGTGCTATCAGAAGTTTCTGTTCTGGTCGGTGGCTCATACCGGTTTATGAGTTTTTGCAGCTCTACTATGGCATTTTCACTTTTAAGTAGTTTCATGTAGCTTCACAGGAACTGTGCAACGGAGGTGCTAACATCCGTCGCAGTGCTTGTTTTATCATAAGGCGCTGGCATGTCTTCAACATGCGGTGGTTCACTGTGCAACGGGATCCTCTGTGACTTTGTTGTTGGTTCTCTGAAGGTATCCTGCGCGTCGACAAAGACTTCCTTGTTCTTTCGTAGGTCGAGAGCAGGCATTTTTCTCGAAGCTTTCCTTATCCATACTATCTCAAGAGGAGATTTCTTTGTATGAGCCTCTTCTGACGTGGATGCTTCTACTCCCCTATCGCGGCGTGTTTGAGCACCACTACACGTGACCACATTGATGCTCGAGTCTACTTGTCTTTTCTCTACTGCGATCCACTTGATGTTCATGTTTGGTGCATCCGTCTGTCTTCTTTTTTGCATTTCCACCTCTAGAACTGGGAAATCTTCAATAACATGCTCAAATTATTTACAATAATTCCACATAGTGCATGGGTTAACACAATCTCTGGATACGTGACCTGGCCGGCCACAATTATAACAAATGACCTAGTCGTGGCCTCTTCCCTATGCCATGCCAGTATTTCTTCCTCTGTCGTAGTATCCACCACCACGACCTCTGTATCCTCCTTGGTCATATTGTGCATTTTCTTGTTTCGGTTGGTTATCTTCTTGTACGCGGTATAAGCCACCGCCTCTGATTGAGTCCATATCCCGTTTTCTCTCATTCATTAGCTCATATGCGTGGTAGTTGGACTCATCACGTCCAACTAATTTATAGAAATTGCAGTATAAATTTTTAGGTGTTTTCACATATTTTTGTATAAGATAGCAATCTTCAGGTCTGTGTCCTGTGGTTCTACAAATTTCACATCATGGGGCCTGATTCTGATTTAATGGGTTGGGCGCACCACTATTAATATAGTTGCAGAATAACGGGCAATGCTCTCGGTCATGGCCTTCTCCTTTACAACTTGTACACTAGACCTCATGTCTAGGTTCATACCTTTGTTCTTTGCCATTCTTCATGCTTTGTAGCTCTAGTGTCAGGGTGGTCAGCTGGTTCTGGATCTGAGACATCCCAGAACTAGTCTCACCAATTGGCGAAGCCTCTAGCTTCATTGCAATCTCCAAGGCCTCTGCCTGTGACGCAACCTTCTGCTGCATCAATGGTAATCTAAAATGGGGAAACATCACAGCAATGAACCATTCCTTGTGCTGTTTCGGAGCTATAACAAATATCACTTGGTCTAATAAGGTCTTGAACTTCTGATCAAACTCCCAAACTGTTTCAATTGGTTTCTTCTTTATTTCTTTCAGCTCAGTTATACACTGAGATTCATATTTGGGTTTCTTAAACTCAGCCATGAGTGCAGCTTTAATTTCTGTGAGTTTTCTCGGCTGTGTGGTAGAGTATTTCATGAACCAATGTAAAGCTCTATCCTGGAAAGTTGTGATGAGCTGTGCTCTCTTCACTGCATCATCCTGGATTTGTCTTACACTCCATATGGCTTCACAAAGAAACCAGTGCTGGTCAGGGTCTTCTAGGTCAGTTCCTTTGAATATCGGTAGTTTCATATCTGTGTTTTCCATTGTCCTATTAGGTGGTGGAGCGCCCGGATTAGTGCACGGCAGCTGTAAAGGGCTCTGTGGAGTGAAAACAAATGGGATTATCGGGAGAGACGGACTAGGCTGAGTAATCTGCGAGGTGGGATGCGTAGTGGGTGGGTTCTGAGATAAGGGTTGCATGGATTCTGCAGCCGGTGGGTTCTCAAGAGTAAATGGTGGTACGACTTCGTTGTCAAGGTCACAAGGAATCTTGGTATCTATGTGGAGGCACGGGTCTCCAGGGTTCTTATTAAATTTATATCTCTTACCACTTCTAATATTATGAGTATCTTCATCAGAATCACTAAATATACTGTTTACCATGACAAACTTAAGAATGTTACTGCATTCTTAAAACACCTTCCTCAGCTAACAACATCTTAATGTATAGACTGAGATTGTTCAACAACTTACCTTGGAATCCTTCGAAAAAGTATGCTTATGCTTGGCTGTAGGATTTGAGTGTGTCTACAACAAATTCTGTTACAAAGCCTTCTAGCATATGATCGACCCAAAAATCAATTGCATCTGTCAATGGGCTGTCTATTGCTTTGAGCTGCGTTGTGAACTCGGGAGTCCACTCTGTAGGAACTCCTACTTGAAAACAAGTTTTCTTCTCTGCGAGCCATGAGATCCACACATGCAGCTCATTGGGAAATGATGCCCAGAAAATCTCGTGAATATCGTTGAATAGATATCTATCCGACCACTGTGTGTCACTTAGACATGGATGTCTATTTTCTTTCCTTTTAAAGTCTCTTATGGTCTTATCCCACCAAGCTTGGATTTCTGTCTTTTCAGGATGCCAATTGTCAGAGCCTTTCGGGAACTGGTATTCTTCATCACACATCACAATTGCAACTCAGCATGGATTCTAACGTGGCAATGGAACCATTTGTTGGCTATAACTGACCCAGAGGTTTTCTATAAGACCCAGGTTCTTCGTGGTTTCCCTTTTTACCAACAAAACCCCTTCACATCGGCCCTTTCAGCAACAACCTGCGAGCAGGTTGAGGTCTCACCCGAGGTGTATCTATGGGGTATTGCGGAATCAGGTTTCCACAGTAAGTGATAAATTACTTGGACGGACGTACTGTGCAGCACCACAGATGTTATGTACTGCGAGGTGAGACTACACAGCGATAAGCAACGCTGTGGTCCACACCACTATGTATTCTACTGCGGGACTTCTACCGAAGCTACGCGCAATGTAGCTTTATTCTTTACTTAGATTATCTTGAAAGAACTTAAGGAACTAAGATGAATATCACTCACCCATTCATTCAAGCGCTTAACCGACTATTCTTCTAACATTCATTCGTTAACTCGGGTTGTTATGATTTTGAACATAGATGACTGATCTAATCCACTGTTATACATTCCTTTGTTGTATATAAGAAACTACTTAACCAATTGACTGATTCCCTGCCTTCATACATCAGACTAAATGTTCACCCTTTAACTATTCATACGGAGCTTAACATATCATTTCCATACTTTCCTAATGGCAAATGCATATAAAAGTTCTCTCATAACAGTATGCAAAGAAACATTTACACATTCATCGACAGAAAACACAAGTAATCATTCATTCATAAACATAGTCGCACAACAAGATATTTAACGTGGTTCACTTCCCTGGGTGGGAGGCTACGTCCACAAGAACGGTTGGTAATATATTTTTTTTAAAAGGGATGGGGACAACCGTTCTTAGTCTATGCACCCAGCTGCAGACTATCCTTCCTCTCAAAAATAGGTCTCTGCGCACACAGCTGCAAAGCCTTTACAATCTTATCGACTCAAGAGATTTTACAATACTAAAAGTCATACAAATGTGACAACCCCCCAAATGTAACCCCATCCCATACAAAATTGTCTTCTTAAATAGATAATGCCTGAAGGTCATGTCTTTACAATGCTGAAGACCTAAACCCAAAACCCTCAGGGTTTACAAAACTAGGTCGATTTCCTTAAACCGGCTTGCTGTCAACTGGTAGTGTCTGCTTCATCGTGGTGGTTCTCCATGTCTTCATTCTGTCTCTATCGGCCTCCCTATCGCATGCATGCCAACAGGTTGTTTCCATCGAGCCATTCACTTCTAATGGTCTCGCCCACCAAGCGTGCCAGACTTCACTTTCCTTAACAAACTCGCACGTTGGTTGCCTTCCTGATTTACTCCTGCCTGCCGCTCGGCACTCCTAGAGCATCTTTCCCAAAAGTAGGTTGCTACCGATCTGACCGGTACCTATACCTGTCCTTTGTCTAGCATTCCACTTTGCTGGCTCCATGTGGCCTCCTATCTCTGCATCACTGCTTTTGTGTAGTATTGATCTTCGTAGCATCGCTCAAAACATGGCTACTGCACGCCTCTTCGTAGCATCCTCAGTACTTAGCCAAAATTCAATCTGTTTCAGAGCTTCGCTAAGCTCAGGTTCTCCTGCCTTCAACATTGTTGCCAAAATTGGACCAGTTGGGCTAGGCCCAACATAAATATAAAGTAATATAAAATAATGTAAGATAGTAAATAAAAGGGGGTAACTAATATAATTGGGAATATGAAAGAAAATAAGGGAAAACAAATTGCATTAAATAAGAAATTAAGAAATTGGGAGGAAGAGGAAATAAAAGGAGGAGAAGAAGTGAAGAGAGGGGTCTTTTTTTGTCTTTGGACATCTTGGAAGAGGAGATCTGGAGGATAGGAAAGAAAGATAGCACTAGAATAGGGTTAATTGTTGGGGGCTTGGGGGCCTCAGCCTTTGGTTGGGGGTTGGTTGGGTGGAGAGTCGTCCCCCACCTTCAGTTGCACTATTGGAGCTGTCGGGTAATGGTAACTGCTAGGTCATCTAACCAGGTATGGTTCCTTATTTTCATAGCATATTTTTCTGTTATATTGTTGATTAGATACACTCTTTTGTTTCATATCTTTCATTGCATGATGCTTCTGGTTGTATACTGGTTTTTATAGATTTTACATGTTATTAGATCCTTGTGTTGGTTGAGATATCTGCATGTATATTTAATATTAATTGTTATTTAGTGTTTTTTTATCATTTTAGGGTTCTTACACAAGGTTCACAAAAAGCCTCCCATGCTTTCGCAAAATCCTTGTCGAACTCATACTCCGTCTTTATCGACTCTATTCCCGTTTCCTGAACTATGGTCATGTTCAGCAGTGCAACCCTCCTACTCAATGCGTAGGAAACTTTATTCGACTTGCCCAACCTATGTCACAACATGAATGTATACCTCTAAAGTAACTCCACTCATTTCATGTGCCGCTGATCTAATTTTGACTGAGTGTTTAGATACCTCAATGCTTGGTGATCTATGTACAACACAAACTCCTTAGGAAACAAATAATGCCTCCACTTTTTCAGTGCTTGGATGATAGCATAAAATTCCTGGTCATAGACTGAATACTTCAACTTCACTCCATTCATTTTTTCACTAAAGAATGCAATTGGTCGGCCTTCCTGGATCAACACTGCTCCAATTTCTATTCTACTCAAATCACAATCGACCTAGAAAACTTTGTCAAAGTCTGGGAGCACCAACACTGGGCTCTCAGTGACCTTTTCCTTTAACTCATCAAAATCTCTCTAGTCCTCGTCCATCCACTTGAACTGGCCCTTTCTCATGCATTCTGTCAATGGTGCACAAATCTGACGAAATCCACAAATGAACTTCCCGTAAAAACTGGAAAGTCCATGGAAACTCCTTACTCCAGTCATACTTGTTGGTTCCGGTCAATCTACTATTGCCTTCACCTTCTCCGGGTCCATCACCAACCCTTTACCCGAGATTACAAACCCTAAGTATACCAATTCCTTCTTCATGAAGAAACACTTTTGCAGGTTCACCATCAACTTCTCCTCCTACAATCTCTGCAATACTCGCTGAATATGCTCCAAGTGTTCTTCCTTGCTTCGACTAAAAAGCAGTATGTCGTCTAAATAGACTACAACAAACTTTCCTAATAATGGTTTCAGTACCTCATTCATCAATCTCATGAATGTATTGGGTGCATTAGTCAATCCAAATGGCATGACTAACCACTCATATAACCCTTCTTTTGTTTTGAATGGTGTCCTCCATTCATCTCCTTCTCTGACCCTAATATGGTGATAACCACTCTTTAGGTCTATCTTTGTGAAGTATGTTGCTCCACTCAGGCAATGCATCAAGTCATCCATTCTTGGCAATGGAAATCAATACTTGATCATGATCATGTTGATGGCTCTAGAGTATGTACACATTCTCCATTCTCCACCTTTCTTCGGCATTAATACTGTTGGTACTGCACACGGGCTCAGACTCTCTCTGATCAACCCTCTATCCAACAACTCTTGGACCTATCAGTTGAGTTCCTGACCCTCCGTCAGACTCATCCTATACGGTGCTTTGTTCGGTAGACTCGACCCTGGAATCAAGTCACTCTAATGGGATATGCTCCTTGTCGATGGCAATCTCATCGGTTTCTCATTAGCCATTATGTCCCGAAATTCATCGAGCAACTTCTCGACTTCGACTGGAATATCCTCCTCGTCGATTGTTCTTTTGACATATGGTCCTTTTGGAATGATCGCAAAACAACCCGACTATTTCTCCTCCTCCATGAGGAATTCTTTTGCGGTGCTCATCAATACTCGCTTTTCCCAAAGGCTGCTCTCGCCGGCTTTGCTGTCAGCTTGCTCTTCTAGCCTCGGCTTTAGAGTCCTTTTCACACCATTTTTCCACACCGTGACGGTGTTGGCTCGACCATCATAGATCATTTCCCTATCATATTTCCATGGTCTTCCTAACAACAGATGGAGTGCATCCATTGGGACTGCATCGCAGAGTATGCTATCTTCAAATCCTTCAACTCAGAAGTTGATCAAGAACTGGCTTGTCACCTTGATGTGGTGTCCCCTCTACAACCATGAAATATTATAGGGGTGTGGGTGTCTTTGACACTTCAACCCAATCTTGTCGATGACTTCAGTCGACACAATATTCTCTGTGCTTCCACCATCAACTATGGTTTTGAAACGCCAGTTGCCGATCCACAACTTCGTTTGAAAGATTCCCTTCCGTTGTGCCAGCTCCGTCTTGTTGTGTTGCTCTTCTTGGATCAAAGTTCTCTGAACTATCAGATTCTGGTTCTCTTCTTCTCACCTCCACTATTGTCGGATGTTGAATCCTCCCTCTTGTCGACTGGCTCATCTTTTCGACATCTGGGCTTAGACTCCTCTGCAGCATGTAGGTTTTTTGGGCATTCATATGCCTTGTGTCCCATCCCTTGACACTTGTAATAGATTATGGCTGGTCTGTTAGCCCCCTTTCTGTCGGATGGACCACTCCGACTATACGCATCTCGACCACAATTCTCATGACCATCGCATCGTTTCTCTTGCGCTTTCTCCCTTGTCGATGTCCCTTCTGTATGGAAGCTATCTTCGACACTTTCTTTTCGGTACTCGCTACTTTGGCCTTTTGTGGAGACAGCCTTTGTGCCCCAACTAGTCATCCTTCCCCTGGTCACTGCGGATTTACTCGATAGTTTCTATTCTACCTTCATAGCTAACTAGTAGGCTTCGTCGACTACTTTGAATCTTGACATACTCAGCTTATCCTGAATAGCATATTTCAAGCCGTTTACATACCTAGCGATAGCTTCTTCTCCTTCGTCGGTTTGTCTTGACCAAATTGACAACCAGTAGAACTCCTCTGTGTATTCCTTCACAGTCATCTCCTTTTGTCGAAAGTTCTGCAACTTCCTGAACAAGGAAATCACATAGTCATTTCGCAAGAAGTTTCCCTTCAACTTGGAAACCATTCTGTCCCAAGACTTGATTTTCTACTTGCCTTTCTTAACTCTGTCAGCCTGTACATTGTCCCACCACAACGAGGCATGACCTTTCAACCTCAAACATGCAGTCTTTACCCGTTTAGGGTCCTCGATCTGCTCCATGAAAAAGTATTTTTCCATTTCTCTGAACCAGTCGATCAAGACTTCTGGGTCTAGGCTTCCCGAGTATGTGCCTACATCGATATTCACCTAACCTCTCATATTCGTTAGAAGTTTGATTAGTTTTTCTTCTGGTTCTTCTGTTGCGGCTTCCTGAGCTTCCACTTCCTTGACTTCCTCATCGCTATGGTCTAACGCCTCAGGAATACAACCACGCCTCTAGCTTTCTTTGATCATTGTGACTTCATTCGTCAAGTCAGGTTGGTATCTCGCTTCCGGGCTCTAATACCAACTGACACAAGTTAGGTTGGTACAGTCGCCTTCCTCAACTAGACTCGCTTTCAGGCTCTCATACCAACTGACGCAAGTTAGGTTGGTATAGTCGCCTTCCTCAACCAGACTCGCTTCCGGGATCTGATACCAAATTATGCAAGGCACCTTAGTGAAATAAGGTTCTTGCTTAACAATACACACAACACATACCATAATGCTTACACGAGAAAGGTGTAAAACAGGATGCCAGAATTGGATTATATTACTTCTCAAAAATTGGTTACAATGCGGAATAACTGAAATAAATAACTAACTACAATTGGCCTTAGCCGTTACAATCTAAAAGTAACTATGGTGTGTTCTCTCTAGGTGTCAACCTCACCCTCTACTGGTTCGTTGCGAAAATCCGAGCTATGGCTCGATCTCAACTCCTTGTTCTCACTGATGCTACTCTCTCCAAGAAGATGATCCTCCCACCGATTATCCTTCTCCATCTTCTACCCTGCATCTGCTGTTCCCGAGACACGCATCCTCCTATCCGCCGATTCTTCGAAATCTTGCAGACTTGAAACTGTCAGCTCCCAGCCGTGCTATACAGCCTCCGTCCATGACGAGTCCTGTCAGGTCCTTCACTTACTCGCAATAACTGTAATAAATTCCTCAGCAACCCCGAACATCCACCGGGTACAGTCTTCTTGACTTTCTTCTCTTCTGACCCTACTACAGTAGTCGATCACATCTCGACCTTCCTATTGGCTCACTTCTTCATCTTCATCTTCTGCGGTTTTCCATTCCTCCCCTTCCTCCACGCTTAGCTCCGCCAAACCTCTTAGGTCGCAGTTCGAATGCTCTTGCTCGACTCATTGACTTCCCGCACCAGTGGTCGTCAACACTCCCACTGGGCAGCTCCCTTATGTTTCTCAACTTCGACTGTTCTACCTACGCCCCGATGATCCTGCATCATATATTTTGGATGCACATTACTTCACCCACAATGCAATTACTCAACCACATATAATTATGATTTGCAACATCTAATGGTCTCATGAAGAGACAGGAGATCACTTATTGTATGTCACTAGAGCCAATGCACATAGTACAACATTTAAATTGCATGTTGCAGTTCCCCAATCATTGACTAAGTCTATTGTGGGCTAGGTATCCAAGCCCCCAGGGCTTGTAAAAATCTCTAGAAGGATGACTAAACCTCCCAAGGCCTGTAATAGGAATGAGTGGTTGGGTATTCAAGCCCCCAAGTCCTATCGAGGGCCGATAATAGGCCCTGGAGGCTTAGAGCCTCCCAAGGCCTATCGAGGGCCTATAAAAGGCCCTGGAGGCTTAGAGCATCCCAAGGCTATTGGTAACAACTGGCCGAGTGCTATTGGTAACAACTGGTTTTCAATGACCATTGTCTCTCGACTATGATCGGCTGGAAACCCTCTTCACCATGAAACCCCTGGCCTCAAGCATGCCTTAAGATGCGATTTCCTTGTGTACTCGTAAGCTTGACCCTTGTCTCAACCTAATTTTTCATCCGACCATGATCCCGCTATCTCCATTTGGCGGATATTTTTCAGCTCACCCATATAAAAAAGACCCCAAAGTATTTTTGTATTGTTACATTAAATAAAAAAAAACCCTTTGCCCCTTAATATATATGCAATATAATTTTTAGGTTTTTATGATTATTTAATACCACAATATCAATGAACATGGTATTATATTTCCTTCTAGTGAAGCCCCCATGGATTGTTGACCTTGATGAATAAGTAGGTTGTGGACATTAGGTATGGGTCTTGGTACCATGAACATGTTCAATGGAGCATAGATATGCATTGTGAACTAAACAAGGATTCTATGCATTTAGGATCAAGAATGATGTGTCAAATCACAACACATCTAGGATATAGGGATCTTTGTCCTCCATATGAGCATATTCAAATATGATTAGGACATTACAAACCCCAAGTGTTGGTGTTGAAGGCCTAGATATGACTTTGAATATTTATCTTGTTGGTGAGGATATGGACACTATTCAGAGGTTTTGAACAAGAGCAAGAAAGGAGCTTTCAAAAAAACAAATAGGACATGTCTTAGGGTTCTTTGGCTTCCAAGTGTTGATACATACTTCAATAGGATATTTTGAGAACCATTTATAGCCTAATGCATAATTCAAAATTCAAAATAGTTGAAAGTGATATTTAGGTGTGTAATTGTGTTTGAAAAGATGATTTTGTGTGTTATTTTATACTAATATTTGTATGGTTTTCTTTGTGCAAGTGTGTATGTAAATCTTTGCCTATGTGTGCTTTTTCTAATATGCAAATTTTTGCACATGTGCATAGATATTTGCATGTGTTCATTGTGATTTTTGAATGACAAATATGTACTCATTGATGTGTAGATATTCTAATTTCTATTGAATATTATGAAATTTTATAATATAAGATGAGTTTTCAATCTTGTTTAAATGCATGTGAAGTTTTCCTAAACGGATGGAAACTTGAATTGGAGTGGTTGGTGTAAAACATCAATGTATTGTAATAGTAACTTAATCATAACTCAAACATAAAATAAACAATATAAGATAACGATATCAAAGAAAATATCTAACAGGAATAACATTAGAGATGCATGAATAAACAATCACATGGCTATATTATGCATCTCAATCAATTAGGCCTTCTGGATCCTCTCGTTTTTTATTGTTTGAAACAACCTCTCGTGCTCTGCATGAGGTAGTAAGTAGCGTACCTTGTTTGATGTCTTCGTTGATATTGTTTGTAGTTGGATGTTTGTACCAATGATCAAGTTCCTAAAGTGATACACCCGTGAACCTGGTCTATAATATGTGTATGTGTAGCCATTTCTCTTTGGTCCCTTTCCATCTACTGTAAGATATTCCCCCTGAACAACCATCGAGCTAGTCAAAAATATAATGCCTTCACTATTGGTTAATGGTGTGAGGAGGGTTTGCTTCCCCTCGATGCATTGTGCCAACCAATAATTCATCCCAATTGCACTATCTGTCGGGGTGAAAACTGCGTAGATGTGTCCTGCAAAAATGCATTTGACAGTCATATTCCAACAAGTATTGGTTTGATAACTTGGATAATTACAAAAACAAGGAGGGAACCGGGATATGCATGCAGAAATGTTTACCTAGCTGTACAAGATCAGATATATGATCATATTATTCGAAATAGAGGACTGGACTTCCTCTAACTGGATTGTTTCAACGACTGCACATGGGTCCACTGCAAGTGATACATGATCCCATTCATAAACCCAATCCATTGATTCACACTCATCCCACTCACAACTGCTACAAGGCCCACAAAATCAAGCAAGTTTTCTTGTCCATATTTCAAATAAGGGGTTGTTTGAGCTTCGAACCGAATTTAATCCACAAGTGCCTTGCACAGTACTACAACTATAAGAATGCGATCGATCTATATCAACCACATGCCAGAAATGTTTGACAACATGTCCTCCACCTGCTGGTTTGTGCTGCTTTGTGGTTCGATGATCTGACATTTTTGCAAAGCACCATTGAACTATGGATTCTACATCCCGAATATGAGGCTTTTTCATGCACCTCATATCCTTCCTTTGTAGGGAATTTTTGAGACATTCTCCAACCCCATCATGCTCTCCCTTCCATGCTCGGTCTCAAAATAGTTCCATATATGCATCACATCATAATTCTTGTGCAAAACACTCAACCATTGGAATACACGTGCATTTTTTAACTGCCCTACACAACAATCTGACCATATCCAATGATGATCCCTTTGTATACCTATTAACACCCAAAAAGTGCTCACTAGCTCATTTCCTTATTGACATGACCCATTTGTCCACTTTTCCACCATTTGAGCCTCTAAAGCCATCAAAAGGGCACCAAAAGACCATAATACACCCCTTTTTCCCCTCAAAATGAATATTTTCCCTCAAAAAGCATAAAAAACCCTCAAAAAGGGTCCAGAATTCCCAAAAATATTAAAAGGAAATAAAAATATTCAAAATATTCAAAAAAAAAAGAAAAAGGAGAGAAAAAGGTACCTAAACCATGTTGGTCAATACCATTGGTTTCCTCAAAACCATAATGGTATTCCCCGCCACCAAAAACTATAAAAAAGTGGTAGGGGCTCCTCATTTTCCATCCATCCATCATCCTATCCTCACGCTGTCAAAATCTCTCCTGAGACTTTTGGCCATTTTCAGCATCTTGGAGAAGAGACCATTGGAGCTTGGAGCTACTCACCCTTGGAGTTGCTCAACATCACATCCTCACCATTTGAGGTATCTTAATACAAAACATTCTTTTATTTCTTGTTCTTTCAATGAATAGTTTTTAGATTTATTTGTTATATGCACATGTTAGTTTAGATTTAGATTTAATTTATAATCGTTTTTTCTTTCTATATTGAAATTTCTATCACATTGTTGATAGGTGGTCATTGCACAAAGCTTGGTTGCAAAACCAAGCCAACAATACCTCTCTCCTTCAGTTGATCATAGAAAATTTTTAAGCAATGCTTCACATAATGCATATCGTGGCACCTATCATCACTGATGTAGAAGTTGGTCTCTTTCAGTATTATCCTCATGTCATTGCTGCTCTCTGGCGCATGCATGTACGTGATATGGACCATTATGCTAACTTGGTCTGAATGGTAATATTGACTTTGAATCTCATTATGTGGCTGCAGGTTGTAGTTTTCAACAAAGTCCACAACCGACAATATTGTTCCATTGGGAAAGGTGTCCCTGCACTATCTATATTATTCATCCTACCATCGTAATACATGGACATGTTGTACATGATGCTCGGTCTTTTGGTAGAATTCCTTCATGAAATCACAAATTTGTACCTGGTGCCACAAAACCAAGGGAATTAATACAATGTGATATTTTCAATCTGAATATATATGTACAAATTCAACATGTACAGTATGAACGTATGTAAACTTAAATTACCTGTGACTTCACTAATGCAATTTTTTTGCTTTCCTTCGCACTATCTACTTAATATGTTATGTCCTTGAAGTTCTGCATTTCTACTGACATCCTCCCAAATTCGTGCTCCTCAGTTTCATTGATGCAGTGGCTCAATAATGCAAATACACTACACCTGGAACATGTCCCATATAAACATGATCTTTTATAATATTTTTGTCCTTCAGGTCTTGGACACATTATGCTATGTATAAATTCTCTAGATGCATTCGGTGGTTGTAACGATGGGCAGTCCTGCACAATGTTAGTATGCAAATCACAAAATATATGTCTATATGTATCATAATAGTACTCAAATTCTACATGGTATCTACAGCAACATGTGTTGCGATCAATGCAAATTCTAACATACCAGGGTTTGCATTTTTCAAAGGACCTTTGGCCCAAGTTCAATTTTGTGTGCTCATTCTTGAACCTCTCATAGAGTTCGATTTGTGTCGTGTCAAGGAAGTGCTTGACATGGGGTTCACACCCCTTGACACCTTTTCTCAACTTTAACACATCTCTTTGATTCGATGATGGTCTAGTGTTATCATGACAAAACTTTTGTACTAGTTTTTTAACAACATCAATAAGATTCATGTCTGAACGAGGGAACCTACCAACAAAGGCCCAACAATATTTTTGGCCTGGGGTCTCAAGTTTTTATGTAATAACATAATACTTTTGAAGAGTCTTTCTATTTACTTTAAATAGTTTACATGTGTGTGATAGCAGGCGATGTTTCCTTGTGGATTTGTATACAATCAATTCTGACTATACATGATGGACCACATTAAAATGTTTTGTACGAGAAGTTTTTCCAATCAAATTAAATGTAGACTGTAGATTTATAACAACATGATTGTTGGCCTCTGAACTTCTAACTACCTTTATGCCAAAAATTCTCCTAACATGAGCTAGACAATGCGATTTAACAAAGCCAAAAGAATTGACATTTTCCTGCATCGGTTTTGGATTCAAAAAATTATTTGATTATCTTGTTACAATGGAAATCAATAGTGCATTTGAGCAACTTACCTTTAAGTCATGAAAATGAACTTTCATCCACATGAATACATCTGGGAGTTCTTCATCGTACACTTGATAGTCGAGGAAAGGGAGTCAGAAAGGAAGTATGAGTCTCATCACCGGTTTATTGTGGCCCTTGGTTCACAATTTGGTCCTGCAAGGGAGTGTGTTCGACATGTGTGTGCTATTCTTGGGGAGGTTGGCATTTAACAACTTGTTCAAAATCCATCCCTTCATACTCAACATCAAGAAATATTTGATTGACTTCAAACACTTCGCCATTGCTTGTTGATGGATCTAAGGCACTAACATCTTGATGTCTACAGTTTTCCATGTACAACCTGGCCTTTTATCTTATCTCATGGGCCTTTTCAGGGGGCGGATCATTCCTTCTAGACTTTCTTTTATTATTAAGTTTGTTGCCCATATTCAATACGTTTTTTAACAAAACAAAAATATCACCCATGCAAGAGTGAGCAACAAATAAGATATTAAAACTCGATGTGCATGATTATTAAAACTCAATGTAGCAATTGATTATGTACAACAACATCTAGTGAGAATTTTTTCATATAATCTTAAAAGCTATTGAGAATGCCCTAGATATAACAACAACATCACCTCTAGGAACTCAATTGGATGGTATTAGATGGTGGTATGGGATGTTAGTAGGAGCACATTTCCTACAAAAGGAGAAGCTCCTACTCACTTCATTTTCATGTTTTGGATGAGGGAAAATAGCCCCAAAAGATTAAGAGTTTGATTCTTTAGGTGTTTGTGTGAGTTGTTGTACTAAAATCATGAAGAATTCAACAAATGTTTGTGTACTAGATGGATTTATGTGATTATGAAGGGTTATTGGTGGTGATGCAAGCAAGTTTCTTTTATTATATTCATGAAAGGTTCAAAGCATTGCTTGGTGCATGCCGTAGTTTTTTTGTGGTAAGATGTTTTTATTGTCTATGTTGAAGATTAAGAAGACTAAAATACATTTAACAAGAGGAAGATGTCACCATAGCTCAAGGATTATGATTGCTCTTTGCTTCAAATGTAAAATGCTCTTTCGATGTATCCACTATATGTAAGAAGAGTTCAAGTGTGTCCAAGCAGCATGAGAATTGAATCCAAGGAGACAAATAGATTCCAACTATTGTGTATTCAATCAAAGGAGTCAAATAGAGCCCAACTGGTGTGTATTCAATCCAAAGAGCCAACTAGAGCCCCACCTCTTGTGTATTCTATCCAAATTGTCAAAGAAACACCAAATGGTGTCTAAATTCAATCCAAGATGCAAATGGTTGTCAGACGCTGCGTGAAAAGAACGAAAAACATGTGTGGAATGAAAGAAAAAATGCAGGAGAAGAGCGTGGGTTATTTTCTGAATTTTATGCTCAATAGGGATGCACACGCGCTAGGAGTGAGTGTACACTAGATGCACGTGCGCATTGCTAGCGTGTGCGTGCCCCTGTTGAACGTTGCATACTTCGGTGGGTAATGTTTACTTCATTTATTTCCCCATAAATCGATATGTGTTGGTTTATTCCTAGAGCCCCTCCCCCATAAAGGCCTTTAGGCCCTCTTCTAAACGTTAATCCCTAAGTGCATAAGTGCACAAGATGATGATGAGGAAGAGGGTGATGACAATGAAGATGATAATGATGCAGATCAAGATGATGGTGATGAAGATGATAAAGATGATGATTATGATGATGATGATGAAGATGAAGATGATGTAGATGATGATGATTATGATGAAGATGAAGATGATGATGATGATGATGATGAGGATGATGATGATGATGATGATGATGAAGATGATGATGATGGAGATGTTGATGAGGAAGGGGGAGATGACAATGATGTTGAAGAGGAGGACGGTGATGATGATGAATATGATGATGATGATCATCATCTAAATCCTCTTCATCATCATAAGAAGATTCTCTAATTTTGGATATAAGGAGGATATAAGATGATGATGATGATGATGGTGATGATGATGAATATGTTGATGATGATGATGGTGGTGATAATGATGAAGATGTTGATTATGATGATGATGGTGATGAAGATGATGATGATGATGATGAATAAGATGATGATGATGGAGATGTTGATGAGGAAGGGGGACAGGACAATGATGATGAAGTGGAGGACGATGATGATGATGATGAGGATGATGATGATGATGATGAAGATGAGGATGGTGATGATGATGAAGATGATGATGGTGATCATGATGATGATGATAATGATGATGATCATGATGATCATGACGATGATTATGAAAAATATGATGACGATGGTCATCATCATCATCATCTAAATCGTCTTCATTATCATAAGGAGCTTCTCTAATTTTGGATATAAGGAGGATATAAGATGATGATGATGATGATGATGGGGATGATGATGAAGATGTTGATGTTGATGATGATGATGATGATGATGATGATAAAGATGTTGATGATGATTATGATGGTGATGATGATGATGATGATGGTGATTAAGATCATGATGATGATGATGATATAAGGAGCTTCTCAAATTTTGTTGAATCATTACTAGTGTGAAATGATGATGGGGACGATGATGATGATGATGGGGATGATGATGATGATGATGGTGATGATGATGATGAGTAAGATGTTGATAATGATTATGATGATGATGATGATGATGATGATGATGATGATATAAGGAGCTTCTCCAATTTTGTTGAATCATAACTAGTGTGAGATGATGATGGGGATGATGATGAAGATGTTTATGATGATGATGATGATGATGAAGATGTTGATGATGATGTTGATGATGATGATGATGATGATTATGATGATGATGATGCTGAATATGTTGATGATGATGATGATGGTGATGACGATGATGATGATGATGATGACGATGAAAATGATGGTGATGACGATGAAAATGATGGTGATGACGATGATGATGGTGAGGAAGAAGATGATGATGAGGAAGAGGGTGATGAGGACGATGATGATGATGATGAATATGATGATGAGGAGGAAGAGGACGATGAGGATGATGATGATGAAGATGATGATGATGATGATGATAATGAAGATGATGGATGATGATAAGATGGTGATGATGACGATGATGATGATGATGATGAGGATGAGGATGATGATGATGAAGATGACGAAGATGATGAGGATGAGGATGATGATGATGAGGATGATGAGGATGATGAAGGCGATGAAGATGATGGTGATGACGACGACAATGATGATGATGAAGATGATGATGATGATGATGATGATGATAAAGAAGAATATGATGATGATGGATATGTTGATGAGGAAGAGGGAGATGAAAATGATGATGAATATGAGGATGATGATAATGATGATGACAACGATGAAGATGTTGATGATGATATTCGCCATCCTCCTCCTCCTCATCATCATCATCCTCATCATCATTATCGTCATCATCATCATCATCGTCGTCATCATCATCATCATCATCATTATCATCTTCATCATGATCATCATAATCATCATCATCGTCATCGTCATAGCCATATTCATCATCATCAGCAGCAGTAGCAGCATCTTCATCATCAACTTCAGCATCATCATCATCGTCATCACCATCTTCATCATCATCATCATCATCATCATTGTCATCACCCTCATCCTCATCATGATATTCATCATCATCATCACCCTCTTCCTCATCATCATCATCGTCATCACCATCATCTTCATCGTATTCATCATCATCACTCTCATCATCATCATCATCAGCAACAGCAGCATCGTTTTCGTCATCATCTTCATCATCATCATCATCATCTTCATCATCATCATCTTCATCATCATCATCTTCATCATCATCTTCATCATCATCATCTTCATGATGGTGATGATGAAGATGTT
Organism: Larix kaempferi; assembly: GCA_027924585.1. Classification (NCBI taxonomy): domain Eukaryota; kingdom Viridiplantae; phylum Streptophyta; class Pinopsida; order Pinales; family Pinaceae; genus Larix; species Larix kaempferi. Next base: position 40,333 of record BSBM01002380.1, on the reverse strand, counting down.
GATGAGGAAGAGGGATATGACAATGATGATGAAGATGAGGATGATGACAATGATGATGAAGATGAGGATGATGATGAGGAGGAGGATGATGATTATGACGATGAAGATGTTGTTGATGATGATGATGATGATGAAGATGATGATGATGATGATGAGGACGATGATGAAGATGATGATGAATATGATGATGATGATGATGACAACGATGACGAATATGATGAAGAATATGATGAAGATGATGATGAAGGCCATGAATATGACGGTGGAGACCATGAAGATGATGGTAATGACCATGAATATGATGGTGAATACCATGAAGATGATCATCTTCATAATCATTGTTGTCTTCATCATCACTATCATCTTCATGGTCTTCATCATAATCATCATCATCTTCATCATCATCATCGTCATCATCATCATCATCATCTTGGTCATCATCATCATCATCATCATCATCGTCATCATCATTTTCATCATCATTGATGCAAGAGCATCAATGCTAAGCCAACAATGTGATTGTCTGTTCACATGTTGTGGCTAGCAAGAGGACAAGCTATCCTGAAGTGGAAAGAAAATTTGTTTATTTAGTATTTTAGTATTTTCAAAATATGTAACCGACTAGTGTGTTGTCAGTTTTTTTGAGAAAATAGGACATAGTGGCAAGTTGATACTCCCTATGAGGAGATCAATCCAGATAGGCAATTTGTTGAATAAGGATGGGGACTCGTTCATTGTGGAGGAGAGTTAGCTACTTTGTTTTTATGTTCATCCATTCTATTTTGGGATTTCAAATGGGTGAAAAGGTGGAAGATAGGAACTCGATGGGGGAGATTCGGTGGGATATTTTCCTTAATACTAGAGGAAAATGAGACTAGATGGGATTACTTGCTATCAGTTAATGAAATTAGAAAGTTCTGTGTGTTCCATAGTGTTACTGTCCATTTGAATGAGAGATAAGCTGAGATTCTATCAAGTATGTGTGAATGAATCTCTATTTTTGTGCTTGTGTGACTTCCATGTATATTTAAGAACACTCAAATTATTCGCAGACAGACTGTCATTAAGTAATAGAGGTAAATTCTTGCTGTATTCAGTTACAACTCGTAATTGTGTGGAGTATTTGAAAGTTATACAGAGTATTGAAATATAGACACCCCAATCTCTAATCGAACTCATGTTTAGGCTGCAAACTAGCGTTTTAAATTAGATGATACATAGAGAGAAGGAACTCATTGTGAAATCCAACGTTTGGAGGGTTTACGATTTCTCATTTCAACCATAGCACGCACAGAGGGGAGAGTATCAATGGTTAAGAGCAATTTTCATTAGCCACAGCATAGGTCAAAGGACATAGGTCAAACTTGGTGGTCGTGTGTTCAAACCGACAACCTTATTTCATTTAGGTCGTACAATGAACCAAGGCGTAGACTCATGTCAAGTGCTCAAGGATTAAACACTTGGCTACGACTGTTCATAGTGTGTTGAGTAAAGACACGTTGGTGAGAAATCCATATTTGGATGCGACTCATTTGGCTGCGACACACTTGGCTGCAACTCATTTGGATGCGACTCATTTGGCTGTGAAACATTTGGCTACGACTCAAGTTGGTGGTTTCCAGAACTAGTAAGGCAAGTCTAGTGTGGGTGATGGCTAGCTCACCATCCTTCCACCAATCATCATCATCCTCATTGTTAGAATCGTCATATTCATCATCATCATTTTAATCATCATCATCATCTTCATTATCATCATCTTCATTATCATCATCATCATCATCATCATCATCATCGTCATCGTCATCACCCTCTTCCTCATCATCATCATCATCATCATATTCATCATTGTTATCACTATCTTCATCATCATCATCATCATGACCATATTCATCATCACCATCATCATCATCGTTGTCGTCATCATCACCACCACCATCATCATCATCGACATCATCATCATAATCATCATCATCATCATCCTCATCATCATCATCTTCATCATCGTCATCATCATCATCATCATCATCATCATCATCTTCATCATCGTCATCACCATCTTCATCATCATCATCATCATCTCATCATCATCACCATCAACATCTTCATCATCAACATCATCATCATTGCTGTCATCATCACCACCACCATCATCATCTTCATCATCATCGTCATCATCATCATCATCATCATCATGAAGATGGTGATGACAATGACGATGGCGACTATGATGATGATGATGCTGATGATGACGAAGATGATGATGAGGATGACAATGAGGATGATGATGATGAGGATGATGATGATGGTGATGAGGAGGACAATGATGATGATGATGATGATGATGAATATGATGATGATGATGAAAATGATGATGATGAAGATGATGACGATGCTAATGATGAGGATGATTATAATGATGAAAATGATGATTATGATGATGATGATGATGATGATGATGATGAAGATGATGATGATGATGATGAAGAACATGAAGATGATGGTGATGACAACAACAATGATGATGGTGAATATAATGAAGATGATGACAATGATAAGGGTTAGGGGTTAATTTTTATTTGACTAGACACTTCAGAGGTTAGAATTACGTGGTTAGGATTATAGCAGTTAAGAGATATATATCATTATTTGTTAGTATTTAGGAGTATTAGGAGATATACTAGTTTAGGATTAATAGTGGGCCAAGAGTTATGGTGGTTAGTTGTACTAGGGACTAGGGATTGCAGTTCGTAGGGACAAATGGTTAAGATTTTGGGGATTGAGATATAGGGGTCATGCATTGATGGTTACAACGATGAATATTTACATGTACATGAGGATAGTGTGAGTTAGTGATTTTGTGTAATAGTATAACTCCTAACGCTTGTGGTGAAGTAGAGAAGAGAGGGGTGAGGGAGGGAGGAGGGATTGGATAGAGTGGAAGAGAGTGGGGGGGGATTGGGTGGATAAGAAGAGAGGGGGGGTGGGGTTATAGAGAGGCTGGGGGGTCCCAACCTTAGAGGCAAGCTCATCTTATTCAACAAAAATAGTGAATGAAAATAGTTTGGAACGTCTATGCCTAGGAATGGAAATTAGACTTTTTAGAGATAGAAGCAACGCTGTGCGCGCATATAAATACGTACGCACCTATCCGTGTGCACACATGGAAATGCGGTGCACTCCTATCTGCGTGCACTCTTCTACGCATGTGCGCATTTGCATGCACGCGTGTCTGGATTCAATTTTTTTTTGGCTCCCTTCCATGTTTGGAATTAGCTTTGGACTATCAAACCTTGAGGCTTAGTCTGATTTATGGCGAAACACATCAAATGTTGTAGGTCGTTTATTTGGCATATAACTTTTGATTGGATTAGCTATTTCGAGAACACAAAAGAAACCACACAAGAGTATATGAATACCTACGAGCTAATTTTTTTTTTATTATGTTCAGTCCATGATATGGTGGACCAATACTTGACCATGTCATTTTAAGGCTTCATTGACTTTCATAATTTAAAAAAAATATATAAAATTAACTTTTAAAATTTTGAAAAAATAGCCCCGCACAAGATTCGTCTGTTGCCTATGCCTCTACATATTTGTTTCCTCATAAATTGACAATTTACATAACAAACAAGTGGACCAACAAAAAATGTGCATTATGTTTTAGAGAAAAAATAACATACCAATCTTAAAATAATGACATTTTGGGGGTGGTGATACCACTTTTCCATAAATAAAAGTTATATAATCCGGAAGGTCATCCTTTTTTCTACGTTTCATTTTTTTACACCTAATTCGAAAAAAGTTTTGTAGGTACCTCTAGTAATTCATTTTAATGATAATATTTATGTTTTTCTAGCATGTCATTTCAACTAATGTGTTATAATTGGATATCATTACCTTGCACCAGCCCATATATTAGCAACATTTTTTTTTCCATCAACAAACATTGTTCGCAAATGATATTTTAATGACAAATATAATTCTATTTCATAACGAAGTAACCATAATATTTCACAATTGTTTCTTGCTTTTATTTCACAACTAATTTTAGGGTTTTTATATGCATCGAGAAACCATAACTTTCGAGTATCTAGTAAATTGGTAAATGATGATTTTTTTAATTTATTTAATTAATAAACTAACTACCAAAGGGTTTTCAAAAATTAATAGTGCAATGCACAAACAACATTTGTATGGGTGATTGCAAATCGAACTATGTTGTAGCAAAAGGAGATGCTTCTATAGATTAATATTCATCATGAATTGTCTATTGAAAGTTAGGACCATCAACGAAGATAAAATAATTGGGCTTGATTGAGTAGAGAAAAATAATTTCCAAATGTGCTCTCTATTATATGTATAAATTTCCTAATTGTAATTGTAATGTAACTAAACTTTACTACATTAGAACATTGCTTTAATAAAACAAGCTTCCTTTTTACTATTATGTACTTTCTAATTGTGTAATATTCTTAATCCATTTCTAGCTTAAATTGAGCATATTAATCATAATAGAAAAACTTAGAGAGTAGAACCAGGTGAAAGTGAACATTTTCAATTTAGAGTTTCTAGTTTGTAGGTATTTTTTGTTATTTATATGTTTTTTTAGGTTCTTTCAACAATACATTTTTTTCTTTCTTTCTTTTCTATATCATTCATAATTTTTAGAAGATATAATGATATATTCAATTTAAAACTATATATATATATACTCTGCTTTCCCCATAGTCATAAAAATGTATGCACATCAGTTGGAAGGGTAGTTGCATACCCTTGCTTTGCATTTAACTTGACTGTGTAGAAAAAACGTATTAACATAAGCCCCAACAATTGTTATTTATAATGTAATACCTGTTTTCTAGGCTGCTCCCTAAGCATAGCCTTAGGAATCAAGGTGTTAAGGTAGTTGCATATATGTATACGTAGAGCGGTTTATAATGTAGCACAGTTTAAATGGAATCGGCTCTGTGATGCAAAACTGAGCCACGTAAATATAACCAATGGAATACACATAAGTTGTGGTATTTGTATTATATGCATATGTGTGGATTCGTTTTAATGTTGTTATGATGCACTGCTCATTGTTTTATGCGCAAACTGTGTATATCGTGGGCAACATAAAATGTTTCAATGGAATTGTTGAATTAAAACCTAAACTATATATACTACCTAACTCTGAAATATATATCTATATCTATATATATATCTATATCTATATATATATTGTATTAATGTGGATCCCATTCCATGGACCATGATTTGACTCTTGAAAAGGGTATCAAGACTCTAACTCTGCTGATACCAAGTGCATTGATACTTATATAACACGCCACTGTAGTTTAATTGCATCTACAGGATAAAAGGACATTCTCGACTTAAAATGTATCTTGTGTTACAGATAGAAAATGCATGCAAGATATAGGAAAGCCCATGCGAGTTTTACAATAAAGTTCATACATTAATATATAAGTAGAATAACTTAGAAAATGAACATGATCTCAAATCTGGAATGCAACTCTTTCATATACATAATTTCATGAATGTATAAGCAAAGTTAGAAATGAGCATTTCATTTAAACATTTAGGAAGATATCCTGTTCATCTTTATCCCTTTACTCGGTTGATCTATAAAAATAGAAATGAGGGTTTATAATTATTTATGGCTTGACATGTAAACCTCTCAGTTTAGATGTCTTCCTGATTTACACAATAACATGATATAACAAGGTCCTATCATAAGATATAAATTAATGTATTATATACAAGATACATACACATAACCATAGGTTAGTATTTAAACAATGGTTACTCTAGGATGCCTCTCTCAGGATGATAACCCATCATTTAGACCATAATGCTGTCTACTTACTACACCAACACCTTATCCATACATATAGTAAATATATATCATAAACTATGAATATTTCAGGAATTTCAACATAGATCATAAAATTGTATAATATTACAAAGACCTAGGAATTTATGGCAGATAAATTCCTATAACATTATACATATAAACAGATCTCAATAGTAAACCTTCAACAGTACTTCCAGGAATAAACATAAACAAATTCCATTACTGTCCATAAAAATTATCATAGAGGTGCAGCAGATAAACTTATCTGAAATCTGATGACCAGTGGAACCAAGCACAAACCTCCTAGCCTTTGACCAGCAAGATCTCCTTGCTTTCAAGTCACCCTCGAGCTGAGTTCATAGTCCCCCAGGTCAGAGTGTATATTTTAAATTACCCTTAACTTGTTCCCCAAGTTATTCAAGATATTTATGTGGCAGTAGGAAACCCAACATCCAACTTAGTACTCCTGAGCTTTAGGATGCTCCAGGGGCTTTTAAGCCTTAACCATTAAGAGAATCAATTAAACACATCCTATTCAGATTAAATGCAGTGCTCCTACAAGCTTGGGGTAGTTCTCCTACCTACACACAATCAAGTGGCCAAGCCAATACCTAACTGTATGATTCCTCTTAATCTGGACCAGTTTGGTACTCCCAAAACTGTCGTCATTCATTTCTATTCATTTATCTCTGGTCATTTTTCTTCCCATCTCCCATTTCTCTTGTGTGTTAATGATCATGAGAATATGAATAATGAATTATTTCAATGAGTTTCACTTTTTATTCTCTTAGGTGTGAAATTTCTCATTTTATGAATTATTTTATTTCATTAGTCTCCCAAATCTTTTCTTTAGGGTTTGCCATTTTTCTCCAATAATAATTTCTTATTATTATTTTAATTGACATTTTCCCTCCAACCCATAGGAGACTATGACTCCCATCTCATTAATGTGCTAGTCCACGTGGTCATTAGAAATCAATTTATCATATTTCTAAAGTCACCTAAGTAAAATGAAATAATACTTAGCAGAAATATAAAAGGGTTAAAGTCCAGCATTTCGGGTATTACAAGAAGAGCGCAGGTTATTTTTTGAATTTTATGCTCAACAAGGACGCACATGCGCTAGGAGCGTGTGCGCGTTAGATGTGCATGCGCGCCCGTGTTGAATATTGCATAGTTCGGTGGGTAACGTTTGCTTCATTTATTTCCCAATATATCAACATGTGTCATTTTTTTCCTAGAGCCCCTCCCCATAAAGGCCTTTAGGGCCTCTTCTAAACGTTAATCCCTAAGTGCATAAGTGCACAAGACGATGATGAGGAAGAGGGTGATGACGATGAAGATGATCATGATACAGATGAAGGTGATGAAGATGATAAAGATGATGATGATGATGATGATGATGAATATGATGTAGATAATCATGATGATGATGAAGATGAAGACGATGATGATGATGAAGATGATGATGATGATGATGATGATGAAGATGATGATTATGGAGATGTTGATGAGGAAGGGGGAGATGACAATGATGATGAAGAGGAGGAGGAGGAGGAGGATGAGTATGATGATAATAATCATCATAATCATCATCATCATCATCATCTTCATCATCATCATCTAAATCGTCTTCATCATCATAAGAAGCTTCTCTAATTTTCGATATAAGGAGGATATAAGATGATGATGATGGTGATGATGATGAAGATGTTGATGATGATGATGATGATGGTGATGGTAACAAAGATGTTGATGATGATGATGATGGTGATGAAGATGATGATGTTGATGAAGAAGATGATGATGATGGAGATGTTGATGAGGAAGAGGGAGATGACAATGATGATGAAGAGGAGGACGATGATGATGATGAGGATGATGATGATGATGAAGATGACGATGATGATGATGATGATGACGATGATGATGATCATCATCATCATCTAAATCGTCTTCATCATCATAAGAAGATTTTCTAATTTTGGATATAAGGAGGATATAGATAATGATGATGATTATGGTGATGATGATGAAGATGTTGATGATGATGATGGTGGTGACGAAGATGAAGATGATGATGAAGAAGAAGATGATGATGATGGAGATGTTGATGAGGAAGGGGAGATGAAAATGACGATGAATAGGAGGATGATAATGATGATGAAGAAGATGATGATGATGAAGATGATGATGGTGATGATGATGAAGATGATGATGATGATGTTGCTACTACGATGATGATGATGATGATGAAAAATATGATGATGGTGGTCATCATCATCATCATCTTCATCATCATCATCTAAATCGTCTTCATCATCATAAGGAGCTTCTATAATTTTGGACATAAGGAGGATATAAGATGATGATGATGCTAGGGATGATGATGAAGATGTTGATGAAGATGTTGATGATGATGATGATGATGATAATGATGATGGTGATTAACATGATGATGATGATGATGATGATGATTATGATGATGATGATGATGATGATGATGATGATGATGATGATGATGATATAAGGAGCTTCTCTAATTTTTTTGAATAATTACTAGTGTGAGATGATGATGGGGATGCTGATGATGAGGAGGAGGAATATGTTGATGATGATGATGATGGTGATGATGATGATGATGATGATGATTAAGATGATGATGGTGATGATGATGATGATGATGATGATTAAGATGATGATGGTGATGATGATGATGATGATGATATAACGAGATTCTCTATTTTTTTTAATCATTACTAGTGTGAGATGATGATGGGGATCATGATGAAGATGTTCATGATGATGATGATGGTGATGATGATGATGATGGAGATTTTGATGATGATGATGATGATCATGATGTAAGGAGCTTCTCTAATTTTTTCAAATCATTACTAGTGTGAGATGATGATGATGGTGATGATGATGATGATGATGATGATGGTGGTGGTGGTGGCGAGGATGATGATTATGATTATGATGATGACAAAGACGATGAAGATGATGGTGATGACAATGATGATGATGAGGAAGAGGGTGATGAGGAAGATGATGATGATGAATATGATGATAAGGAAGAGGGTGATAATGATGACGATGATGAAGATGATGATGATGACGATAATGAAGATGATGGATGATGATAATATGGCAATGATGATGATGATGATGACGACGATGATGATGACGATGATGATGATGACAATGATGATGATGATGATGATGATGAAGATGACAAAGATGATGATGATGAGGATGATGATGACGATGACGACGACGATGATGATGATGATGATGATGATGATGATGAAGATGCTGAAGACGATGAAGATGATGGTGATAAAGATGACAATGATGATGATGATGATGATGATGATGATGATGATGATGAAGAGGATGATGATGTAGATGTTGATGAGGAAGAGGGAGATGAAAATGATGATGAAGATCAGGACAATCGTGATGAGGACGACGACGATGATGATGATGATGATGATGAAGAGGATGATGATGGAGATGTTGATGAGGAAGAGGGAGATGAAAATGAGGATGAAGATGAGGACAATCATGATGAGGACGATCATGATGATGATGATGATGATGATGATGATGGTATTCATCATCATCATTATCATCATCATCATCATCATCATCATCATCATCATCATCCTCATCTTCATAATCATCATCGTCATCATCATCTTTGTCATCTTGATCATCATCATAATCATCATCATCATCATCATCGTCATCATCATCACCATCTTAATCATCATCATCATCATCATCTTCATCATCATCAGCAGCAGCATCAACATCTTCATAATGATCTTCATCCTCAACATCAGCATCATTATCGTCGTCATCACCATCTTCGTCATCATCATCATCATATTCATCATCATCATTATCATCGCCATCAACCTCTTCCTCATAATGATATTCATCATCATCATCACCCTCTTCCTCATAATCATCATCATTATGATCATCGTCATCACCATCATCTTCTTCCTATTCATCATCATCACCATCGTCATCATCATCATCGTCATCATCATCATCGTCATTGTAATCATCATCATCATCGTCATCATCGTCATCATCATCATCTTCATCTTCATCATATTCATCACCATCATCTTCATCTTCATCATCTTCATCACCAGCATCTTCATCTTCATCTTCATCATCATCATCTTCATCTTCATCATCATCATCATCTTCAGTATCTTCATCACCATCATCTTCATTTTCATCTTCATCATGATGAAGATGATGATGATGAAGATGTTGATGAGGAAGAGGGAGATGACAATGATGATGAAGATGAGGACGATGACAATGATGATGAAGAGGACGACAATGATGATGATGAGGACGATGATGATGACGATGAAGATGATGATGATGATGATGATGATGATGATAAGGACGATGATGAGGATGATGATGAAGATGATGATGAAGAATATGATGATGATGATGATGATGATGAAGGCCATGAAGATGATGGTGGAGACCATGAAGATGATGGTGATGACAATGAAGATGATGGTGATGACAATGAATATGATGGTGAAGACCATGAAGATGATCATCTTCATCATCATCGTTGTCGTCGTAATCACCATCATTTTCATTGTCTTCATCATCATCATCATCATCATCATCATCATCATCATCAACTTCTTCATCATCATAATCATTACCATATTCATCAGCATTATCATCATCTTCATTATCATCATCATTATCGTCGTCATCATCTTCATAATCATCATCACCGTCATCATCATCTTCATATTCACCATCATCATCATCATCATCATCATCATCATATTCATCATCATTGATGTAGTAGCATCAAGGCTAAGCCAACAATGTGATTGCCTGTTCACATGTTGTGGCCAGCAAGAGGACAAGCTATCCTGAAGTGGGAAGAAAATTTGTTTATTAACTATTTTAGTATTTGCAAAATATGTAACCGACTAGTGTGTTGTCAGTTTTTTTGAGAAAATAGGATATAGTGGCAAGTTGATACTCCCTGCGAGGAGATCAAGCTAGATAGGCAATTTGTTGGATAAGGATGGGGACTCGTTCATTATGGAGGAGAGTTAGTTAGTTTGTTTTTCTGTTCAGCCATTCTATTTTGGGATTTCGAATGGGTGAAAAGGGGGAAGACATGAACTCGATGGGGGAGAGTCGGTGGGATATTTTCCTGAATACCAAAGGAAATTGAGACTGGATGCGATTCCTTGCTATCAGTTAATGAAATTAAAAATTTATGTGTGTTCAATAGTGTTACTGTGCATTTGAAGGTGAGATAAGCTGAGATTCTATCAAGTAGAACTGTGTGCAAGCATTAACCCGATGTCTGTGTGAATGAATCTTTGTTTTCGTGCTTGTGTGACTTCCATGTACAATTAAGAACACTCAAATAATTCACAGACCAACTGTCATTAAGTAACAGAGGTAAATTCTTGTTGTATTCAGTTACAACTTGTAATTGTGTGGAGTATTTGAAATTTATACAGAGTATCAAAATATAGAGACCCCAATCTCTGATCAAACTTATGTTTAGGATGCAAACTAGCATTGTCAATTAGATGATACATAGAGTGAGGGTCACGACTGTGAAATCCAACATTTGGAGGGTTTGTGGTTTCTCATTTCACCCATAGCACGCACAAAGGGGAGAGTATTAATGGTTAAGAGCAGTTTTCATTAGCCACAACATAGGTCAAAGGACAAAGGTCAAACCCAGTGGTCGTGTGTTCAAACCAACAAGCATATTTCATTTATCTCGTACAATGAACCAAGGAGTAGACTCATGTCAAGTGCTCAAGGCTTAAACACTTGGCAGAGGCTACTCATAGTGGGTTGAGTAATGACACGTTGGTGAGAAAGCCAAATTTGGCTGCGACTCATTTGGCTTTGACACACTTGACTGCAACTCATTTCATTGTGACTCATTTGGTTGCGACTCATTTGGCTACGAATCATTTGGTTGCGACAAATTTGGCTGCGACTCTAGTTGGTGGTTTCTAGAACTAGTAAGGCTAGTCCAGTGTGGGCGACGACTAGCTCACCATTCTGCCACCAATCATCATCATTCTCATCGTTAGCATCGTCATCATATTCATCATCATCTTCATCATCATCATTTTAATCATCATCATCATCTTCATTATCATCATCATCATCATCATCATCATCGTCATCGTCATCACCCTCTTTCTCATTATCATCATCATCATCATCATCATTATCACCAAATTCATTATTGTCATCACCATCTTCATCATCATCGTCATCATCATCATCATCATCATCATCATCATAGTTTCCATCATCACCACCACCACCACCACCACCACCATCGTCATCATGATCATGATCATCATCATCATCATCATTGTCGTCGTCGTCATCATCCTCATCATCATCATCATAATCTTCATCATCATCATCAACATCTTCATCATCATCGCCTTCATCATCATCATCATCAACATCATCTTCACCATCATCATCACCATCTTCATCATCATCATCATCATCATCATCATCACCATATTCATCATCAGCATCTGTTAAATTTTGAGCATTAATTCACAATACTCTAGGATCTTCACTGAGAGAATAAAATATACAGTATATCAATGCATAACAATCACAATAAGCATGACAAGCATCACAAGAATCAAAAGCATGAGATACAAGAGACACAGAGTTTCCGTGGGGAAAACCCTAAGGTGAAAAACCCCACAACTTCCTCAGAGATAGAGAGAGCAATGGCTCAACCAAAGTACAACCAAAATACACTTGAGATAGTCTCCTAGAAGCAGATGATCCTCCTCCTCACTAGCGCGTCTCTTTCTGAGCGAGAGAGAGATGACTTTCTGAATGATCTAAATAGAGATCTCATGATCTCTATTTATTCTAACCTGTTTTCCTAGTGACCTTATGGGGCCGACTTGTCTAGCTAGGTACATCCAAAATATAATATATATATTTCAGGGCTGACCCCACACATGGTGGTCTAATAACCCATCGGCAAGTACACGCACTTGCGACACTTGTCAATCCACATGACGACACTTCCTTATAGAGGAATAACACATCTCTAATAAGGGTACAATAAATAGATATGAAATACATAGATGAAATACATTGCGAAGTTACATATACATCAACACTCCCTCTTAACTAGGAAGGTATTTCTCGACAAAGATCTACTAGACAAGTCTTCTTCTTGGGATCATCGTCATTGATGCATCGTCGTCATCATCGTCACTGCTACTGCTATCTCAACCAATCTCTGACTCTACTCGTCATAGGAAGTTCTATAGAGCCAGTCCTTTTTCATACTGGATGTAGGCCCACTACCTGCAGGTCTTCATCATCACTGGCCATACTGTGGCAATCTCAGGACTTATTATGTGTGTCACAAAACCTTAAAAGAGTCTCTTGACTAGCAAGAACCCTAAAGAGCATCTGAGGCCTTTTTCATCCTGTCCAGATCTCCAGGACTTATTACATGTGACCCCACCACAAAACCTCGAAAGAGAATCCCAGGACTGATTACGAGCACAAGGCTCAACCTATCGGATCTCTCAGGGCACAAATTACATGTGGTCACCACAAAACCTCGAAAGAGCATCCCAGGACTGATTACGAGCACAAGGCTCAACCTATCGGATCTCCTAAGCAAAACCTCGAAAGAGCATTTGCCAGATATCCCAGGGTACAAATTACATGCCATAAGAAAAACCTCGAAAGACTATCTGCAAATCTCCTAGGGCACAAATTACATGCTTATCTACACAACCTGTTGCACGGCCACAGAGTATCAACCTGATACTCACCATACATCATCCTAATGTACACTTGATCATCCTAATCATCATCACCACAACATCCTGCCGCATGTCATCTAGAGCAACATCCTGAAGCTTGTCATCCATGATCATCCTGATAATACAATGCATCTACCTGATGCATACCAAGTATCTACCTGATACATATCATCATACATGATCCACCATATCATACAGTGTATCCACCTGATACAAATAAAAATACATGATACATATCATCATACATGATCTACCTGATCATACAATGTATCGACCTGATACATATACAGATACATGGTCCAAGCATCTAACATGATGCTTATACAAAATACATACACATGATCCAACCGATCATATCCAGCATCCAACATGATGCGTACATACATATAAATGATCCAACTGATCATATCCAGCATCCAACATGATGCGTACATACATACATATAAAAATGATCCAACTAATCATACAAAGCAGAAACCAGAACATCATCCTGATGCTCATCATCCAGCGCTTACATCCACAGCCATGTGAAGGATCCTCCTTCCAACATGCTTGGAATGGCTTCAGCAAATGTGTCCATCACTTCTTCCTCGAAGTGTCATCAATCCGAAGAACACCAAGCCTCTCTCTGAAGTACTTGAACTTCACCCTGGCTAGTGGCTTCGTCAGTACATCTACAATATGCTCGTCCGTCACAACATATAGGAGCTTCGCAGCTCCTCTCTGCACCATATCCCTGATATAGTGATATTTGATCTCTATGTGTTTCAACCTGTCTTGAAACACTGGGTTCTCGGACAGCTTCACACAACTCTGGTTATCACAAAAGATACCAGTAGCATCCAACGGGAGATCAAATAACTCAAACAGTAGCTTCCGTAGCCATACTGCCTCACAACTAGCTGAACAGGCTGCAACGTACTCTGTCTCAGCTGTACTCAGTGCTACACAGGACTGCTTCTGGCTAAACCAAGAGATCACACCTGATCCGATACTGAAGCAGCACCCAGATGTGCTCTTCCTATCTACAACACTGCCAGCCAAATTTGAATCAACATAACCCTGCAGGTTAAACTTTTGATTCGCCTCATACTTGAGCCCATAATCCACTGTACCCTTCAGGTACCTCAGAACATGCTTTACAGCAATCAGATGAACACTCCTCGGATCTGTCAGGAACTGACTCAATGTGTTCACCACAAAGCAAATATCTGGTCTCGTGTTCGTCAGGTACATCAAGGACCCAATCATCTGACAAAACATAGAGACATCAACCGGCTCAGATGAAGCATCACATAGAAGCTTCAGATTCGATGTCATAGGTGTGGCCATGGCCTTGCAATCCATCATCTCGAATCTCTTCAGGATATCTACTGTCTACTTCCCTTGAAAAAGGAAGATCCCACCTGCACTTTGCCACACCTCCATACCTAGGAAATAATGCATCATTCCCAAATCTTTCATATCGAACTCGGCAACAAGCTTTCTCTTAGTATCTGCAATCAATCTGTCATCTTGTGATGAACCTGCAATAATTAATTAATGCAAATACATGAGATATCAGAAATAATAGAACTCAGAATCATTTTTATATTGATCACGGGCCACTTCGAGGGGGCAACCTCCTTTGAGCAATCTCAATACAATTAAATTCACGGTGCCTTCAATGACCTCAACACACACTTATATACTAAGTCTATGCCCAATACTATGAGTCAAAACCATGGGACATATAATACTATGGGATGACTTACAAAGCATATGCATCCAATACTATGGGTCAATACTATGGGCTAATATAAACTATGGATCAACAAATACTACAGGACGACTTACAAAGCATATGCGTCCAACAACAATATACTAACATAGTAAATAGAAGGGTTGACATAGGTTCCTAACATCCCCTCTCCCTTAGAAAAAGCTTTGTCCTCAAAGCTTTGGTTGGATAAATTGCTGCAGAATATGAAGGAGTGGTTCCCCGATAGCATCCTCGGGTTGCATTTCATGCCACTGACGTCTTTGGAGTGTCAAGGAGGATTGCTTGGAAGGCTGTAGATGAACAAGAACCATGTCAGCTGCGTGGAAAATGCACTCAGAACGGTGTTGATCGGCTTGTTGTTTCAGGCAAAGTCTGGCCATGTGAAGATTGTCCTGCAGAATGAGAAGAATCTGATCGTGGTTTCGAAGAACCGAGTCAATTTCCTGAACTGGGGAGCTGCTAAGGGTGTATGGAAGAAGAACTGGTGGTGTTTTTCCATAGACTGCTTCATATGGTGTCCTTTGAGATGTGGTATTGTACCACCAGAGCGTTGCTAGGAAATCCATAGAAATAGTTGGCCAAAGCTGTGTAGGGATGGGCAAGGGTTTGAACAATCCCGAAAGGAGTGTAGTTTCACCCTTGTTGACTTGGAAAGTATCATCATCAGCCACCATCTGTTGAATTGTCATTTTTAGTCCCTGCCAAAAGAAGTTACATTATTCTCGGTCATACATTTTGCAGAACCCAGAGTGCCCTGTTGATGAAGAAGCATGGAGTTCATAGAAGAGATAGCCCTGTTAAACATATTGCAACCAATTTGGAACAAGCAGAGAAAGAGCTGTAAGAGAAACTGGGTCATCAATTGTGCGAGAAGGAGCATCTTCCACCATATTGTCCTTACCCTTCTTGTAAGTGATCACATAGGGATAACCCATGAGTTGGATAACCCATTTCAGGTGTGTTGGGGAGGAGACCCATTGTTCCAGAAAATTTTCCAGACTCTGGAGATCAGTCTTGATGCAGAAATAATTTCCTAATAGGTATGGCTGCCACTTCTGTACTACATGCAAAATAGCCATCATTTCCTGCTGAGAGGTAGATGTGGCTAAATTCTTATCGGAAAGGTCTCTTGAAGGTAGCAAGCGCATTGGTTCAGCAAAGATACCTGCATATCTATCCAAGGAAGTAGTGGAGACTGTTGATGGGTGCATCTGAATGGAATTGAGCTGAGCGATGACACCATGTGAATTCTTCTTAAGGATTTTTTCCAGGCGATGTGAACTAATGATGTAGAGAGACCCTGGCTATAAGCCCATAAATTTGTGTTGTGCCCCATTGACTTTAAACTGCATCCAAAGTTCAGCAAAATCCCATAAGATGGGGCCAAGTGTGCGTAACCATTGAACGCCCAAAACCACATCACATCCACCTAAGGACAAGGCAAACATGTCAGAGCGTAGGTTATAATATTCCATAGAGATACGCACATTGTGACACTTCCCCTTGCAAGGTAAGGTGCCCCCATTGGCAACCATGACTTCAAAGTTGGAGCAAGGATGGACAAAACAATCAGCCTGTTTGGCAATCTGAGGGTCAATGAAGTTATGAGTGCTACCAGAATCAATGAGTATGGTAAGAGGGAGCTTCTTGAAGTATCCCCTGACCCGCATTGTTTGTGGGGTGGTGACGCTAGTTACAGCATGGAGAGAGATCTCGGGTGGGTCATCCTGAGATGGGGTTTCAATAGGCGGGTGTTGAATGTCGAGCTGATCATCTACTATATCTGTAGCTTCTTCACCAAGTTCTAAGGCAGGCAGAGAATCCACATCCAAGAGATAGAGCTTTTGTTGAACACATCTATGTCCCCGAGTGAATTTCTCATCACAATTATAGCAAAGCCCTTTTTCTCGGCATGCCTGCATTTCTATTTCAGACAAATGCTTGATAGGAGTGGGTTGAGGAGCAGGCGTGATGGGAGGTTGTTGGGAACCCATATTTCTGAAGAGAACAAAGGTGGGTTTGGAGTGTTGTTGAGCTGCGATCTTGTCCTCGGCCAGCTTAGCCAACCCTAGGACTTCCATCATTGTGTTGGGATAAAACATTTTGACCTCTGAGCGGATTTCATCCTTGAGACCATTGATAAAACAACTCCTGTAGAATTCATCAGACAATCCTTCTGTGTGATTGGCCAATTTCTCAAATTCTGTCTGATACTCTCTCACTGTGCCAATTTGGTGAAGTTTAGTGAGTGCTCCTGTGAAATCATCAAAAGCACTAGGACCAAATCGTGACAAAAGGAGTTGGCAAAAATCTGTCCAGTTTGGCTTGGGATGAGCTTTGATGTACCAACAGTACCATTGAAGGGCTTCCTGTTCCAAATGAAAGGATGCAAGTGGAACTTTCTGAACATCAAAAGTATTATGCAGACTAAAATATTGTTCTGTTCGGTATATCCATCCAATCGGATCAATACCATTGAAGCGAGGAAAATCAAGCTTCGGCCCACGAAAATTGATGGAAGAAGAAAGCCCAATGGCTACAAAAGATTATGGCTGTCTGGTATTGTTCATGGCTGAATGCCAAAGATGGAGGCTGAGAAATTTTTCATCCAGATCTTGGAGTTTGGTTTGGATGGCTACAAGTACTTCCTCCATGGTGTGTGCTTATGCACGGGTGACAACCATTACCAGGTTTTTTTTTTTTTTTTTTGGTGGAATGGGTAGAAAAACACAAACAGAAGCTGATTTAGTAAAGGGAAATTTGGATTGGGGAAACAATCTGATGGGTAATTGGGGTTTGACTAGATTTTGGACACTGTCGAAAGGACAAGAAAGCAAAAAAGGGGATTTCAGAAGCGGGGTGATAGAATGAGAAAATTTGGCAGAGAGGGACAAAGAAGCAGAATTCATAAAGGAACTATGTGGTAAAATTTGAAGGTGATTGGGTGAAATCTGAGGAAGTTATGGCAAACCCTAAAAATAGACAAATGTGGGATTTCGGGCTTTGGGAAGGGGAATTGGGGATAGGGTCCTCAAAAATGAAAGATGCAGAATGGGATGACAGGGGTTCCCCAAAAATTTCAAATTTATTTATTTTTTTTAATTTTTTTTTAATTTTTTAATTTTTTTAATTTTTTTATTATTTAATTTTATTTAATTTTTGAATTTTATTTAATTTTATTTAATTTTTATTTAATTTATTATTATTATTATTTTTTTTCAGAAATGGATCGGCAACAGTGGCGCAGAAGGGATGGATCTGCAACGGCATGGAAGGGATTGAAAACGGCTAGATTTGAAACGACAACTGGATCTGGAACGACTTTCAGAATAGATCTAAAACGGCTGGATCTGGAGCGGAAGTGATCGGCAATAGTTCAACTGAAAATAGATATGGACCCTAGGTATGTACGGCTTCCTAACAGTTCAGGTGTTTCACTCGGCCACCAATGCTGTCTGACGGCTTGCGTATTGGGGTAGTACCCCTCACTCCACGGCTCAGGTAAAACTGATAACCGCTTTGCCACAAACGATAGCTCTTGGTTTACCTCACGGGTGGGAACTAGTCAATCAGGTAGGGGTCGTTGCCCTTTTCGCTGGTAGGTCCTCTCAATGGGCCAGCTACTTTGGGGTTCCTATGGTACTCCTCACAATGAGTTTTAGGGATTATGCCCAAGTACTTCCCACAGTTAAGCGGATAGGGATTATTCCCAAATCCGAAGCTGCAACAGATGCGAAAAAAAAAATTGGCAGAAATCCTACCCAACGAGCCCAAGAAAGTGCTCTGATACCAGATGTGATGAACCTGCAATAATTAATTAATGCAAATACATGAGATATCAGAAATAATAGAACTCAGAATCACTTTTATATTGATCACGGGCCACTTCGAGGGGGCAACCTCCTTTGAGCAAGCTCAATACAATTAACTTCACGGTGCCTTCAATGACCTCAACACACACTTATATACTAAGTCTATGCCCAATACTATGAGTCAAAACCATGGGACATATAATACTACGGGACGACTTACAAAGCATATGAGTCCAACAACAATATACTAACATAGTAAAGAGAAGGGTTGACATAGGTTCCTAACACATCTCCTGTTACAAATAAGTCATCCACATATAGGAGTAGAATCACAGGATTCCCTTCCTCAACCTTGTAATAAAGGTTGGAATCCGCTTTACTCTTGGTAAAGCCCAAACTAGATAGGAAACTGTCCATCCTACCATACCAAGTTCTGGGATCTTGTTTCAAGCTATACAAGGCTTTCTTCAATCTGCACACATATGACTCCCTATCATGTATTTCGAAACCGAGTGGCTGCTCCACATATACTTCCTCTTCAACTACACCATTCAAGAAAGCAGTCTTGACATCCATCTGGTGTATTTTCCATTTCATTGCTGCAACTAGGGCAAGTACTGTTCTGATGGAAGTATACCTGGCTACAGGTGCAAAAGTTTCTTCATAATCTATTCCCTCTTTCTGAGAGAAGCCACGAGCTACGAATCTTGCTTTGTATTTCTCTACACTACCATCTGCAGCATGCTTGATTTTGTACATCCATTTAGAAGTCACAACAAACTTCTCTTTAGGTTTTGGTACAACATCCCAAACATCATTCTTCATTATTGATTGGTATTCCTCAACCATGGCATCCTTCCATTCTTTCTTTTCCGCTACTTCTTCATAACTGGAAGGCTCTTTGTTCATAATGTCATAGAGTAAAGCAACATAGTTGGTATGTGATTTGGTTCTCTTCTTTGCTCTATGTTCTTCTTCTGGAATGCCAAATCTTTCTGCATCTTGAATGAGCTCTGTATCCCATGCAGGTTTCCTCTTGTGAGAGTTATCCTCACGGGGTGGATCTACAGGTTCTTGCGGATCTTCAAACTCACGAACAACTTCTGGAACTGCTTCAGTCATGGTAGTGTCTTGAAATCTAGTTTCCTTAGGTTCTTCATAAACTTCGATAGGTGCCTTTCTTGATTTGATGAAGGCTGAGTTTTCATCAAATGTTACATCCCTGCTGACATCAATCTTCTTGAACCCTAGAAAGTATATTCTGTAATCCTTCGAGCTTTCACTGTAACCCACAAAGATACCCTTCTTTCCTGAAGGATCTAGTTTAGTCCTCTTTTCCTTTGGGACATGAGTGTATACTGGACAACCAAATATTCTGAGATGGATGACTTCAGGTTTCTTACCAAAAAAGACCTCTTCTGGTGTCTTGTTATCCAATATCTTGTGGGGTGTTCTGTTTTGCACATATAAAGTTGTTCTAGCTGCTTCTGCCCATAGATGCATAGGTAGATCCTGGTCATGCAGCATTGCCCTTACTGCTTCCATGATTGTTCTTTTATTCCTTTATGCAACTCCATTCTGTTGAGCATTATAAGGAGTAGTCAACTCCCTCTTAATCCCTGAATCACTACAAAGCTTCTTGAAGTCACCTGAGATGAATTCTCCACCATTGTCGGATCTGAATGTTTTGATCTTCTTGACAGTTTGATTCTCCATCAAGGTTTTGAATTCCTTGAATTTATTAAACACCTCATCTTTGTTCTTCAAGAAGTATACCCAAGTCTTCCTGGAGAAGTCATCAATAAATGAGACATAGTAAACATACCCACTGAGAGAACTGGATGACATAGGACTACATACATCTGAGTGGATGATTTCCAGGATATCTTTTGCCTTGCTTTCACTGCTTGGGAAAGCCTTCTTAATGTTCTTACCTTTTGCACATCCTTTGCAAACACCTTCATGTTTGGTATTGATTTCAGGAAGACCCTCTACAGCCTTGCTTGCAATTGGAAGTGCCCTCTAGTGCATACGGGAAAGTCTTCTATGCCAAAGTTCACTTGGCTCCATGGATTCATGTACGATGGCATGTTCAGGTTGTCCCTTCAATTTATACAAACCTCCCTCTTTCTCTCCAATCACTACTGCATCATCTATGTTCTTTCCCTTTGGCCACATTAGGACTTGGCCATCCACAAATGCAACCCTCATACCTTTTGCATCCAATGCAGAGATGGAGAGTAAGTTCTTCTTGAGCCCAGGTACATAAAGGACTTCTTTCATCTTCAAAGATTTTCCAGAATCTAGGTTGTACGAGGCTTCACCACTTCCTTTGATTGGGTATTGATAATCATCCCCAAGTTTCACCTTATGGGGTGATTCATGTTCAGATAGATTCACAAAAGATTCCTTAAACCCAGTCAAGTGTTTGGAAGCCCCACTATCAATCAACCAATCATTACAACCATGGGAGATAGTACTTGTGAGAGCATAAATTAGAACATATTCTTCTTCACTTGATGGGTCATCATCACTATCACTTTTTGTCCTAGCCTTCTTCTTTGGGGGTTCATCATCTTCGGCAGCATGAGCATGATATCTTCTTTTGTTATTCTTCTTCTTCTTATTGAAGTTGTTGTTGTTGTCTTTCTTCTTCTTGGGACAATCTAAAGCAAAGTGTCCCTTCTCATTGCAATTGAAGCATCTGAGATCTTTCTTATCTTTATGATAATGGTGGTGTGAGAATATTCTGTTATGAGATGATTCCTTCTTGGACTTGCCTTTCCTGGCATGTGCTGTGAGAGCTTGATCTTCATTTCCCATCTTTTCTTCTCGGGCCACAAGCCTAGCTTCTTCTTGAGAGCATTCTTCCTGCAATTTGTTGAAGGAGATCAACTTCTTCCTTGCACAAATTCCTTGAATAAAGGAATCCCATGACTTGGGTAGGCCATTTAGAGTGGTCATCACCACTTCACCATTCTCCACCATTTCATCCACTGATTCTAGTTGTTCCTTGATCTGGGAGACCCTTGAAAAATAAGATTGAATGGTTTCTCCATTCTGAAACTTTACTCCTTTCAATTGGTTCCGCACGGTCATCTTCCGATTTATGTTCTTCCCTTCAAATAGCTTGGTCAAAGAGTCAAACATCTCCTTGGGTGTCTTTAGAGAAGACACATGGGGTATGAGATGGTCTTTGATAGAATTATCAATGATTCTCTTTGCCTTGACTAAGTTTTTCCTATGCAATACCTTAGCTTCTTCATCCTCTGGGATAGGGATGTCTTCTCTTACATATGAGTCCAGCTCATTCTCTTCCAAGATTAACCCAATCCTATACTTCCAATATTATCCTCAAGCTTGGTGTGGTGAGACATCTTAAAGAGTACTTCAAATGGAAATAGAAAAGATTTAGGTCTTACCACTTGAAATGCTGAAAACTCAATCTCGTCCCTGATTAGGGTTTGTTGGAAAAACCCTAAAAATTCAAAATCTGAATTTAAATTTTCTGAAAGGATAGAAAGATGCACCTTGATGAGCTGATCAGCCTGGTGTATTCAGAATTTGAGATCAGCAAAGCTTTACCCTTCATATTTTCCTTTTTGTCCTCCTGGGTTCACTAGGGAGAGCCCTGAATTAGGGTTTGAGTTTCCCCAAGATCTACCTAGCCAAAAATCTCGATCCAAAGCTCTAAACTTCAATTTTTGCAAGGAGCTTCCAGCTATGTATTTAGATTTCAGAAATTCCTATTTTTGTGGAAACCCTAATTTTTAGGGCCAAATCTGAAAATGCTCAGAATTGAATTTTGATTGGATAGATAGATTCTCCTTGATGAGTAGAGTCAATCTACTATACTGCTTTTCCAAAATTTGTGGAGAGAAACCCAATAAACAAGAAACTCAAGTTTCTGTCACTGCAAAATGTCTTCTTCTCATGTTAGCTCTGATACCATATTAAATTTTGAGCATTAATTCACAATACTCTAGGATCTTCACTGAGAGAATAACATATACAGTATATCAATGCATAACAATCACAATAAGCATGACAAGCATCACAAGAATCAAAATCATGAGAGATAAGAGACACAGAGTTTCCGTGGGGAAAACCCTAAGGTGAAAAACCCCACAACTTCCTTAGAGATAGAGAGAGCAATGGCTCAAACAAGGTACAACAAAAATACACTTGAGATAGTCTCCTAGAAGCAGATGATCCTCCTCCACACTAGTGCGCCACTTTTTGAGTGAGAGAGAGATGACTTTCCGAATGATCTAAATAGAGATCTCCTGATCTCTATTTATACTAACCTGTTTTCCCAGTGACCTTATGGGGCCGACTTGTCTAGCTAGGTACATCCACAATATAATATATATATTTCGGGGCCGACCCCACACATGGTGGTCTAATAACCCATCGACAAGTACACACACTTGCGACACCTGCCAATCCACATGACGACATTTCCTTATAGAGGAATAACACATCTCTAATAAGGGTACAATAAATATATATGAAATACATAGATGAAATACATTCCGAAGTTACATATACATCAACAACATCATCATCGTTGTCGTCATCATCACCACCATCATCATCATCTTCATCATCATCATCATCATCATCATCATCATCATGAAGATGGTGATGATGATGACGACGACAATGATGATGATGATGATAACGAAGATGATGATGATGATGATGATGATGATGATGATGAGGATGAGGATGATCATGATGATGATAATGATGATGATGATGGTGATGATGGTGATGATGACGAGGCCAACGATGATGATGATGAAGATGGTGATGACGATGATGATGATGATGATGATAATGATGAAGATGATGATGATGATGATGAAGATGGTGATGATGATGATGATGATGATGATGATGATGATGATGAGGAAGAGGGTGATGACGATGACGATGATGATGATGATGATGATGAAGATGGTGATGACGATGATGAAGATGATGATGATGATGATGATGACGACGAAGGTGATGATGATGAACATGTTGATGACGATGATGAAGATTATGATGATGATGATGATGATGATGATGATGATGATGATGATGACGATGACGACAATGATGATGATGATGATGATGGTGGTGGTGGTGGTGGTGGTGGTGGTGATGACGACGGAAACGATGATGATGATGATGATGATGATGATGGTGATGACAATAATAAAGGTGATGATGATGATGATGATGATGATGATGATGAGGAAGAGGGTGATGATGATGACGATGACGACGACGATGATGATGATGATGATGATGATTAAAATGATGATGATGAAGATGAGGATGAATATGATGACGATGCTAACGATGAGAATGTTCAGACCATGATATGGTGTACCAACTCTTGACCATGTCATTTTAAGCCTTCACTGACTTTCATAATTTAAAAAATATATAAAATTAACTTTTAAATTTTTTGAAAAATGGCGTCACACAAGATTCACTTGTTGCCTAAGCCTCTACATATTTGTTTCCTCATAAATTGACAATTTACATAACAAACAAGTGGACCAACAAAAACATGTGCATTATGTCTTAGAAAAAAATAACATACCAATCTTAAAATAATGACATTTTGGGCTGGTTATACCACTTTTGCATAAATAAAAGTTATATTTTCGAGAAGGTCGTCCATTTTTCTACGTTTCATCTTTTTACACCTAATCCGAACAAGTTTTGTAGGTAACTCTAATAATTCATTTTAATAATATTTTTTTTTTTCTAGCATGTCATTGCAACTAACATGTCATAATTTGGTATCATTACCTTGCACTAGCCGAGATATTACCAAGATTTTTTTTCATCGATGAACATTTTTCACAAATGATAGTTTAATGACAAACATAATTCTATTTCATAACCAAGTAACCATAATATTTCACAATTGTTTCTTGCTTTGATTTCACAACTAATTTTAGGGTTTTTATTTGCATCGAGAAATCATAACTCTCTAGTATCTAGTAAATTCGTAAATGATGATATTTTAAATTTATTTAATTAATAAATTAACTACCAAAGGGTTTCAAAAATTAGTAGTGCAATGCACAAACAACATTTGATTGGGTGATTGTAGATCGAAGCAAAAGGAGATGCTTCTATAGCTTAAAATATTCATCGTGAATTGTCTTTTGAAATTTAGGACCATCAACGAAGATAAAATAATTGGGCTTGATTGAGTAGAGACAAAGGGTTCCAAGTGTGCTCTCTATTATATGCATAAATTTTGTAATTGCAATGTAACTAAACTTTACTATATTAGAACATTGCTTTAAAAAAAAGCTTCCCTTTTTTTATTTTGTACTTTCTAATTCTGTAATATTGTTAATGCATTTCTAACTTAAATTGAGCGTATAATCATAATAGAAAAAATTAAAGAGTAGATCAAGGTGATAGTGAACATTTTCAATTTGGGGTTTCTAATTTGCAGGTATTTTTGTTATTTATATGTTTTTTAGGTTCTTTCAACAATACATTTTTTCTTTCTTTCTTCTTTATATTATTTATAATTTTCAAAAATATAACCAGCATAGATTCATCTTAAACCCAAATCTACCAAGCGTCGAGAGGGATCTAATTTCTTGAGGTGTAATTTTTTGTATCTAACTTTTTTATTAAGATCTCCCTCATACTGGGTTACTTCTTTATCTTTTTTCTTTATCTTTTTTACTTCTTATATTTTTATTAATGGCCGACGTTACAATATTTTATTTTTAATTTTATTTTTGTTACTCGGCAAACACTCTACAAACTCTCGACAAATGTTACAAGATCTCCCCCATACTGGGTTACTTCTTTATCTTTTTTACTTCTTATATTTTTTATTAATGGCCGAGGTTACAATATTTTATTTTTATTATTTTGTTATTATTTTGCTACTTGAAAAACAGTCCATACATGTTACAAGATCTCCCTCATACTGGGCTGTAGAGAGCCTCTCGACACAATGATATATTCAATTTAAAAAGTATATATATATATATATATATATATATATATATGTATATATGTAAATAAATATATTTAATAATGTATATCACCCAATAACATTAGTGATAATAAATTTAGATAAATCATAAAACTAAAAATTAATGAAATATGGTTATAAGTACAACTAAAATCATATTCGAGTAAATATAGTTCGAATTTTAATTAGTTTGTGATTTCTTAAATATGTTTATAAAAATTTTGTAATATATGAATATTAAATTATTGACTAATGGAAAATAAATTTTAAAACTTAGAAATAAAATAATTTTTTTTAATTGATTGATATTTTAGTTTTACATTAAATTGTAAACTAAAAAATTGTTAAAAAAAATTATTATTTCATAACAAATAAGAAAAATATTTAAACCATTAGCACAAACAAACAATATTTTAAATATAAACATAACTTATAAAAACCACATTTGCTATATTTTATATTTCTAAATTTAAATATAAGAAAAATAGTATGTTGAATTTTTAAATAATTGTTTTTTAGTTTAAAATGATTAATTTCAAATATTTTTATGTCAATAGGTGAACTTCATTGCTTTACTAATTATCTTATAAATATATTATACATATTAAAAGTTAAATCATATTAACATGATAACATTTATATAATTAGTTTATCAAATATATAATTATTATTATCCTTGTTGTTGAGAAAATAACAATTAAAATTAAAAGTTTACACAAATAAATACATAAATTCCAAAAAAAACTCACATACCATTTATGAAATGATGATAGATGCTCTATTCAAAACTCCAACCCTCCATGTTGTTTTCTAATGTTATCTTGTCATTGCACAAATTAGTATCTCGTGTTTACGTGTAGAGAAAAACCTCTTCATAACTCAAAATTTAAGTCTTAAATATATTTATTTACTAATCTACGGGGCTGTCATAATCAATGTCCCTATCGATGTTAATATCTCGAGAGACACATCATGGCAAAGGATCTTGAACTTCAATTCTTTATATATCAAATATTATTTAAAATTACAATTTAATTTGAAAAGAAAATAATTTAAATTTAAAAAATATATTTTAAAATTTTAATCACATTTTTATTAAATTTAAATTTAAATATGTTAAATATATAAAATATTAAAGAAAATTAACCCTCAAATCAAATTTATAATAAACTAAAAATTAAATAGAATAAAACTTAATCATAATTAAAAAACAAAACCCAAGTTTGTTTATTTATATAAAATATTAAAGAAAATTAACCCTCAAATCAAATTTATAGTAAACTAAAAATTAAATAGAATAAAACTTAATCATAATTAAAAAACAAAACCCAAGTTTGTTTATTTAACATTATATTGAAAAATAAATATTATTAATCATTTTACATTCATTTATATTTATTTAACTTTATATTAAAAATTCAATTTTTGTAATCATAATAAGTCATGAATTTTTTCTTTTTTATAATTAGAACTATCTATGAAATACATTGATTTAATCAATCAAATTAAATCTCCGTTTTTCCAAAAAAACCTCAAAATTTTATTTAGAAGTCATTATAAGACCGTCCTTTAAATAAATCCAACATAAACATGTTCTGAAATGTTTATTTTAAATATGCTTAGCGTTTACAAACATGAGTTTAAAATTTTTTGGAGTGTACTCAGTCTTTACATATACAAGTCTGAATTTCTTTCGCCAACTTATTTTCGGCTATTTTTTGGTCGTGTAAACACTAATATATTTATTTATTTCTTAATTTTATTTAACTGAGGGAACGAGAGAACTGGAACCACACTAACTCTATTGAAGAACTTGGTATGGCATTTAATTTTCTACTTTTTTCTGAGTTGGTATTGATCTTCATACTCAGGAAGGGATACCATCACTGAAATTTCCGGTATATGTTGATAGCAAAATAGAAAATAAACGCAAATTTTATTTAAAACATAAATAATCACATTCGGAAAGTAAAAGCCAATTTATTTAAAACATAAATAAACACATTTTAAAAAAAAAACATAAATAGACACATTCTAAAAATAAACCAAAATTCTATTAAAACATAAATAAACACATTCTGAAAAATAAACTTAAAATTTATGTTTTAAATATGCTAACCAGTTTGACGGGCCGACCAGAATAAAAAACACCTTAATCCAACGTGGCAAAAGAATAAAAAACACGTTAATAAAAAAGATGACAAAAACGTCCAAAGAAAGAGAGGGAAACATTTCCAATTTCAAATTCTGAGTGCCGTTGTATGATAACACCCGTATTCTGAGCAAAAAGCCAAATATGAATTTATGAAGGATTGTTAATGGAATGGAATGGAATCCGAAGGTGAAGATGGAGTTTGAAATTCAACCGTTACATTACTTCCATATTTCTTGAAAAAGCTTCTGATCTGGTTAGGTTACTTATATTCGCTTTCAGATCATGTTAGGTTACTTATATTCGCTTTCAGATCTGTAATTTGAGAGCGTCTGCGCAGCTCTTTTTACTCTGTGTGGATTAACGTGTGGATTAACTGCTTACTTCCATATTTCTTGAAAAAACTTCTTATCAGGTAACTTCATATTGATCTATAATTTGGTTACTTCATATGATCTGCAATTTGGTTTGTTGATTGCTTGCACTGACTGATTGGTATTTTTCCAAAATTTATGAGTATCTGCGCAGATCTTTAACACTGTGGATTAATTGTTTACTTCCATATTTCTTGAAAAATCCTCAT
The DNA here is from genome assembly GCA_027924585.1 of Larix kaempferi. Classification (NCBI taxonomy): domain Eukaryota; kingdom Viridiplantae; phylum Streptophyta; class Pinopsida; order Pinales; family Pinaceae; genus Larix; species Larix kaempferi. The sequence continues at coordinate 11,287 of BSBM01002380.1, read as the reverse complement.
ATTTGTTTTAAGATATGTAATTTGGTTACTTCATATTGACTGTAATTTGGTTTGTTGATTAATTGGTATTCTTTTTACCCTGTATGGATTAATTGGAATCACTGTAAGCATTAGTTTCCATTCCAATTTGGTTCCGTTTCTATTTTACTTTACTGTGCAGCTTCTGTTGGACCCAGTAAAGCAATTCGAGAAATTAAAGTTGGGAGTGCCCCGGGAATTTAGACATAACCTCTTCCATGTCACAAACAACCAGTCTTGCATTACCTGTAAGGTGGGTATTCAAAGATTCTTCCTCGCGAAAATGTTTAGATTAATTCATGTCATCTGCAGAAGCATGTTATATCAGGTTTTAGGATGTTTAATCACACAGTACTTTCTTTATTTTATTCTAGAATACTGGTTGAAAGTTGATTATTTAAATATTCTTTAAATCTTTATTTGAATATGGTAGAGATATCTATTTGATTTGAATTTGATGAAACCTGCATGCAATTATTTAAAATGGATCTTTAAATCTGGTACAGACATGGATAGTAGGCAGATGGCTTAGTCGAAAAGATCAGATGCCCATCTTCCTTTGTAAGTAAACTAGCCCTATAAACTCTCTCCAGCTCGTTCGTTTGTTTAATACTTACGATTTGTGTGTATGCAAAGAGCTCCTATTTCTATGTTATAGTGGGTCCAAGTCAGAGCCCTGCCATCGACACTTCCCAACGATCCAGATCAGCACCCAGAGGTGGGAGCTTTCACCAGCCCCCCTAGTAGCATTATTACCGTGTGCTTGACTATTGACGAGCAATGGATTGTAACAGTCCAAGGCAGCCGAGGGCATTCGTTTTATTCCGTTTCTTCCATTTCCGATACCAATTGTATATTCGTGCGGACTGCACTTACCAGACCGTTTGTGCAGTGAGAGCCCAAGAATCTTGAAAATCTGCAATACTGGGAGGTAAGGTTTGTACTTTGTAAAGATTTTGTGTGCCCGTTGGCATTATTTTATGGAAGATGTTGACTGTTATTCCCTCATTTTGTTTGATGGAAAATGAAACGAAATAGCGAGTTACCTAGAAATTCTGAAAAATTCTGTGATATTGTGAGGATTTAAGACCATTTGGATTTTAAAGAAAATAGTAGTTATAAGTGTTGAAAATACAGTTTCAGCTCACTTACAGTACTTTATTAGAGTGTTGATTAATTGGTATCACTGATTTGATTTATTGGTATTCTTCCAAAATTTATGAGAGTGCCTACAGAGCTCTTTTTACTCGGGGATTCTATTTGGGGCATATGGTGCCATCCTCTCTCTGATTTTGAAATGCTCATGTTTTGAAGGGTATGTTTGCTGTAACCCATTGTCAAGGGAATTCTTGATCCAGAAAGCAAAGATGGTTGAATCCGACGAAATCAGTTGTAATATTCGTATTCAAACCATCCGACGAAACCAGTTATAATATTCGTATTCAACCCATCAGTTGTTATATTCGTATATCCTCTTCCCACTCGCGCGCATGGAATGGAAACCACGGGGGTTTTCTGATATTTATATCTGCGAGAGAATGGAGCGATGTAGCCATCTGATAAAAAGATCGCGCCAGATCCCCATGCCTGCATTTCCCGCAGAGATTTATTGCAGATATGTATGGACTCTGTAGGACAAGGGGATGCCGAGGAAGTTGTCAAATCGCCGGGCAGATTCTCATACTCGGCGATCGCGTCTACCTTCGGCCCGAGCGGGTATCAGATTCGATCTTCGATTTTAAGTTTTATTAGGGTATCCTCCGAAGATTGAAGATTGATTTTATTAGGGGGTGTAGATTTCTTGTTATGTTCATGTTCTTGTTTTAATATTTGTTGTCTTTCTTTTTGCAGGTAGCATGGGCCATGCTGTCTTTCTTGTAATGTTCTTGTCGTTGTTTTAAGATTTGTTGTCTTTCTTTTGATGGAACCCATATGTTTCTACCTCACAGAAGCGACTGATGAAGAAGAGGAATTTGAATATGGAACGATTTAAAGAGCTTCGGATGATTGCAGTCTGCCTGTGGCCACCTATTAGATGCGATTTAGGCCGACGGCATTCAATTCTTCCTTGTCACTATTCCAGACTTCAAATGTTCATGCCGGTGTGCAAGTAACGGGCAATAAACGGATAACGGACTACATTTTTTTCTGGCCTCGATTTTTCTTGAATGCACTTTTCCTGATATTTGAATTCTGTGTCCTTTTCTGTCTTGAAGCTATCTGATTCCTTAGATCCCAGCTATCGGTATGGCTTCTCTCTGACTTAGCTCCCAGCTATCGGTATGGTTTCTATCTGATTCCTTAGATCCCAGCTATCAAGAGGCTCGAGCGCCGAGATATTGTGATCGCCTGGAGATCATCAGGTATGGGTTCTCTCTGACTTCGCCTATCCTGTTAATGAAAGAACGGAAAGAAAGCGGTATATCAATATAGACTTGATAGATATAAATGTCCAGACCGGAAGTTCATCGAGGGACAGCGAGTAGTCTTAATTCCTCTTTTTATATGATGATAACTAAAAACCTTTTTTAGTGAATATGATATGAAATGCTAGGTTGTTAAAGACAAATGCGTTCTGAACGTGCTTACCGTTTCTTCTTTCTTCCACTTATTCTTCTTCTACCTATACAATATGTATGAAAGAATAAATGAAGTGCTTACCGTTTCTTCTTCTTTCTTCCACTTATTCTTCTTCTACCTATAAAATATGTATGAAAGAATAAATGAAGTGCTTACCGTTTCTTCTTCTTTCTTCCACTTATTCTTCTTCTACCTATAAAATATGTATGAAAGAATAAAGGAAGTGGAAAGGTTTTAGAAATTTAAAAATAAGCAATCGAATAATTTGGAGAAGTGTATTGTCATCATATACAGTGTTCAAAATTGGACTACCTCAATGAGAGTCCATAAATTGGACGACCTATAAACCTTTGAAACAAATATCCTGTATGGACTTACTTCAATCTCGACAAAAATCACGTTATAAATGTATTGGTGACTTAGTCACAACCCAATGGAAAGAAACAAGTAGCGTGCTACAAGTTGATTTCATAATTAAAGGTTTAACCAACTTTATATAGTGAAATAGTGAAATAAGTTTATATGTAGTAATCTAATAAAATACTATATTGATATAATTTTTATATTTAAAAATGTGAAAGTAAAAAAAAATTAAAATGAAATATATATAATTTTGAATATCATTAATAATATTAATTTTTTATAAATCTAAATTTTTATGTATGAAATAAAGACAAATTATTAAGAAGATTCTCTACTGAGTTGTAGCTACCGAGTTGATGCTATTTTCTGGTGCAATCCAAATTTAGAGGCATACAAAATTGTGTTGGTAATTTGACATGAAAAAATCTTTTAGAGATTAGACATAATTATTGTGTCAGAAATAATTTAATGATATTTGAAATTATTACTATTGGATCTTATTTTCAAAACGTCACTGAAATAAAAACATAGCGAAAGCATCCAGAGAACGAACTTAACTTGATAGAGAATCTGAAACAATATTTTCAACGTCAGGTTAGATTGTGGGGTTACAGTTTGCGTTGGAATTCCAGTTGTTAAATGGGTAAAAAATAGTGCTTTATTCATTTAAATCTGGGAACCCATATTTTATTCTTCGGATTTGATATTGGATCGCGGTTTCCAGTTTCCACCTAGAAAGGATTGCTGGATGGATTCATGTCTAGGAAATAATTGTTATTATTTGGATTCATGTGTAGGAAATAATTGTTATTGTTTGTATTGTTTATATTTATTTATTGTTATTTCTTTCGAGTACTAACCTCATTGCCCTTCCTTGTTATTATTTCTTTCAAGTGCAAACGTCACTGTCCATCTCTACATGACAGAAAAGCCGTGCCTTAAAGATATGAAACCATATTTTCAACGTTAAGCTAGATTCTGGGATCACAATTTGTGTTCGAATTAGAGTTGTTAAATGGTTAAAAAATAGTACTGAGGTACTTTATTCAAATAACTATATTCTAGTCCTCTTATTGGGTGGATCATGATTTTCAACTAGCAAGGGTTGCCCGATTTATTGTGCTCCTATGTTTATGAAATAATTCTATTAAATCCATCTTTATGTTTATTTATTGTCCTCCCTCGGTATAGAAACATTTCAGAATCTATTTTGCCATGCTTTTTATGACTCTACTTGGTTAGAAAACATCTCGCAGTACTAGAGACCATCTTACCATTTCACTGTGTAGAGAGGCGTTTTTTAAAGTATGACAAGTCACCTTGCGCTGAAATTTGAGGCGTTAGAGCTGTTCTTTGATCTACATAGAACAGGGGATCAAAGAATTATTATGACTTTTTCATGATATTTTTTCAGCCATCGGTTAAAAGAACTCTAAGCCTTTATACAGGATTCCTACTTTCTTCACATGGCGTACATGATTCCTACTTTCTTCCCATTGTATCTCTGTTTTATCTGTTCTCTATAGTTCACACGTTGTGAATCCATCTCATGAGACATGCATTTGAATCTATCTCCCACATTGTATCTCTGTGTGTTATATGTTCTCTATAGTTCACACGTTATGAAGAATTGAACATAGTTGTATTGTAGCTCTGCCTGTAAACAACTTTATAAATTTCTTACCATAAGCATCAAGAGGACATGTAGTGTAGCTTTAGTTTTCTATTTGTATTATTTAAGCTGCTTCAGGTATGGGAATGTAAAACATGCCTGATGTAATATTCAGCCTTCCACTTGAAATGAAATTGTCTTTAGAAGAAGTAGGCTCCTCCATTAATCAGAATCCATGTACATGATAAACAGTGGGCATATGAATACAATCCATTGGAACAGGAGGAGAAGATACACTAGCTTGCGAACTTCTATTGGATTCAAGGTGTTGTTGAAGCAGCTTATTGAACTTTATGATCTTTTCACAGTCAATCTAGTATGCCTTGAAGAAATCTAGGTTTTGCTTCCAGCTTTTGCCACAGTGAAGCCAGGTTCTGTTTTGGCGTGATTTAGAATACAACTGTAGGCATCCCACACCTTGAATCAATGCTATCCCTTAGCACTGTCAAAGCTGTATGATAGGTCATCCCCCTTCCCTGAACTTCTAGGCATTGCATCCTTTATCACAAGTCTCAAGAAAACATGTAGCGCAGCTATAATGTGCCAGCCTTTAGTTTTCTTTTGTTTTATTTCAAGAAATTGGCCTGATATAAACTGAGGATCGGTCCCCTGATTCTCCTTCAAGTTTGATTGATATCTCCTTTAGGGATCCCCTCACCCATATAGTTAACATACTTCTCCTTCTGCTTCCAAGAAGTTCTGTTCACAGAAAACTGAACCTGCTATGCTCCTTTCCGTTCGGCATTCGTCTGGTGGCTCAAATATACAGCCTTGCTTGTTGTTTCTCATTCTTTGATTTTCTGAGATTGTAATTGAACAACATCTTGATATGGCTGGTGATAAAAAAAATTTAATATATAACCTAAGCGAAACTTAAAAAAAAAATATAGATATTTCTCAATTAATTAAAACTAATTATATGGATGAAATATGATTTGCCTAAATATTTAGTATTTTGTGATCAGTGTGTTAATATTTATGTTTTCGCGGAAACGGTTTACCAAGATTGGGTGTTTAAAATATCTAGTATTTTGTGATCACAGTGTTAATATTTATGTTTTCCCGGAATTCATATAGTAACATATGTCATTTTATATTTGTTTACTTTACAATAAGTATTATTTTTTAATTTGAAATTATACAATTAATTATCAGTGTTTTTTAATTTTTTTACTTTGTTATCCTTTTCTTAATTATAATGGTGTATTTTAAGTTATTATTTTGATTTTTATATTTTGTAATGATAAATAATTTTTAAAATTATAAATATATATATATATATAATTGAATTTTGTTGGAGTGGTTATTGAAAATATTAAAGTTTTGTTAGATTATAATTGTTATTAATGAATTTTGTTGGAGTGGTTATTGAAATAATTTAATGTTTTGCTAGATTAAAATTGTTATTCGTGTATTTTAATGTTATTATTTCGATTCTTGTATTGTTTTTAATGAGAAATTGTTTTCTAAATAGTTTTGTTTTAATGGTTATTGTTATCATCTTTTTTATTATAAAATTTAATTAGGATATGATTGTATAGAAGATCATTTTGATGTATATTTAGATTGTATATACTAGTAGGTTGACCATAAGGTATTTATTCATTCAAAGTCTTGTTTTTTTTATTTTGTAATGATAAATAATTTTTAAAATTGTTTATATATATATATATATATATGATAGCTCATTGAATTTTGTTGTAGTGGTGATTGAAAATATTAAAGTTTTGTTAGATTATAATTGTTATTAATGAATTTTGTTGGAGTGGTTATTGAAATAATTTAATATTTTGCTAGATTAAAATTGTTATTTGTGTATTTTAATGTTATTATTTCAATTCTTGTATTTTTTTAATGAGAAATTGTTTTCTAAATAGTTTTGTTTTAATGCTTAATGTTATAATGTTATAATGTTATTATAAAATTTAATTAGAATATGATTGTATAGAAGATCATTTTAATGTATATATAGATTGTATATACTAGTATGTTGACCGTAGGGTATTTATTCAAAGTCTTGTGTAGAGTGTCTTCAAAGGACCATTTTGGAAAATTGCCTGGAAACAATTTTCTAACTCGGTATCTTGACACATGTGCCTTGTTGTAACTGGGAACTAGGACGTCGTTGCACTAGTAATAGGTGGAGGGAGGTAACTCCCAGAGAAGCCCTCCTAGTACGCCCCAAGTTGGGTGGTCGACCATGTATACACAAGGTTTTTAAAGTTGTCTAACGAGGGACCCCCCTTTGTTAACACTCTACTTAAGCAACCTAGGAGCTAGTATCTTTTACCTATCCCTCGCTTAAACTATCCCTCCCCTCCCTCTCTCTATCTCTCTCCCCATATCCATCTCCATCTCCCTCTCTCTCTCATTCACTTACTCTCTCTCTCTCTCCCCACCTCTCTATCTTTCCCTACTCCCCCTACCATGATACCCCCTCTCTCTATGTATCTCTTAGCCCACCATATCTCTCTCTCTCTCTCACTCTCTCTCTCTCTCTTTCTCTACCCCAAAAACTCCACTATTCACCCATATACCCATATCTCTCTCATTGAAATCCCTTCCCCCCCCTTATATCTCCAATCTCTCTCTCTCTCTCTCTCCTCATACCCCACTCCTCATTCCCTTACCCTTAACACTCCAACTATCTATCTCTTGCTCCTACTCCCCATTACCCTTAACCCCATCCCCACTCTCTCTCTCTCTCTCTCTCTCTCTCTCCTCTCTCTCCCCTACTCCACCTATCCCTAACCCTCACACCTCTCTTTATCTTTCTCGTGCTCCCTCTCACTCTCCCTAGCCTTTGATTTTCCATCTTCGCCCCTTTCTCTTTACCACTAGCCTCTCTCTCTCCCCCTACAACTATCCACCACACTATTTCTTATCCCCCTCTTTCTATTTACCACTCCCTCTTGCTCTCACTCTCCCTCTCCCTCTTCCACCATATCCTTACCTCTCTCTCTCTCTCTCTACTGTTCCTCTCCCTATCCCTCACCTTCTCACACTCCCTCACTCTCTCCCTCTCTCATGTTAACTCCCTCTCCACCATCTCCCTCTCCCTCTCCATCCCACCTACCTCTCCCTCTCCCACCATATCCTCTCTCATAATCTCTCTCTCTCTCTCTCTCTCTCTCTCCCCTTCTTTATTGCCCAATGCCTCCCACTCTCACTTTTCATCTTCCTCCCCTGACTTCTCTGACTTCCATCGTCTCTCTCTCTCTCTCTCTCTCTCTCTCTCTCTCTCTCCCTCTCCCTCTCTCTCTCTCTCTCTATCTCCCCTTGCCACCCTCTCCCTCTCTCTCTTCCTCCATCTCTCTCCCTCTCCTTTTTAGTCTGTATACACCCCTCCTCTCTCTCTCTCTCTCTCTCTCTCTCTCTCTCTCTCTCTCCCCTACCCCTAACCCCACCTCTCTCTATGTATCCCCCTATCCCTCCACACCCTATAGCTGACAACCCCACCATCACTCTCTCTCTCTCTCTCTACCCCAAACCCACACTCTTCACCCATATTCTCCCTTATCTCTAATCACCCTACTCCTCCACAAAGTACTAACATCGCAATCTTGATATCTCTCTACAAACCCCCTCCTCCCCCTTAGTTGTAATTAATCATCCACCTCACATCTCTCTCTCTCTCTCCACATGTCCACTAATCATATTGCTACACTTACCACCCCTAGTCTCTCTCTTCCTTTTAGTCCCCTACCCCTAACCCCCCCCTCTCTATGTATCTCCTAATCACTTTCCCCACTACAACTAACAAAACCACCATCTCTTTCTCTCTCTCTTTGTCTCTCTCTCTCTCTCTCTTTTCATCTCTCTCCACCCCCCTAATCCTCATATTTCTACCCCTAGCACCCCCCACTCTCTCTCTTCCTTCCAATCCCCCTACTCTTAACCCCTCTCTCTCTATGTCCTCTCTTAACCACCATCCTCCCTACAACTAACCACACCACCATCTCTCTCTCTCTCTCTCTCTCCACTCGGCACTCCTCATCCCCTACCCCTACCAACTAGCCTCTCTCTCTACCCCTACAACTATCCACCACACTATTTCTCATCCCCATCTCTCTACCAATAATCCCCCTCTCCTTAACCCATTTTGTATATCCCACCCTCCCTTCCTGCCTCTCTCTCTCTCTCTCTCTTGCTCTCTCTCCACCTCTTTGTCATTTCCTTACTCTACCTAAACCTAAACCCCCCTCTATATGTATCACCTAGTCCCCACCCATGTACAACTATCCACCCCACCATCTCGCTCTCTCTAGCTCCACCCACAACTACTCATCCCACCACTCTCTCACTCTCTCTCTAACCACCCCACTCCTACCAAAATGCCTAACCCCTTAATATCTAACTATCTCCTTCCCCCAACCCCCTTCTCTTATCCTACCCCTAATCAAAACCCTGACACTCTATCTCTCTCTCTCTCTACTCCAACACCTACCACTAAAACCCATACCTATCTCTCCCCCTAACCCCCCCTCTCTCCCTCTTCATCTCCCTCCTCCCCACCACTCACCACCACCCTCCCTCTCTAACTAGCATGCCCCCCTTCTCTCTCTCTCTCACCCTCTACCTCAATCCCTCTCTCTCTCTCTCTCTCGATCAATCTATCTATCTATCTATCTATATACCTCTCTCTCTCTCTCTCTTTGTCTCTTTGTCTTCCACACTCTCTCCCTATCCCTTTCATTCTCCCCCAAGAAATCCATCTCCCTCTCCCTCTCCCTCACCCTCTCTCTTCCTATCACCCTCTCCCTATACCTCTTCCTTTCCCTCTCTCCCTCTCTCACACTCCATCTCACTCTCCCTCCCCCATCCCCTTTACCTCTTAGTCTCAGTCTCCCTACCACACTCCTTGTTTTTGTCCCTCTATCTCTCCCTCCCATGCTCTATCTCAATATCCCCCTCCTATCTCTCTCTCTCTATCCTACCCCTACCATTTATCTCCCCCCTCTCTATATCTTCTACTGCCCCTACCCTCAACCCCCTATCTGTCTATGTATTTCCTAATCACCCTTCTCCCTACAACTAAACACCACCTCTCTCATATTCCCTAACGTACCCTCTCTCTCTCCTCACCTCATGTATCTCTCTCTTTCTCTCTACCACACTCATTCCCTATCCCTCTCACTCTCCCTCTCACTCTCTCTCTCTCCCTCTCCCTCTGCCTCTTTCCCTCTACATCTCCCTCTCCCTCTCCATCTCCATATTTCCCTCTGTCTCTCCCTCATTCCCTTTGTCTCTCTATGTCTCCCTCTCCTTCTCCCCCTCTCTCTCTCTCTCCCTATCCCTCTTCCTTTCTCCCTTTACATCACCCTCAACCCATCTCCCTTTCTCTCTATACTTTTAACTCTTCCTCTCTCTCTCCATCCCCACCTCCCTCCCAACAACTCATTCCTTCTCCCTCTACCCATCCCTATTTCCCCGTACTTCTCCCACTCCCCTTGCATGTCCCTCTTCCCCTCCTGCTTCTCCCTATCGCTCTCCCTCTTCCTCACTCCCTCCCTTCCTCTCCTCCCCTTTTATATCTCTCTTTCTACTACAAGGTCCCTCTCCATCTCCTTCCTCCACTCCCCAACAATATCCATCTCCCTCTCCCTCTCTCTCACTATAACCCTCTCCCTCTCCATATTCCTCTCCCTCTCTCCCTCTCACTCTCCCTTTCCCTCTCCATCTCAATATCCCCATTGTACTCCCTATCCTTGAACCTCAATATCTCTCTCTCCCTTCCTCCCCACCTTTCTCTCTCTCTCTCTCCCCCCCCACTACAAGATACCTCTCCTTCTCTCTCTCTCCCTCTCCCTACAAGATCCATCTTTGTCCCCCTCTCCCTCTCTCATTATAACCCCTCTCCCTCTCCCTCTTCCTCTCCCTCTCTCACTATCCCTCTCCATCTCAATATCCCCATTATACTCCCTGTCCTTGACCCTCAATCTCTCCCTCCCCCTCTCCCTCTAATCCTCTCCCCTCTCTCTCCCCTCTATTCCTCTCTCATTCTCTCTATCCCTCTCCCCCTCTTTCTATCTCTCCCCTCTTCCTCTCTCCCTGACACTTCCTCTACATCTCCCTCTCTTTCTCCCTCTCCCTCTCCCTCTCCCTCTCGCTCACTAACTCCCTCCCTCTCTCCCCCTCCCTGCCCTGTCCCTCTCTGTCTCTTTCTCTTCCCTACAATATCCCTCTCACTACCTCACATCTCTCTCCCTCTCTATCCATATAACCCTCCCTCTTTACCTATTCCTCCCCCTTTCTCCCTCTCTCACACTCCCTCTCACTCTTTATTTCCCTCTCCATCTCACTCTCCCCACTGCAGTCCCTGTCCCTATCCCTCAATATCTCCTTCCCTCACTCCCTCTCAACCTCCCCCATATCTCCCTCTCTCATTCTCTCTCTTTCTATCTCCATTTATCTATATCTCTCTCTCCCCCTCTTCCTCTCTCTCTTTAACCCCCCTTCTATATAACCACCTGAGTCCTTCCCAAAGCCTTATCCCCTGACCCTCGATATCTCTCTATTTTCCTCCCCCACCCTCTCTCTCCCTCTAACCACCCACCACTCCTCATCCCCCTCCCATTTTCACTTTCCCTCCCTCCCCCCCCCCACTCGCTCTCTCTCTCTCTCTCTCTCTCTCTCCCCCCACCATACTATTTA